>JAOTRN010000009.1:2800438-2820922 GCA_028566695.1 Bagroides melapterus
GAGAGAGAGAGAGAGAGATTCTCAATGTGTCATTAAGACTCATGAATGTTCAGTTAGACATCATTAGTGTGCTGATCTGCTCTAAACAATAAAGATGTAGAGACGTTGATTAGTTTCGCAGCATTTATGCTTCTGTGTGTGTGTGTGTGTGTTTGTTTACAGGGCACACTGCAGCAGTTTGTAGACGACTTCTTCCGCAGTGTTCTCTGTTCAGGAACCGTGGTGCCGCCTGCCATTAAGTACTTTTTCGACTTCCTAGACGAGCAGGCCTTAAAGCATGAAAATGTGGACGAGGAAACCATTCACATCTGGAAGACCAACAGGTACGTCTACACCTGTGAGAAAAGACGAAGTATTTGTGTGTTTTTGTGTGTTTTTGTGCAGCTGGGACTGTTTGAGATGTTAGACACTTCTACTCAAATCTCTATAATCCTGCAGGAATGTGACCCACTATTTTACATTCAGGGTATCTAATCTTCTCTCGGGACTTTGCTGCATAAATTAATGTCAGCTCCATGTTTATTTATTCTGGCTGATGAGTTGTTGTGGTTGTGGAAAGACCGGCGTCGGTTAGAGCAACGTGAGTGAGGATGATGAGTAATATCATCAGACTGCTGGCTTCACGTGCTTGTTTTGTTTTGTTAATCCAGCAGAGACCGTTCCTATTAAAAAGGAATCCACCAAACAAGCAGATAAACATAGTAATTATGTCCCTGGTTAATTTAATTGTGCTGTTATTATACACACACTTTTTATTTTGTTGTTGTTGTTCTCTCGCAGCACAGAGGGACACGCCAAGCTGGTGTAAACTGCAGACTGGCCCATATCTATAAGCTGGGCTTTAAAAATGGTGGAAGTTTTAGTTGTAGTGGAGTTTTGAGAATCTAAAAAAGTTAATCATTTAAAAAAAAATGCCACATTTGCAGAAGATGTAAAATTAAAATAGTTGCAGAAGCTGGAGGATTTTTCTGATGAACTCTGGGCAGTTTAACTGCTCAGGACAAAGAGACTGAAAAACTCTCACAAAACATAAACACAAAGGATTAAGACTGAAGTGTGTGTGAAGCGCGTGTGTGTATAGTGCGTGTGTGTGAAGCGCGTGTGTGTAAATCGTGTGTAATGCGTGTGTAAAGCGTGGTTTGTTCATGTATACTCGGTTCTTATTGTTACGTGAAATCACTTATTTAGGACAGAAATAAATAAAAGATCTATTTTGAATACATTTTGCAGATTCTGCATTCCATGCGTCAACTTATGACCCGAACTGTATCAGATATTAATCTGTGATTCAGTTTAAGCACCACTTAACATCCCTGAATGTGTTCTGTGTCCTTGAGTAGAATAGAGATCGAAATAAACTGGTATAGAAATGAGGTTTTATGAACAAACTATTCGGCACCGAGTCCATGTTTAAGAGCAAGCACATGACGGTGGAGTTTTCTGTTAAACACCGCTGTCTCGTGATGAGACACAACAACGGCTCCGTACGGCTCGTTAGGAACAGACGAACGGCTGCTACATTAGTACCTGTGGTGGGAATTCTGACGAAGATCAGTGCTGCTGTCACGAGAATATACGAGCTTTAGTCAAAAGTCTATTGCTGAGGTGAGGAGCTCTGAATAAGAAGACGGTGGTGTAACACTGTACTTAGTCATGTGCTGTGAGATGTTTCTACCTTGGCTGAGATGATGTTTAAAATATTTATCAAGCAGAAAAAAGAATAACAACAAACGTCAGAAGAGCAGAGTTCACGCTACACTCTAAATCTTTTCTACTCTATGTTTGTACAGTCAACTGTACAGTCAGGATTCTACATTTAAGCAGTGAATATATCTGTACAAATGCTGTAACTCGTTTAAAGAGAAGTGATTATGTGTGTCCTGTTCATGCACAGAAGCATGTTTCATGCTGATTCGACGTCGTCTCTTGCTGAACTCACAGGAAGTCTGAGTTGAGGAGATCGTCCCCGAGGTCTTGAGTCAGAATTCTGAATTGTGTTCATTTATTTCTTTGGATTTTCTAGGCAGAAATCTGACCTCTAGTACAGTATTATTAGGAAGAGCCCATAAACTGTGTCCCAAATGACACTTTACACACTATTCACTTACACTGTGCACTCTATGGTCTAGAGCAGGGGAGATAAACTCAGTTCCTGGAGGTTCAGAGCCCTGCAGAGTTTAGTTCCAATCCTGCTCCAACACACACACACACACACACACACACTATGCAGTTTACAGTTAAGCCTGAAGGACTTGATTAGTTGTATCAGGTGTGTTTAATTAGGGTTGTATCTAAACTCTGCAGGAACTGAGTTTGACTCCCCTGCTTTAGGGTATGAATGTTATAAGTATAGGAGTTTCTCAAATAGAACACCAAATTTTTTTTTTTTAAACAACAGGAAGTATAATCATTTTTCGATCGATGGCAAATGACATCAAACACAATCAAGCACCACTAGATTTAGCAGAATAAAATGTTCAAAAAGAAATAAATTAGTGTCGTCGGCCATCTTGAAAATGTTTCTCATCCAGTATCAGCACCTGGTGGCCCCGCCCCTCTTCCAAGCATTCGTTTTCAGTTGAATATGTGAATGATTCATTACACTAATCACACTCTTTATACTTTAACATGATGTGGAATTATGTTTGTGACATATCGATACGGGCCATAAAGAGTCACCAGGACCGTTTCAGAGCTCTGTGAAAGCTCTCTCCAGCTGGACCGGAGGACAATTTTCCCTCTGTGTTCTTATGAAATGTAATGAATGTGATTAGTCAGAATCGTTTTGTACTGATTTGTTGCGAGTCTCCCTGAAACACACACACACACACCGCTTTCATTTTAATGTCGTTTTATCAGAGAATAAACCTCAGAAACATTTGTTGTACTTAAGCTAATAAAATAATAAGCAGTTTAGTCTGCAGTCTGCCATCGAAACTTACTGTGAGGATTAAAACGCTAGAATAAATGTCCTGTGCCTTAAATGATACACTACAAACTACTGTAGCTTCTGTTCCTGTGTTTTTACGAGATAAATCGTTATCATTATCTCACATGAATAATACATAAATAAATAAATGTACATGCTGATGTCAGTGGATTAACTTCATCTATTTAAAAGATAATAAACAAAATCACTTAAATAATAGAATTAATGCAGATAAAAGTCATATATTAGAGTTGAGGGAGGATGGCATGAATCACACACACGCACACAACACACACATACTCACACACACACACACACACACTCTGTATATAAACTTCAAACAATACAGTCAATAAAGTGCAGTTTTAAGGAAATCTCCGTTATTAATCTCAGTATGTAAAAACTCTGTGTGTTCAGTCAGCTGTAGCTTTTTATTCTTCACTCAGGGCTTTCTTCTTTATTCTACTGCTAGAGTCATCCCTGTTAACTGTTATTCTGTTCCACGTTAGTTTGTCTCTCAGCAGGAGGGAGGACCTGTTCCAATCAGCCAATCAGCTAGCAGGATTTGTCTGTTCCGTCTCACTGACTCGTCCTCTGAAGTCTGCTGTTTTATCTGTTGTCCTAATTAACGCCGAGTTAACGGAAGGTTGTCAGTTTTCAGGACATACTTTATCGTGTTTCTTTCTGAAAAAAGTATCACTTTATAGGTTGTATATTTTAAATAAAAAATGTCCAAAAAAATCCAAAAACTGGGAACCAGACCTGACAAGCTCAGAGTAAAGCAGAGACAGCTGTCTGCTCGGGGAGATGTGGACAGAAATGCAACATCCGTCTCGGGCTTCATCAGTAGGTGTGTAGGTGATGTTTCACCTGCTGAGGATCTGCACTTTTTTTGTTAAAGCATGGATGGTCTGTGACGTTTTCCTTCAAGCTTTGAAATCTGGTGACAGTGAGGTTCTGAGAGCAGCCAGACATCATGTGGAGTTGTGCATCATGGCTTCTAAACACAACAATGGTTAGGTAAGGAGCCTGTTGTAGAGAACGACGAGATCTGAGCTCTGACTATAAAAGTAAAGTAAAGGAGTAAGTGCTCTTTAAAACAATGTTGAGCTAACCAGTGACTGCTCACAAGACCCAGCTCTCACTCCATCTACAGAAGTTGTGAGAAACTCCCTAATGAGAGTATACACACACACACACAAAGCTGCCGGTTCCCACGGCCTTCTGGGAAAGTGCTGAGAGCAACCAACTGGCAGCCTCTCTTACTGAAACTTTCCTGTCCAGGCCACAGTTCATCACTCCTCAGTAACACGCCTCGGCGACTGCTGCACCATCACACTTCTCAGAAGCTTCTCAGAACATTGACTCTGTACCAGTTATCTCACAAACACATTCAGATAGCTTCTGGTCATAACAGAACTGTTCCTGAATACCACAAAAGAAAAGTGTTTGTCCTGCTGTCGAGAGATCGGGAGATCCAGTCCGATCTGCGGAGTCCATGACTGCGAAATTAGACCGGGCCCTTCGTCTTGTGGCGATGACTTTACTCCCTCAGACCAACACTAACCAATTGTGTGTGTGTGTGTGTGAAAGAGAGAGAAAGCTTATTTATGCATGCGACTTTCTTCCCAAGTGAAAAGACGCAGTGGCTGTCACAGTGGAAGCGTGTGTTAGCCTTCACACTCCTTGCTCGATAGCATGACTATCTAGTGGTAGGAAATGAACAAATTGGAAGAAAATTGGCCCGTGTTCTGTCTTCCCTGCTCTACACCCATGACTGTGTCGCCAAGCATGATTCGGGTCTGCTGATGGCGTGACAACAGTGTGGCATTAAGCATGAGAAAAAGAGCGGCGCTCGCTCAGTGACATCATTCCTCTCAATGTTAGCAAAAACATGATGGGTGTTGGCTTTGGAGAACATTTCACTTAGACACGTTTAATGAGAAAAAACTTGGAATGAGTTTTATATATTATGTATTATTTTATATATAAATACTGTGTATATTCTTCTGTTGCAGTAAAGGGAGCTGGAATTACTTTTTAAATCTCTTTAGAGTTTTTTTCAGTACTCAAAAATGTTGGAGGTTGCAGAACTTTTTCAGTACCAGTATCACATGCAGCCTGAGTGCAGCGGAGCGTTTGATAAATGTTCTCAAGTTCTCTACACACATTGTGTGTCCTTTTGTTTACTATAATGCAGAAGCTCAAAAGAAATTTGTCATTTTCAGAGTACATTGGGGTTCAAGGATGAATATGGATTTTTTTTTTTTTTAATACATAATCAGAATTTTTTTCTGTGGCTGCAGGCATCAGATCAGTATTCAGCTGAGCCGAATTTATTAAATCCCCTTACAGCTTTCTTCATTTGAACAGCTTGCCATATTAGGCCTGTTGGGAGCTACAATCACTGCTAGAACTAATGATGATTAGGGCTTCACTGCCTAAGGCTATATTCTGAGGTCATCTCTTTCTGTCTGCCGTTCTCTCTGCAGTCTCCCGCTTAGGTTCTGGGTGAACATTCTGAAGAACCCTCATTTCATCTTCGACGTCCACGTGACAGAAGTGGTGGATGCGTCGTTATCGGTCATTGCTCAGACCTTCATGGATGCCTGCACTAAATCGGAGCACAAACTCAGCAGGGTAAGTGACAAGGACTGCAGTTTCCTGAGAACAGACACGAGCGCCTGGATCCAATCTCACATAATGACTAGAAACGATACATATGGTGTAATAAGGGTTTCCTGTTTCCTCCAGGACTCTCCGAGCAACAAACTTCTCTATGCAAAGGAGATCTCCACGTACAAAAAGATGGTGGATGAGTAAGTCTTATTATTCTAACCACGTCACTTTTTTATTTTTTTTGTCTTTTTGTCTACGGTCCCTTGCGTGTCTATGTAACAGATGCCTTGCTTCCTGATATACAACAAATCACCACTAAAAGTCCCAAGGTCTCATTTGCAACTTTCCTCCTTCTTTATATGCCGTGTTCCGACTAATAATAATGCATTTTCATAGCTTTTCTGTCCAAACAGAGTAGATAGGCTAGAAATCTGTACTGAGGACTGCTAGCTTCTGCTACACAAGTCATGTACACGGAGGTTTCTGTGGTGTGATGGTCAGTGAGCTCCACATAAGACAGTTAAATGTCTCTCGTCAGTAATGGACTTCAGGTCAGAATATAGGAGTGAATACAGAATATTGTTGTTCAGGGTCACAGTGAGAGACTGAAACAGGACCAGTGGGAGTTCACACCCGCTCACAGATCACTAGTGCTACACGTTTCTGTCTTGGCCATTGAACATTTGATGGCTTCAGCAGGAAGGAATTCATGTTAAAACTAGTCAGAATTCAGAAATGATGCTGATGCTCACACTTGAATTAAGTTGCTAGAAGTTTTTTAACTGAGTGCCAGAGGATCAAAGAGCACAGAGTAGAGGTGAAGCAGCTAGCATAGCGGGGATGACTTAGGGATTAGTTCACAGGAGTGTGGGGTTTTTGTTTGTTTTTGTTTTTTTGTTTTTTTTTTAGATGTTGATGGATTCTGGTGTCCAGATTGAAGTTGGTGGTTCATTCCACCAGTCAGTTGGAAGGTTCTAGAAAAAGGAAGCTCTGTGCACACAGACACCTTGAAAATACCACAAAATTAATTTTAAATGTAACATGAACTCATGTGTGATGGAAATATTACTGTTAAAAAGCTTGAGTTTTCTTATTCAGTCAAAATAGGGAAGAAATTCATGGCCTGAACAAATTTGTGTAGTTTTTTTCGAACGTCATTACTAATAAACCTGATTGTCTCAATCCCACAGTTACTACAAAGGAATCCGAGTCATGGTGCCAGTCAGTGACCAGGACATGAACACACACTTAGCTGAAGTGTCACGGGTGAGAGTGGCTCCTTCCTGCTTTCCTCTCTCTCACTCTCTGCCTCCTGTGATCCTGTTTCAATGATGTTTAATGTGTCCTGTAGGCTCACACCGACAAGCTGAATACACAAGTTGCCCTCCATCAGCTGTACCAGTACGCCAGCAAGTACTATAAGGAGGTAAAAGTGCTTACACACACACTATTCCATGATGGATGCTGATAGAGGACGTGGTGCAAATAGAGTTCTGGAAGTCTAATGTTCCTGTGGTGGCTTTAATATATTTACATCCTCAGAGCAGGGTTTAGTGTGACTTTCACTCTTGTTCATTTTCTCATTTCATCTCTCTCTCTCACACACACACACACAGATCATCATGGCTCTGGATGAAGACCCTGCAGCTCAGTGTAAGCAGCTCACCATGCGACTCCAGCAGATAGCCGCCGCTCTCGAGAACAAAGTGACGGATCTGTAACCCGCTCGCAGAGAGACAAACGGAGAGAAAGACACCGAGGTGGAATTGAAACCGCCGCTGGTCACGTCACACTCGAGTCTGTGGGGCAGAAGAAGGAACGGTTTAGGAATAAAAGTCCCTTGTGTGTAATTAGCATATAAATATAATCAGATGTTGAATTTCTTCCTGTGTAGAGAAAAAAAGGTTTTAAGAATTGTATTATCTATTTTTTTTAATGTGCAGTCTTTATGCGGAAAGCTTTATAAGGAAGAAATAACTTTTTGAATTGACAGCCTTGTGTTGATTTTGTTTTTTGGTGTGTGTGTGTGTGTGTGTGTGTGTGTGTGTGTTGAATGCTAATTGCTCACACACAGGATGCCTAAATTCTGACCAAAAGGGAGTTGCTTGGTCACTGGAAACTGAGCACTGTTGTTGTTTTTTTTGTTGGTTTGTTTGTTTTGTGTGTGTGTGTGTGTGTGTGTGTTTCATCTTGGAGTCATGACTTATGAATTCTTCAGCCAAACATCAAACACAGAACACACTGGTTGTCTGTAAGCACATAGACGCTTGTCACAGCAGGCCTTGTGGTGTTTTCTACTGGTGCAGACCTGCTGAGCTTTTGGTGTCGCCTTAGCAACCTAAAAAAAAAAAAAAAGCCAGCGTTATGATCCATAGCAGCACACTTCCTGTCCGTACCATTAATTCACCGGAACGTACAGACTAGATCTGGATTAGACAAAAGTATTCAAAGTGGAAAGTCTCAACACAAGGCGTGTCATTTTTCTATAAAAAGGAAAAAGTTCCTTATTTGTGTTCATCCTTTAGTTCAGGAATGTTACAGTACTTTATGTACAGTACGTTACTCTGCGCACAGAAAAAGAAGGTCAGTGTTTATGGTTGATGGCAGTTCATTTCCCCGAGATGATTACAGCATGCCTGGATTTCCTCTAAGAATCAAACGCTCCGCTGACTTTTTTAATAGAAGCTCCGTCCTGAGCGCTCTCTGGCCGCTTTTTGTCCAGGAGGTGAGTCGGAGTTTCACTCTGTTGAAGCATCTGAACATTTCACACTCTGTATGTTTTCATTCCTCGTCAGTAGACACACAATCCTGAGGGCTGAGAGACGTTTTTTTAGCTCACTAATGAACAAAACCTGTTGCTTTTAAATTTGAGAATCTTTTCTGAATCCGAACGACGAGCGGAAATGAATGACGGAGCACTTAAGAGAACGAGTGGCTGCTTACGGCTTGGTTCTAAACTAACTGGTGGTATTTTTTTTTTAATCTGATGTGGATTGCATCGTAAACAACCTTTAATCGTAAAACCCCCGTCTGAATACGTCTGCTGTGCTTTTTATTTCTACATTTGTACTCCTCATACCTCTAGATGTCATAAACGTAAGCACCAAATACTGCAATACACACAGATCCTTCTCGCTGTTGTTGAGTATTATACGTTTTTAAGGTAGTCTTTTATTTTTGTATTATTAATTTTATTGTACTATGAAGCTGTTGCTTTCCATGTTTTGAGGTCACTCACAACTCAAAGGTGACTGAGATCAGGATCTTTTGGCCAGTCAGAACTAGTTCCTGATCCCTTTGTGGTGGTTGGTGGTGTTGTTTTAAGCTGTACCTCTCAGGGCTCGTCTTGCCCCTGATTTTACTGCCAGTCTGGTACCTTTCTGTCTCTGAATAGTGGGAGTTCCTCTTTGAAGTAACGCTGGTCTGTTTTGTCGCGTTGTGAAGAAGCCTCGTGGCGCTTGGCATTGCCCACTCCATTCCCCTCGTGCTGTAATGAAAGCAGCGGGAGTCGCGTTTGATCTTAATTGCATGTGGGCTGCTGACACTGTGCTTTTTTTTTTTTTTTTTTTTAAAAACGCCGCGCTGATACATTCCTCGTTTTTCATTTCCGTTCACGACCGGAGACTAAACCCTTCTCCCCATCCTTTGAGCTCAATGTAAAGCTTCTTTCAGCCTTTCTTTCACCAAAATGTGCCTTAAAATATTAACTGTTTTGTTGATTATCGATGATATTTGATGATAATGGCGAGTTTTAGTCCTAGGGTGCTTGCAGTGTATTTGCAGCCGTGGTGTCGAGTGTAAGTAGGATCAATTTTTTGTGCCGTAGTCACAATGTGCCAATAGGCTAATCAAATAAGAGAGAAAAAGGCAGTTTTTATATTAGTGTGCATCTTTGGGACGTCTTTGGCTTGTGTTTGTGTGTGAGTGTGCGTGTGGGTGAGTGTGTGCTTTTGTAGTTGTATTGGGAACAAGCTTAGATTAGTCTGAACTAAACTAAGCTGTGGTGAATGTAAAATAATTCCCCCAAAGCATCTGCGACTTTGCTTTTTATTCCTCATCCAAACGGAGAATCTTCACTAGAAGTGTTGAGTAGCACAGGGTGTTTCACTGGTGTGTTATCCCTTAGAGCTATCATTTGTTTCTATGCTATTCCATAGTGTGTATGAAAAAAAAAAATCTATACTCGATGACCTTCTTACTGCTGTGCAGTTATTTTTATTCTTTCACGTCCTATGATATTATTATATTGCCTTTGTATCAACAGAAAAGCAAAATCTGTCAGCAATGTATTCTTGTGTAATATCCTATGCATTTGAAGTCCTGGAAAATGGCGAAATGTTGTGCTGTTATGAAATGTTTTTTTCTCCCCTTTCCTTGTGGTTGTATAGTGAACCAAGATTCCTGGGACTGTACGGTACAGTAAGGCAGGAGAATAAAGATTAGCCGTGGTTCTTTCAGGCTCGGCACCTCAGAAGAGTTCTTACATGCCTAATCTGTTTGTACTGAAGTGCTCGCCTCTCAGCAAGGGTCAAGGCCTGACAAAACACCTTGTGCCCTTACATCAATAAAGAGACACTTCCATTTCATCGCCTCTCTGCCTGTTTTTTTTTTTTTTTCTTTTTCTTCCCCGTCACAGAATGAACATGTGCTACGACTCGACTGCGAGTGAACCGCCGTGTAACCTGTAATGAGATCGTGTCCTTATTAATGTTGATGGAAAAGGTGTTCAGTCAGAGAGCAGACCGTATTTATGATGCGTGTTGTCACTGTTTACTGTTTAAATAGCTCTCATTAATTTATCTGAATATTACTTCAAATAACTTCACTATTAACAAATCCACTGGAATGGAAATTTTTAGTCTGAACTAAAATATCAGAACTGTTGTTCTTTCAATGTGTTAGAAATTTGAGCTGATGAACAAACTCTCAGAACATGTCAGAGAACAGAAATGGGTTTGAGATCAACATTTACTCTGAAGATACAAACATCTGTGTTTAAAAAAAAAAAGAAAGAAGAACTGCTTTTGTTTATCTGGATCTTTTCTATGAATCTATCACCTGTAGAATTGTAGAGAACAGAAATAGTGATGAAACTCTACAAATTCTTAAAGTCCTGAGTGTCTACTTTCAGCTGAGCTTCATATTAACACCACTGTGGAATGAGACATGAGGAAGACGTTCAATCATCTGTATGAACACAAACAGGAAGAAATTATTTTTTAAACATATTTTCCTCTGGGGGAAAAGAGAGTTAATTTCTTTATAAATAAATAAATAAATAATTGAAGTAATTCAAAAGAATCTACATCTAAAGCAACAATATGTAAAAAAAAAAAAAATACCTTCAAAGTATTAATACGGAGACCCAGAAAAGCACAACTAAAGGAAAATTAATTAAATCACTGAATAAATAAATAAATCTAAAAAAAGATGAAAGCTGACACTGCTTTGTGTCAGAGAGAGAAAAATCTAAGTAAACACAAATGTTCAGTTCCCATGGAACTGAACTGAACAATAGCAATGTAAGATATGCTCATGTGGCCTCTGATACAGTAACACACACACACACACACACACACACACCATCTTCCTCATCACCACAAACAAAAACAGAATGGAAACTATATAATGGGAAACTGTCTCAGACAGACACGAAGCTGGAATAAATTCTTTCCATTACTGAGAATTCCTCATGGGTCAGTGAGTCAGAAAAGAGGAAAGTCATCGTGACCTGTAATTGTAAGAGGAGTTAAAGGCCAGCAAAAGTGTTATTACACTGCAGCAAGACAGACTTCTTTTCCTTGATTATATTTTTAGAATAAAAACCATCTCTCAGCATCTGCAGGCTTTTCAGTCCAGAAGGCCGAGCTTCACATGGCTGCTCAATCAATCAAATCAAATTAATAAACGCTTTTAAAAAAAAAATTGTTGTGTTTCTCACACTGAGAATATAATATTTTTAAACGCTCGCATGCTTCCTTCCATCTCAGCCAGAGGCATCACTCATGGTTCATCACTCAACGATTCTGTGTGTGTGTGTGTGTGTGTGTGATTTTCTAATCTGGAGCCATGGTTAATCCCTTCTTCTCACGCTTCTGAAATTCTTAAATGTATTATTTTCTCTTTCCGTTTACATGCAAAAAAAAAAACAAGAAACAGAGACTGTAATTAAACAAGAAGACCAAGTTGTGTTTCATGTGTTGTGAAGATTAGTGCTGCATCGGTTGCCCATATAAGCAGATGCTGCAGGTGGGCGTGTTGGACCTGTCAGTCATCCCAAAGGTGCAGGAACGTATTTAAAGCCAGAGTGATAGGAGTCTTACACGGAGATGTTCAAAGCGTAACCCTGGTTCCTCTGTTTCTATAAATACTATAACATCATTTACTGGCCTTTTTTCATAGCTGGTGCTGGTAAAATACACACAGTGTTTTGTAGATCAGTTTGGACTTGGTGTCTGTAGTATATGTAGTTCTTTTACTCTTGGTGTGTTTTTCTCTTTATAAACAACGTTTGAAAAATGTCTCATTGAAACATTCTGCTGAAAAAAGTAACGCACGGAGCGCACAGTGTTTCATAAAACCAAAAAAAAGTGTAGAATGCTTTGTAAGACTGAGCTGAAGGACACTGAGCAGAGAAACATCCAGCTCAGTGATGATATGTGTCTCCACCGTGCTGCTGCACCTTCCTCACTTTTACATGTATTATCAGACTGTGTTGAGAAGGTGTTGGGCTACTGATCAGAAGGTTGGGAGAACAAACCCCACAAAACTGCTAGGCTTCTGAGCAATGTACTTAACCCTCAACTCACCTGGTGTATAAGGTGATAACTGTGTGAACACGCTGGAAAAATGACTTTGGGCTGTTGAGCTTTTTGTCCAGTTAATAAATTAAATAATATCACACAAATTTAGATCTGTACTTTAATTCAAAATTTAAAGACAGCTCCTGCGTCACAGTTCACCTCTTAAAATCCGTCCTGAATTAACTGACCTTAGAATTCGTGTGTACCAAATTAGTTGTAGCATGTTGAAACCATGAGCAATATTTGAGCTACTACTGACCACAACACGAAAAAAGGAGGAGTTCATTTAACTACAAACATTAAGAACAGTTATACATGAGGGTTGTAGGAGAGCAGGGATCATCGCTGTGTGTTGGAAGTGAAGTTTATCCCGTCTGCTCTGATCCCACAGAAGAGCTACAGAAACACGGATCACTGAAGACGTTTGAGGGTCTGCACTGGTCGACCATATTTACAGGTTCAATTCAAGCAAACTGTCACTAAACTCATAAAATTTCACACCATTTTTTTAATTAGTCATGACTTTGTTCAGAACAAACTGATCATATTCAAACTTCTGTTCAGAATTAATTACCACACAGCTGTTACCAATTAAGGGATTCTGATTAGCATTAAATAAAGATCATTCATTTCTGTAGTGTTTTCTTGACACCTTCTTGGTTTCTGACTGCTGAAGCCATTTATAGTTTTCAGAGCATGAACAGGATCTTGTTGTGGAAAGGTATCAGATGGACAGTGTGAAGGCCATCATCAATAAGTGGAGAAAATGGGACAGCACGGTGACATTAGAGAAAACATGGTGTACCTCCAAAACTGATGAGATCTACAGCGACGTTCAAGGAGCCCAAGCGCAAATAAAATACCCCAAACCCTGAGACAAAATGTCTTGTGATCTGATGAGTACAATATTCCTATAAACAAGACAGAGCTTATCGTGCTATGGATCTAGTTCACTTCTCTTTGCTCCTAACCAGCAGAAGCAGTGGGAATCATCTGAAACAACACATGGTAACGATGTCATGAGGAAGGGTATAAAACATTAAAGGTGACAAACATCAACCATGGACTGAGTGGGATATTTGCTGAATTCTGCGCAGTATGGTAAGAAATTTCAGTAGAGGAGATGGTGAGGCCAGTTGTACAGCTTACCTTGGCAAGGCAGCAGAGATAGCAGAGAGCTGTGGAGCATGTCAGTTAATGTAACTGACAACAAAGCATTGCTGGAGTGGTCCACCATCAAATCTAACTGCTTGATGTGTTCTGAACGTTCACCAGCAGGCCTTCTATGCTCTGTGGTACCACACTATTCTCCAGCCTGTAAAGGGAGACATCGGTTGTAGTCCCTTTGATGAGGTAAAATCCCCAAACAGACTTCTCTCACTAGAAATGTGTTGTGCCTCAAGCACTTGGGCTTGGGCTCCTCTTGCTGAAGGTCTATATTAATGTGATCCATCTTTTTTAGTGATTTCTTTCTCTCTCTCCCTGAGAAGTGGCTGAAGTATTTCCTTTTGATGAGACTTTTCATTTTAACTTAACTACATTTCAAAGTCAAATGTTTTACTTTTTACTCAACATTTTGTGAAATCAGTCGTTCTTTTTAATTTGAGTGGATAAAAACTGAACTGGTCGAGCACATGACCAACCACCAATCAGGGTACAGCGCCCTCTGTTTTGAACTGGTTTTTAGCGTGAATACAGTTCAGTGTTAATGCAACAGCAGTACATTTAGAGTGTTAATGTCTTCATGAATGACTGAAGAAACTCCTGACTCGAATTCGGTCTTCTCTGCCGCAGAGGTAAGACGTTTTCATTCTGCTGCTCATTTTTAACCGAGTAATCTAACAGTAGCTCACAGAAAACAATTACGTTGTGTTGGTTAAGTTAGTTGTTTTTAGCGAAGTTTGCAGTTTTTGAAGCTGAGATCCCCGGTATTGTGAAATGACGATGTTAATACTTTATGTTGGAATATAAACTCTATTCTGAACTAGTTTTACATGCAGCGTATGATGTTTAAACAGTTAGCAGGTGGAGTGGAGCGCTCCTTATTAACCCAGATTATTATTATTTTTCAAATGTTCAGTCTCTAAAGACTGTGATCTAAACCTGTACTGAAAATATTGTACTACGACATGCTAAAACCACATGGAATGTTTTTATTTGTCAAATGATGATCTCTGGAAATGGAAGACGAAGATGCCTTTATTGATCACATAGAGTGAAACCCCTTTTTTCCTTTTTTTTCTTGTTGGAAGCTGGAGTCTGAATGCAGGGTCAGACATGATAAGGTACACCTGGGGCAGATTGGGTTTATGGGCTTGCTCAAAGGCCCAACAGGTGTCTTGGGGCTTGAACTCTGACCATCTGAGATATAAATAAGCACCTGCACCATTGAGACGCTGCACTTTTTTAGGAAGGAAAAAAAAAATCCTAGCTTGTGAGTTTAATTTAATATAAATAGTAACATATCAAACCTTTATTCTGACTTTCAGGGGAAAAAGTTTACAAGTCAGATTGATTACTGGTTGATTTTGTCTTCATGAACAATTTTGTCAATGTCATTAATTAAAAAAATGACTCCCAGCATAAAACTCTAAGTCTTTTAATAATCTGATATGTTATTAAACTGAACAACAATGTTTGATTAAAGATCTTTATTAAGACTTTTTATTCAGGCGATTGCCTCACGTCCGGTTTTGTTTGGAGAAACGTGCCTCAATATGGTACGGTAGAATTTTGAGATTTTTGTTTAGAGAATTTTGTGGTGCAGGTTTATTTATTTATTTATTTTTAATTCATTTTTATATGATTAAAATAATACTTTGTATTATATATTATTTTGAGTGTTATGTATACTTGATTATATTTAAAAAAAAAAAAATTTTACACAACTTAAAATTCACCAGAAATATACCTTTATATGTAATTTATACACAAATCCATCTGATTATATAATCTGAATTCTAAATCTATTGCTTAAAGCTTTTACGTTTTATTTAATTCCCTGTTGGGGGTGTGTGTTCGTTTAATAAATGTTAATTGTATCTCTATATTATAATTTCTATGAAAAATAATAATAATAAAACAATTAACTGAACCACATGATCACAAATGGCAGGCGGGCTTTTTACAGGAAGTGATTCTTTCGAAACCCCGACGATTAGCCAATGGTAGCGCAGGACACAAAATCTAACCCAATCAGCTCCGTTTGGGGGCAGGCTTTTTGAATCCAGCGCGGTCACCCAGCCAAATGACACGAGTTAGAGACTGTTTGTATTTTTTTTCCCCATTCGTGAACCATTGGATTTATTTATGTAAGTGTTATAATTGTACTTAACTACATATAAATCCTGTGGACTTCTCGTTAACTGGTTTAACGGATTGTCGTTTTTCCGGTTTTAACAATGACTACAAGAAGACTAAAGGAGGCAGTCATAACAACGTTGCACTGCTACTGCTGTATAATCCAGGAGTGGTCCGGTTCGTCTACTACAAACACGCACATCACTGCACTTCACAGATAATTATCCTCTAATAACTGCAAGATTATTTTATTTAGATTATTAAAGCCGCTAAGAACGCTTGTTAGCGTTAGCTTGTTAGCAAATAGCATTTAATGTGTGTTAGCCTGATGAGTCAAATCAGGGGTGTCCAAAACTGATGAGATCTACAGCGACGTTCAAGGAGCAAAATACTGATCGCTCCCGGCATATGACAACAATCGTTCATATTCTCTAGAAAGGGCCGGTGTGGCTGCAGGTTTTCATTCCAACCAAGTTGGAACCACAGCTGAGTATATTGGCTTCTGTTTGGTTTGAACGAAAGCCTGCACCCACATCGGCCCTTTCCGGGTAAGACCGGACAACCCTGAGTTAAATCCTTGAAGCACTTTTGCTAATCTGATGTCTTATATCTGGGTTCTGCTTATTGTTTGGTAGAATAAAGGTTCCCAACTCCTGGAGAACCTTCGGTGCTTTTGCTAAAATGTGTAGGGCAGGGGATTAGCCATTTCCAGAGTTTTGTGTGTGTACACCCTTGACCATTAAACATTGTTATAAAACTATGGGCATTAATATGGTTTTGGCCCCTTTGTTTTGTTGTAATTACAACCTTCACTGTTCTAGGAGGTTTTCCACTAGATTTCTTTGGTACTGATGTAAACAGTGTTTAGTGGGCATGAGTCATTGCTCTGTACAGGACATTCGAGTTCTTCAGTCCAACATTAACAAACCATGTCTTCATGGAACTCTGTTCCTCGTGCATTTGGACATTGCCATGATGGAACAGGGTTTGATTCCCTTAGTTCCAGTGAACAGAAATTGTAATGTTGCAGCATTTAACGTCATTCTGTACAGCTGTGTGAACACCAAAACTTTCATGCTGTCTCCGAATGTTCTAACATTCCAGTTTCTCTCCACTGGAACTAAGAGACTCAAACCCTGTTTCATCATGACAATGTCCCTGTACACAAAGCACAATGTCCCTGTACCCTGACTCTGACTCAACCCCACTGAACTAGGATGAACTTGAACACTGACTGAACCCCAGACCTCTCACTAATGGTCTTGTAGCTGAAGGAGCACAAATCCACACAGAATCTTGTGGAAAGTCTTCTGGAAGAATGGAGCTTATGGCTGTGCTGGTCAGGTGTCCACATACCTTTAGCTGTATACTCTACTCTATTTCAGTGAAGTTATTAATGATGTATTTTGTCTTGCAGGTCACATCATACACTGAGGACATCATTATGTATAGTAACCGTGGTATATCAGAGATGTTCTCTTGTCCCATGAGCAGCAGCAGCATTACAGGTCTTCTGTCTGCACTCTGTGACCACAGCTTGTCCGGAGTTTCATGGAAGCGCCGCTCTTTCGGAGGCGTCTCCCGTGCGTCGCTCCACCGCGCCCTCCGTAAACGTGCCTATGGCACACTGCTTTCGAAGCTTTTCCAGGATAGTACGTCCAAACCCACATCATCGATGACTAGCGCTTTAGCCTGCACACCGTCTTACAACAAAATGCTTATGATCTCCTTTGACTTGCGCGTCTCGGGCCATGGCGACGACGCAGAGAGGCTGGAGGGCCTGTTGGGGCAGCTGCGTGAAGGGGGCTGCTCCTCCGGTCTGACTGAACTGGACTCTGTGCTGGAGCTCTTGGCACAGCTGGCAAGTTCTGGTCCTCCCCCTGTGTCCTCATTCAGCAGGGACTGCATGCGGCGTGAGCGGCCTGTGCTGCGCAGACCTCCGCTGCCTGGTTACCTCAGTGAGGAGCTGCAGAGGCTGGAGAGCAGGACCTGGGCTCTGGTGTGTGAGGAGGAGTGGGGAGCGCTAAGGGGGGTTTGGAGGACTCTCAGCGTATTGGATGCTCCACCAGGGACCGGACTGTTTGGTTTAGAGCGGAGACTGGAAGGAGAGGAGAGGTTCCAGAGAGACACCAGGCTGTCTCTGTTCGGAGCCCTGCAGCACTCGAGGACAGCGGATTTGGACGTCCGTCTGGACCTGCCACCAGTGCCCAGTAACGCAGAGGTCATGGGACTCAGTATACGGGTAAGACGCTGAAGCTTGATCAATCCAGTTCTTTCAGTGGTATTTAAGAGGAGGATCGCAAACTTAAGTGACAACAGCCAACATAAACAAGTTGTCTCTCTGTCCCAACATCTTCCAATGATCATTTTTTCCATTCACATTAAAGTGTGAGGAATCTGATGCAGGAATAGTGGACACAGCAAACATTGGACTCAAAGTTCCAAAATGCAGTGCTGTACGTGTTCTGAGCAGTCGGCTCCTTTTAGCAATCTAAAAGTTGACCAGTGATGGCACTGATGCAGGAATCTGTCCGTTTGAGCCGAGTGTAGACAAGATAGTGAGAGAGCTGCAGAGACTGAATGGATAAAGCACCACCACATCAGACATTTCAGGCATTTCACAGTAAACTCATGTCATGTCAAGATGATCCACACAAGCGCATAAATCAAACCGTTTTTACTAGCTAACCCTATGATGGCTGTGAAAAGGATGGTTCAACTCTTAACTAATATATAATTTTTTTTTCTAATACCTAAAAGCTTAAAATCAGATTTTTTCGCTCTTGTGATTCTTCACTGTATTCTGGCTTCAGGTTCCTCAGTGTTTGGATCAGTCTGAAGATGAAGGATTCCAGTCTGCCTCCAATCTGACTCCGGACTCTCAGTCTGAGCAGAGCCCCAGCCCTGAGCCTGATGTGTGGGAGGCCTTGCGCATGTTTGTACCTGCTAGACGTCGCTGCTGGGAAAACGTGGGCTGGTAAGAGTGAGAATAACGTGTGAATAACCAGAGCAGGGCGTATGAAGTTTCAGATCTCAGTCCCTAAAGCCTTCTCTTCTGTTCTGTCTGAGCTAGCATAGCATCGGTAGCGCTCGTTCTACATGAACATACAACTGACAAACATTTGCATCCCCAGTCTGGAAAACAGACATCACAGCAACTCAAAACTGGGGGAAAAAAAGAGACTTGCTTTATAATTCAGTTCACTTCCATTTTATTTGTGTAACTCTTAATTGGCCAAAGCAGGAACATCACAGCTCAGGATGTACATCTATAAATTTAAAAAGTGTTTAAGACTCAGAAATGGTGGAAATCTAAAGAAACAAACACACAGTGGAAGAAAACAGAGCGATTTGAAAATGTTTCAGTCCATGTTTGTACCTCGATTACATTTAAAATCGATATATTAATTAATGAATATATTAATAAAGTTTTTTCCTGCTTGAGTCTGTGCTCTTGTCCTTTTATGGAGTTTTGTAGGCGTCACTATATTCAACATTTCCACACAGTTTTACTAAAGTGGATTAATAAATGAGGCTCGAGAACTGAGGACATTCAGTAGCTTGGACCCATTTTCCTGCTTGTTGCCAACACTTTGTTCTTCATTTTGTGTTCATTTGTCATTTTCTCTCCAGTCCTCCAGGTCAGAAGGAGTCTCCGTATCTGACAGAAGCAGGCAGAGAAGCGTTTGACCAGTTGTACCGGCTTTGGGAAGGTGAGATGAGGAACATGCTCTCCTCTCACACTCCGTCTCCTCTCCTGCCCCTGCCTCTGGACTGCCAGACTCAGCTAGTTAAAGACCTCCTCAATGTGCTGATAGGCGTGGCTTCTGTCACTTTCCCCCTCAATGAGGTAATCCTGCTCTCACACAACCGGTTGGATGAGTTTGTGACGATGTCATTAATCACCCAGCGTTTTTATTAGCGTACAGTGCTGGAGTGAGGGTGTGCGCTGATAGGAAAAATCTCATGTGACAGACGTGATGTAACCATGGTGACCGAGTTCCCCTCTGTTCAGCTTTGTGTCCAATGAAATGATCCCTCTTTGTTTATCTGTAGTGAGGAAAAAGCTGCTTGATTATTTAAAAATGTATGTATAATGTATGTATTTTGTTGGAACAAGAAACCTAGTGGAGTTATCCGTTGTCATGGTTACAGTATGAACGTCATCTCAGCTGCTTTTTTCTTATCGATACGAAAAGTGCTGAGTTGTTTTTTTTCCTTCTCCTCAAAAAGTGCTACGTGTTTTAATTAAATAACTGTCTAGTCGTCCATTAAAGTACCAGTCTGAAGGAAACATTGATTGATGAATCGTCTTTGCTTCCTCCAAGTCGAGGAGCACGTCGACTGCGGCCCAGCTGACGCAATGAAAAACACTTTCACGTCTCTGGCATGAAAATAAGGACTAGTGTTTCCTCATGTTTTAAAGAAGCTGTGATGCTAGCCTTCTCGACGTCTATCTGTACATACAGATCATCAGATTTTCTTCCTCTGTTCCAGTCGAGTGTTCAGTTTGATGTGCGTGCGGATGTGTGTGTGTCGGGAACGTCCCCGGAGAGTGTGTCACGCCTGTTAGAGGAGCTGGCGCAGTACGGCACGCATTACCTTCGCCTGAGCCGCTTCTCTCTGGGCTCTGCTGATAAGAAAGGCCTGGTGTTTCAGGTAATGGCTCTCTGTACAGCGGCTCTAACCTTGGCTTCTGTCAAGGACGAGTCGCTGTTTAATGCTGCTCTGGAGTCACATCTCTTTCTCATCCTAATTTGTGTCCAAGCACAAACATGTTTAAGACAAATCTAAACATGACGTGTGTGTGTGTGTGTGTGTGTGTGTGTGTGT
>JAOTRN010000009.1:2821022-2831446 GCA_028566695.1 Bagroides melapterus
GGGTGTGTGTGTGTGTGTGTTTCATTGATGAAATATTTTTGTTAGTTTTCTTCAACGACAAACTTTCAATGATGAAAACGAGACGATAACTAAGTAAAAATGAAGTGATGATGAAACTATAATTAAAATATATCAACATTTTTTGTAACTAATAAAAACGAAACAGAAATGTGAGTAAGGGATGTTTTTGGAAAAGGTCTAATCAGAATTAATGTTGTTGCATGGTCTGGTGTGTGTAAAAGTACCGAACCGTCCCACCTGGTGACGTGGGATGAGAGGACACCATATCGTATTACATAAAGTGGGTGTGTCTGACTTAAACTATAATGAAATGACAACAGCTGGGAGAAAAAGAGGGGAAGAGAGATGGGTTAAGACAAACCAGACCTTGTGTAAACCGCTGGTAAAAACACAACAAATCTAAAGCAACATCCGCAAGGGAATCATCCTGAAAATTCCCACAAACGTTAGCATGACATTTTTACTAATGCTATTCTGTCAAGCGCCCACTGACTCAGATAAGCTTTACGTAACTAAACCAGTATAATCTCTCACTGACCTGTACTAACTAGCCATGTGACTACCTTCGTACTGGTTATTTGTTGCTGTCCTCAAATTGAACCGGTTCTGTAACAAAATAAAGAGTGAGAATGTTCATTTTTATTTAATGTAAGTTAGTGATGTTATGTTGGTAAACAAATCTACCTTTTTAAGATTTAGGTGTGTCATTTGTCGTTCACTAATCTCCCTCTTTGACAAAGTCGTATGTGCGCAGGCGCAGCTCTGTCAGTTTGTGGCACGTTTGTGATGTCATCAAACTGTTAATCAATCCTGTGTGTTATTTTGGAGTTGCACTTTTGCTTTAAAAAATGAAGATTGTCATATGTAAGGTATAAACAATGCATATCTAATTTTTGGTCTTTTCTAGAAAGTCTATATTCCACATGTTTAATGAGACTTGGTTTTATTTAAGTTAGAATATTTTGTATATTGCAAAAGTTTAAGTAAATTACACTTAAATTAAACCCAATATATTTTAGTCGACTAAAACTAAACTAAAACAAAGCAGATGACTAAAATATGACTAGAATTGCATTTTAGTCAAAAGACTATGATTAAAACTACATTAAAATCTGTCAAAATGAACACTGGTGTGTGTCAGGTACCTCTCTGAGCTGTGCTGTGTCGATGGGGCTGCTGGGTCACGTCAGGCTGTGTTTCCTGTGGTGAGTAAAGTAATGATGGTGTTTTGGTGGAGTTTGGTGTTTGAGCTGCTGGATGTAACAGGTGTGTTACTGCAGGGTGTGAAGCTTCTCTCCTACCTGTACAACGAAGCACAGAGCAACTGCAGCAATGAGAACTACCCTGTACTGCTGTCTCTGCTCAAGAGCAGCTGTGAACCTTACACACGGTTAGTGCTGACCTCTGTCTGTCTGACACACACACACACGCACTGTTCTTTTTTATTTTATTTTCAGTCCAGTGACAGATTTTAGGCACACTTTTGCAGACACAGTCTTAAACGAAGCCAGTTACAGCCTAATTAAACAAATTCTAAATTATGGGTCCCTCGTACGTAGTTGAACTTTTGAATTACTTTCCTCTAGACTGCTGAAACCTTCTCTGAAAGAGTTATCGATTTAGTCTGAAAATTGATTTTTCCAGAAATTATTTCCAGGACATATGGTACATCAAGTTAATGGGAAACGCTGAGGCTGATGGGGTTGAGGGTAATCTAACGCCGAGTCTCAGCTTAAATGATGACATCGCCTCAGGCTTCGGTAGCAGACACACACCCTTATAGATGAACGTCTCAATGGAAAGGTCTTGCATACGTAAAGTTTTACACACAAGCAAATTTCCATCACATTCCTGCACGAGGAAGTTTTTCCCTGGCGTCGACACTGTGCAAAAAAACCCCCCAAAAAATTAAACGGAACAAGTTCCTAGAACCTTCATTTGTTTGCACAACACATTGATTGGAATTATTTATGAAGTCTCCTTTGCTCTTGGTGTTAATGATGTTTTTGCTGGCGGCTGCTCGCACGCTAGGTAAATTTGATGAGTGATGTCTCCGTGTGCAGGTTTGTATCAGATTGGGTGTACAGTGGAGTCTTCAGAGACGTCTACAGAGAGTTCATGATCCAGGTGAACGAGGACTACCTCAGCTACAGAGGTGAGGGTTTTTTTTGTTTGTTTTGTTTTGTTTTTTAAATTGTAATAAACCTACATAGTTCATTCAAAGCCCAAACGCATTCTGAGGACGTCTCTCCCTCTGTCTCTTTGTAGATAAACATTTCTGGGTGCAGGGCTACACTCTGATCTCGCAGGACGCCGAGGACTGCGTGCCCGTGTTTCTCCGTCATATTGCCAACGATGTTTACGTCTGTGGAAAAACCATCAACCTGCTGAAAATCTGCTGCCCACAGGTCTGATCTTCAGAGATAACACACTATTGTTACAGAAACAAGGCTCTGCTAATTCCTCATCACCTCAATCACGTCACCTGTTGTTAGTTAATCATTACCTTGTGTCTGTGGCACAACCCTTCACGTGCTTCTTTTCACAGAAAGCACAACAATCTATTTCCCTGCACAACACAACGTTTAGTACAAGA
The DNA here is from genome assembly GCA_028566695.1 of Bagroides melapterus. Classification (NCBI taxonomy): domain Eukaryota; kingdom Metazoa; phylum Chordata; class Actinopteri; order Siluriformes; family Bagridae; genus Bagroides; species Bagroides melapterus. The sequence goes on from JAOTRN010000009.1 coordinate 2,823,640, forward strand.
AAAAGTGACGCTTAACGTTCAGGTTTTAGACTTCTCATGCTGCGTTCACACACACGCACTGGTTTTATCACAACTAGTCCTCAGTCTATGAATTTGCTGTGGACTGTTCCTACGACCGGTTGCCATAGTAACAGTATTTCTCAGTGGGTGGAGCAGCTACTATTCAAATCAGTGTCTGGTCACTTTGTTGATGTGAGTTGGTGTTTATGTGAATGTATGTGGACTGACCTCATCATCTGATGATGTCCCCTCATAAACGAGCTCTCAGACTGACGGGTGTCACTGTGATTGACAGGAGACTGAGGAAAGCCTTGTCACCAGCCCGGAGAGCTCGGACATGTTTCCACTCATGGCCTTCTCTGATGGTTGTAGTGTTTTTGGGATAAGATGAATAATGTCTTGTAGCATGAGCAGAAGTTCCAGTTTCTTACAGTAGGTGTGTGTGTGTGTGTGTGTCAAAAATATCCATTTTTTAAAATTCACATCTGATGGGTTTTCCCTGAGCACCACACAAATTATACGTTTCATCCTCGGCACAATTCTGCAGCAGATCCTGTTCATTCTCCTGAATTAACTCCGGCTTAGCGAGGACATGAATAGGTACAATATGAAAATCACACTAAATGGCAGTTTGACCAATTACACAGTGGAAAAAAACTGTAAAAGGACATAATTAAAATAACAGTGATGTGAATAGGAGCAATCAGGATTAAGCACAGCGAGTGCCAGTTTGAACAGTTCTGGAGGTGGAACCGAAAGCTAAGCCAAGCACGTTCGTATCCTGTGTCTCTGGCAGCATTATATCTGGTCGGAGGTTCCTGTGCCTCGCATCGCCGTGACGTTCTCTCTGAGGGAGGTGGAGGAAATCGAGAGAGACTGTGCCGTGTACCGTGGCCGCATGGAGACCATCGCCAAGCAGAGCGCCATCAGCAGGGAGGAGCAGGTACTGCACTGCAGCTACAATACACGATCACTGTCTTATTGTTTCTGGTGGGAGTTGGGGGTGTGTGTAATTTAATCTGATTCTGAACCAGTTTTTTTTTTTTGCTTTTTAATAAATCATGTGAATTGAGACCCAGGTAAAGCCTCAGTACAGATATTCCGACTGTATATACACAACTCCCATCGTATTCTTCTCCGTTGATTCCGGATGTGAATAAATGCACTGCTTCACAGTTAAGGCGTCGTGATGATCTGGGAGAAATGAAGTATACGATCCGTTAACACATTTTTAAACGGAATGCAGGACATTTAATGCTTGAGGGCTGAAAAGTACTCGTTTTCTTTTATGACTCTCCTCCTCATTCTTTTCCTCCCTATCTATTTGTCTCTCTCTCTCTCTCTATCTCTCTATCTCTTTGTCTCATACTTTAGGCGTTACGTACCGAGCTGGCACGACAAGAACTCATCAATCAGGTCAGAGAGTCAGCAGCCAAGACACTGGAGAGCATCCGAGGTCAGCAAGCGTCCCCGTGCACCGTATCCATCACAACTGCTCTTCTCTATCTCTTCTCTGTGCTAGTGAAATGAGATACAGCCGGTTATATAACAAACGCTGCTCTCTTAATGAAATATGTCATCAGCGTATTGAGCCTGAAGACGAGTGAGACAGGAAAATATGATACTGAGCTGAAATTACAAGGCGGGGGGGACATGGCCTTCTGAAGGAGCTGTTGGAGCGTTCAAAAAATAAAGCACATTGATAGAAAAGTTCATTTGTTAAGTGTGTTCCATTTTTATTTCAGTTGACCGAGCAGAACAGTGAACTGAACCTGAAATGCTCATTTCTGAGGGAAATGTAAAAAGTGTAGCGTTAGGCCACTGATCAGATTAGAGCGTGTGCTCGCTTCCTTCCTGCAGGGAGAAATCAGGCTTTAGATAAACACTAACTGTGCAAGCCCGAAGGAAGTAATGAGGAAAAAGGAAAGTAAATGAACAACTCGAAGGAAAGTGCTGAGATCTTGCTGTGCTCTTGCACCTCCTGCAGGCCGCCAGGTGTCACAGCGTCTGGCCGAGGAGGCGAAGAAAAGAGAGCGGTTCGAGGAGCTGAGGCAGCAGCTTGAGCTTGACCAAGAGGTAAGAGGAAACAAGGCACGAGCTGGGCTTCTGATACAAAAGAAATGACCAAACCATGTGTATGAAGTGTGTGCGTGTGTGTGTGTTCATTTCTCTCAGGATGCTCCCTGTCTGACTCTGTAGTCTGAGACAGTCTGACCTCACACACTTCAGCCTCTGAGACTGTTCCAGGATATGAATACAAAGTGAAGTGTAAAGTGTTGGTCGAGATGAAAGAGATGATCACAGAGCTACGAAGCATTTCTTATCGTAGAATAGTTTTCAGTGTGTCACGATAATGTGGTACTTTGTGCACTAAAGCCCATTAGATCAGCTGCTGAGGTACGTGATGATGTGTAATGTCTCGGCTTCACAAACGGCTTCACATCTGAAGCAAATAGCTGCTTTTTCTCCTTTTAAGCATCAGCCTGAATTTCCCCTGGTGTTATCTTTTCAGGGTGTTGTTTTGCTTGCTTAGTTATTTACGACCTCTTCTACACTGCCACGTCCATGTTTATTGCGCGCCGAGGAAAGAGCATGATTTATGATTTGTTTCATTTTGCATTTTAAAAAATTCCATTAGCGAGTCCAGAACAGCAGCCTTTCTTTGTAATAATATAAAAGATTGTAATAGTGAAAGATAAGGTGCCGGGGGACGGAATAAGCACATCAGTCTATTGATTTATCTCAAATCCAATTAATCTGTAGCCCACTTTCAGCTCTTCCGTGGATAACATCATGATTAATGAGCAGAAGACAGAAATGTTTGCGATAAGAAAGCTTCACGTTACCTTTAATCCTCTTTAAAAACCTGACGTTCAAACGATCTTCACCTTTATTACTGATTTCCAATTGGCGAATGAACAAGTAATGTGACCGCTGCAGATTTGTTACAGATGGATTACAGCGGTGCATCCTGGGTAATTAACCTTGTAAGAATTGTCTCATTTAGGTGTACGAGTGTATCCTGATGCTAGAGTTGGAGAAACACTCGAGTCTGATATGAACGTAATGAAATATCCACGAGACACTTGTGTACCTAAGAAACAAAACTAACAAAGTTAATCCACATTACGCTGTAAAAAGTAGAGTAATTATTTCGTGTCCATTTTATAAATTAAATACACCGTGTAATTAGAAAAATCTAGACAAAATAAAATGACTTAATCGAAAAAAGTGTTTTTCTTTTCTAAGGGATCGCTGGTGCCTGTTTTTTCCATCATGGTTATCATGAATACTGATAATCATGAGCACTGTTAAATATTGGGTTTTTTTTTGTTTGTTTGTTTTTTATTTAAAAACACTTTTCTCTCCACTTTTCTTCAGTTTCTAGTAATGAGTTTGTGTTCACACAGCCCCAGTGCCGCTGGAATATTTATAGCATCTACACAGTTGTCAGAGCTTCACACCCAAACTACACTTAACACACAAATCACTAACACTGACACGACCAGGACACGGCTGTACAACACAACTGACAGCTCTTCATTCATCCTGGAACATCCAGGGACGGAAGGTTGGATTTATAGACCCTAGAAATGTGTAAAATTGAAATGTGAATTAGAGGGTTTTGTTTTTTTTCCTTTTTGTTTATGCCAATAATATCACTAACTTAACACCAATCATTGTTTCTGTAAGAAAGAGAACACATGGGTATGTACAAACATGTAGGTTAGTAAGCTGGTAAGTATTTAAGTGGAACAGCATGATGTCAGTAATTAATCACTATTCATTCTGGGAGTGTCGGTACACAGGACACAAGGATTGAATCTAATCCTAAGCAAAAAAGAAAAAGAAATATCCAACTGGTTAAGGAAGGTTTAAGGAAAAATTGTATAATTTAATTTATACCATGAAAATATATATCTATATCATTCATACACACACACACTCTACTGGTACGTATACCTACATCATATACGTATATAATACATAGAATTGTTTGTGTGTGTGTGTATATGTATGTGTATATATATATATATACACACACACACACACACACACACACACATATATATATACACACATATACACACAATATAAAATGTGTGTGTGTACTATAGGTACTGAGTAAGTAACGATATGAATTGTAATTCCACAATGTTATAATAGAAAAACTATAATTGGTTAAAAAACCCATCCTAGCTCACTGCTGGCCGTAATATAGCTCCTGAATTATTTATCGAGTGGAGCTGTGTTTGGATGCTCAGTCTCGTATCATGCTCTGAGTTGTTCCTGTAGATTATACAGTCTCAGTCAGTTGTGTGATGTTTTATATCAGGGGTCTCTAATCTTACCCAGAAAGCGCCAGTGTGTGTGCAGGGTTTCATTCAAACCAAGCAGAAACCTCACCTGATTTATTTACACGGTTTAATTAGTTGGTCTCGGCCTTCATTATACTCTTCTACTTGGTTGGAATGAACCTACACCGGCCCTTTCTGGGTAAGTTTAGAGACCCCTGTGTACAATGTTTAACTACATGCCTCTTTATATGCAGTGTTCATGTAAATTGAGGCACTATCACAGTCCTTACCTGTGATTTGGAGAAACTGCAGAAAGAGTGAATAACATGGATTTTGTTTGCAGTGGCGCAGCTCTGTTCGAAAGAAAGAGCAGGAGGATGACTACAGCTTTGCCCGAGAGCTTCGAGACCGAGAACAGAGGCTACAGGCCCTCGAGGAGCAGCTGGAGCGCAGGGCACGGTAAGAACAAGCGCTGTCTGCATTTCCATTCCCACTGCATGTACCGCTGTACATTGTGAACTGGTGATTGAAGTAAGTGTGTGTGTGTGTGTGCAGCATGGACCTGATAGCGCAGTACAGTCGTCTGTCTGAGGAGGCAGCTAAGAAAGAGAGGAGAGCCATGTGGAAAGTACAGAGGCTGAGACTACATGAAGCCAGAGTGAACTTCCTACAGCAGGATCAACACGCCATACAGGTCTACTGACTGATATAGCAGGAGAATTTATTCAGATTATTCTGAAACGTTGGCAGATCTGCTTTAGTATTATACCCTCAATTCATCTAGACTTATTTTTCTATCAGTCGTTTTCTATATTAGGATTAGAAAAATAAATTCTGATGATCATTCTGATGAATACAAATTCTACCAGCCTTCGCTACAGTCAGGGTTGCCAGTCTGACAGGGTTTTTTTTTGTTTGTTTTTCTTTTTTTTTCTTTTCCTGTGTTTTTGTTGTTTTGGGTTTTTTCTATTGTTAGATTAAAAATCCTCCCAACAATTTTTAGTTTAAGATTTCAGATTTTTTTTTTCTTGTTAAATCATGAGTAGGGCAGGTCCCAAATGGTTTTTCTGTCTGCTTTTTGAACATCAAAGGATAATTTTTAGATTCCTATTTGCTGCCAGCTGTGTCTGTGCCTCAGTCCTCTGGAAAAGCAATATTAACCCAGTTCTCTTGTGATTCTGGCCTTGTTCTGACCTGTAGAGAGGGTAATGTATTTGTGTCTGTGCTTATGTTCTAGGCTCTACTTGTTCAATATCCTTTAGGACAGGAATGCCCCAGTCAGGATCGAGCACTTACAAAGAAACCACCTGAGACTCAGCAGGTCTGTGGCCAGGTATGTCACAGACCTAGAATAGAATTGTTTGTGGGTCAACTTTCCATAATGTGTCCTTTATCTTTGTGTTGTAGGAATCCCAAGATCCTGAGATACAAATGCAAACTATGACCATGGATCAGGAGCCCACTTCTGGCCCTTCTGCAGTTCTTCCCCCTTCCAACAGGAACATTGATGCTCTAATCTCAGATCAAATTAACATTACAGACTCCCCCCTGAAACAGTCACGTCCGGCAGACAGCACAACAGTGGCCCAGGCTCTACAGGACATCGGCTGTGACCTCTCCGAATTCTCCAGAAACCCTGATTCAGACTATGATTTCTCCTCCCCCTACAGCCCTCTGGAATGCCTTGGGCCCCAGTCACGATCTGCTCATCCCTCCCTCTCCCACCAAGTCCAAGAGCCCAGGGCAAACAAACATGGCCATCCTTCATATAATTCTCTTCATCTGGAGTATGGTGCTGCCTCAGGGCATACATCGAAAGTAAGTCTGAGTGAATTAGAGCCAGTGGAAGAGACACAAGAGCAAAACATGGCCCCAAAAAAATGTCAGGAGACAAACAAACTGCCAAAAGAGAAGACGTTATATGGAGAAGAGAAGAAACCTTCAGCATGTGGTGTGGTGTTGGAGCCAAAACCACCAAAAGATAGCATAGCAGAGTTGGGCAAATCTGTTGAGCAGTGTGCTCAGCCATTTCAGACATCAGCTGAGCAAATTCCAATAGATCTTCCTCTGATCCCTGGAAGTAGCCCAGATTCTGATGTCCAAAACAAACCTAAGAACAATGTCTCAGTAAAGGATAGTGTTTGTTCATCCAATGCTGTCCAAAGCCATTCTTCTAATGCTAACATAAGGACTGATGGGTTTGTTTCTGAGGTTACTGTACCTGTTCCCTCTCCAAATATCCATAGCCATGTCTCTGATGCCCATATTAAAATAGGAGAACTGGTTTCTGAAGTTCTTACTCCACTACCCTCACAAAATATCCATGGTCATGCTTCTGATGCCCATATAAAAGTTGGAGAGCTTATTTCAGAAGTTACTGTATCTGTTCCCTCTCCAAATATCCATGGCCATGTCTCTGATGCCCATATTAAAATAGGAGAACTGGTTTCTGAAGTTCTTACACCAGTACCCTCACAAAATATCCATGGTCATGCTTCTGAATCTCATATTAAAGTTGGAGAGCTTGTTTCTGAGGTGATTTCCCCCACCGCCTCTCGTAATATCCATGGTCATGTCTCTGATGCTCATATAAAGATTGGTGAGCTTGTATCTGAGGTACCAACTTTAACCCCTTCCCCTAACATCCATGGCCACGCCTCGGACGCTCATATAAAGGTGGGTGAGTTTGTCTCGGACGTTGTTCCATCTCAGCCTCGTTGGAGCAAATATGGCCACTCCTCAGACAGCACTCTTAAAGTGGGCTGCGTGATGCCAGAAGCTGAAGCAACCCATTCCCCGTTGCCGGGCAGTGTTTATGGTCACTCCTCAGACTCTACGCTGAAGGTCGGCTGTGTAGTATCTGGTTCAGACCCGCTGCCTTCCCCACTCCCTGGCAGTGCTTATGGGCACTCTTCAGACTCCACACTGGGCGTGGGGTGTGTGGTGATGGGGGCACAGGTCCCTCAGCAGGTCCCTCTCCCAGGTAGTGCCTATGGACATTCCTCTGACTCTAGCCTAGGTGTAGGCTGTGTGGTGCAGGGAATCAAGCCTGGAAGCTCTTATAGTGAAGCCCCTCAGGTCGGATTCAAACTGCCCACAGAGGACAAGAACAAGCGAGAGGCACAGGGTAAGAACAAGACGTGCACTGATATTGCAATTTCACAATATTGTCATATCACTGTTGTACTAGAGCAAGAGGAATACACGCTTTCCAGTAACTGTCTCGTTAAACAGAGGGAGAAGAAAAATGGGCTGTAGGGTTGAGAGATCTGGTGATGTACTGATCCTGGGATAGATATGTCCCGTTGTTCTGTAACAAGAAGCTGCTAGGTGAATGGACATACAAATATCATTCAATTCTTATTTATTTATTTTTAAATCAAACTACTCTTCTTCTGAGCCTCAGCAAACCTAAGAGTCCTACTAGATCATATATTGTATACAATGAAAATGTCTACAAGAATCAAATTGTTCACTGGTTTCATATCTCCACTACTTGTAGGTCTCAG
>JAOTRN010000009.1:2905822-2935244 GCA_028566695.1 Bagroides melapterus
TTGTTGTTGTTGTTGTTGTTGTTGTTGTTGTCTTTAAATACTAAATTCCAGCTCCATCCAGAACTCAGAGCTCGAATCTACTTTGCTTGAGCTACAAAGTGAGAAAAAAAAACGTTTGTCTTTTGTTAGCAACAAATCAGCTAACTATGAGTAGTGATGTATATTAGTTATTTGTACTACTAGTCACTCATTAGTCAGTACTACTAGTCAGTGGTCTTGTAGGAATTGTGTGTATGGTACAGTGGTGTGTGTTAGGATGAAGTATAGAGAAGTGCAGGGACGAGAAGGCCTGTAGGGAGATAACCTCACTCCTCAGCACTTCATCATTTCCATCCTCACGTTGTTTTATATGACAGCATGGCCACACTGAAACTACCTCCAGAAGCCAAGGCTTGTAAAAGCACTTTACTAGTGACAGGTTTGGACCACCACAAGAACAAGATGGTTTGGATCGTTATCATACGAGCTAACCACACATTCTGTAAGATTTCCTCTGTTCTTTCACTTTTTTTTTTTTATTTCCTTTTTTTTTTTTTTTTTTTTTTAACATTACTTTGTTTTTGTCTGGCACAGAGCAAGGTCTGTGATTCTCAAAAATATGTGCCCCCTGGATAAAAGCAAACATAAATGTCAGTGAGCTCGATACAAAACAACTAAATAATTCCAAAAAACTCTTTTTTACTCAAAAGGCCAAAAGTAATATTTCATCCTGTTTATATTGTCTCCATTGTTGATGATTGAACGTCTCACTCACACAATGGTGTTAATATGAAGCTTGTATGAAAGTAGACACTCTTTAAGACTTTAAGAATCGTTATTTCTGTTTTTCTTTGCAATGCTAGAAGTGATATTCGTAGAAAAGATCCAGAAAAACAAACCTTTTTTTTTTTTTCACACAGGTGCACATCTTTAACACTAAAATTCAGTGTAAAATTATCAACACACGTCTCACACTGAAGGCCAACAGAGTTCTGACTCATTTTAGATCAGACCTGTGGCCAGAAACTCGTTCATTTTAGCTACACTGATTGAAACTGTCCAGACGAAGTGGAATGCCAGTGTACTGGGAAAAAAGGTTAATAAATGAAGGCAAAGATCAACAAACTGGGGTTTATTGGCTTGAATTGTGGAGCAGAGATGCTCTAAAGACAATGTAGTATTTTCTCTCTGACAGTCTTAAAATAGAACACATTTTTCATGAACGTTCTTCTATTCTGAAATCAGACAAACAGCCTTACGTGGTTCCAGTTCTCACATGCTCCACAGGAACATCTGGATTTAGCATTGGAATTAATGGAATGGAATCTAAGTAGTAGGATAATATCAGAAAAGCTATAAATAGAATTATAACATCAAATAACCTCAGCAGATATGGTATGTCATGTGCTTTTCAGTAGCCAGCGAAAGCAAACCGATTAGGGCAGTTATTTTGCCGTTTTGCTGGTGAAGCACATGCAGATTGTTTCCTTTTGGGAAATGAAGACGATTTATAAACTTCAGACGATTCCGTAACACCATGTGAATGATTGTTTCAGTGATTTTCAGCTCTTTGTACAGCACATTTCCTACTTTACAGTGGGCAGGGCACTGGTCATTTTTACTATAAAAAAGTTCTTATAGCTTAAACTCTGGTGAAAACTTACTTAACTAGTTCCTGTGGATGCCAGCTGGGTCTTAACTCATAAACCCACCACATGTTAAATCCATTATATTACCAATGTTACCTTCTTTTACTACATTGCTATGAATAAAATCTCTGAAATTCCACTATTAACCCTCTCTTAAGATCAGCCCCAGAATAAATGTTTGATTTCTTTCCGATCAGATTGACATTTGGCTTCATTTGAAAGAAACTCCAGGAGTCCAAGAGACATGAAAAGTGAATGGAAATCAAGAATGGGGAAAAGAAGGGGGAAAGAGGAAAAAAAAAAAAAGAAAAAAGAGAAAAAAAAGAGGCAGACACAGACGGTGAGAGGAGGAATGTAGCTCTGCTGGGAGACACATGCAGACCATCATGCTGTATTTGGATTTCGAGACTGGGAGGTGGGGCTCAATATACAAGCCAAATTGAAGGATGAGCAAAAACCAGCATCATTCAACTCAGTGACTGGGCACAGATCCCACATCTGAGAACTCTGACCAAAATGGCTTCTCTCTCTCTCTCTCTCTCCTTTTCTTTTTTTCCTGTCTATTTTTCTCTGTTTTTCCACAAGGCCTGGAGCAGTCTAGTTTTGTCTCCCAATGTCCCTTTCAACAAATAAAAACTTAAATGTGTCAAATGTAAATAATTCAGCATTTAATCAGACCTTAGGTAACTTTAACAAATTAGTTACATATCACACACACACACACACACACACACACACACAGACACACACAAAAGGTGTTCAAGGAGACGCTATACTTCTCTGCCCAATGTACTGTATCTGTATAAAGACAGATTTCACAGATACAGATTTAAGAGGCAAATTTTTCCAGATTTTCAGCAGTTTCAGACTGAAGCTCTGTTGCATGCTGAAATTCTCTTTCCACAGTCAGTGATGTGTGAACATAGTTCTTTTTTTTTCTCATGCGGATGTGTGATGTGAAAATTAACTGAAGCTCTTCACCTTATCTATTGAACCACAGGATTGGCTAGTTGGATAGGTGTGCCTAATAAAATGGACTTTGAGTGGACAGTGATTTGGATTTTCTTCTCAGTCTTAAACATGGAGTACAATAGAGTAAATCAGTTCACTAACTGTACTTGATGAGAGCTGGATGTTCCAATCTGGATGTTATTGCCTTAGCTATAGACTGAATTTATTTCCTTTACTGGCTGACGAGACGTAGGCTGCAGGTTAATCTTCCTCAAGGGTGATGCTTCTGCCAAGAGCTTTTTGGTCTCTACATACCATGACAAACAGCTAAAGCAATGCAGACTGCTGTCTTCAAAACTTAAAACATGTATAATGAACTGTTGGAATTCATAAAGAGAGGAAGGAGACGCACATATTCACAAGAGCAGTCCTATCAGAGCTGGCCAAAACATACAGATGATGAGAGAGAGAGGGGAAAGTAGGTTAACCACAAACACTCAAAAGCCCAAAGCAACTGCAACGGATTCATGTGGAAGTTCTTTCGTGTGGAATTGTTCTTTCAGAGGCAGTTTTGAGGGTCAACTTGAGGTGTGCACATTAGTTTTAAAAGGTGCTTTCCTCAAAATCAATCATACCTGATCTTTATTTAACAAATATTCCACTCACAATACAAAACATAACAGTGAAGTATTATTGTCACAGTGTGCTTAATAATTTAGACAAAAAAAACCCTCAAACCTGGTGGATGAAGAACAAAAATAAAAAACAAGCTACAGTTAAAGTGCAGCTACATGACCTAAACTCAAACTCCAGTCAAAGTAAAAGTGCTACTTTTACACTTTCACTTGAGTAAAAGTACAAATGTATTTTCCTTCAAATGTACTTAAGGAATGTTAGATCACTTCAGTAATGCTTGGATGTGTGATTGTTAGTGTTTCCTATACTACTTTACATAAAACCTTCTGATGCTTGTCAAATAAAATAACGTGTGTACACGTGTACTAAAATAACAAGACTCTGAACAATTTGTGGCAAAAAGGAAACGTTAGAAAAAAATAACTACATATCCAGAGATCCTCCACTTTACAAAAAATAACATTTTATGTGGCTTTATCGTGTCGTAGATGTAATCAACAGAGTACAATATTTTCAGTACAGGTTTAGATCACAGTCTTTAGACACTGAACATTTATAAAAACGAAAATAATAATAATAATCTGGGTTAATAAGGAGCGCTCCACTCCACCTGCCAACTGTTTAAACATCATACGCTGCATGTAAAACTAGTTCAGAATAGAGTTTATATTCCAACATAAAGTATTAACATCGTCATTTCACAATACCGGGGATCTCAGCTTCAAAAACTGCAAACTTCGCTAAAAACAACTAACTTAACCAACACAACGTAATTGTTTTCTGTGAGCTACTGTTAGATTACTCAGTTAAAAATGAGCAGCCGAATGAAAACGTCTTACCTCTGCGGCAGAGAAGACACGTGAAAATGAATCGTGCAAATAAGACCGAGTTCGAGTCAGGAGTTTCTTCAGTCATTCATGAAGACATTAACACTCTAAATGTTCTGCTGTTGCATTAACACTGATCTGTATTCACGCTAAACAGATAACACCAACAGTCCACCAAAACCAGTTCAAAACAGAGGGCGCTGTACCCTGATTGGTGGCAGGTCATGTGCTCGACCTGTTAAGTTTTTATCCAATCAAATTAAAATGAACGACTGATTTCACAAAATGTAGTTGAATAAAAAGTAAAAGTACAGTAACGAATTACATTTACTTAATTACTGTCCAACTCTGGCAGCAATATAAATATCATCGCTAGGGAAGTGGTCTTCCGCTATAAAAGTCTAAAAAGCTCTGCAAGCCAAAGATTTGAACAAATAAATCAATCACTAAACGAATAAATATCTACATGGCATGTATCGTATTTTATTATAAGCCCCACACAGACTGTGTGTAGTGTCATGGACTGCAGGAGGTCCGGCTGTGTTTGACTTTCACTCGAAACTCTTCTTTGAAGTCGTTCAGCTGATCCAGGAAAAGAATGAGATTACCCCTGATTATTTTCTTTAAAATGGACCACACACAACAAGAAAGGATTTCTCACACTTACACACACACAGGTTACTTTACTGAACACCTACTGTACTCATACTTATGCACAGTCAATACACATAATATAATCAAAGCAACTAAATACACAGTCTGCAGACATACAGTATCTGCACTTTCTCTTCTCTTCTTCTCCCTCCCCAGGCTCTCTCTCTCTCTCTCTCTCTCTCAACCCTCACTCCCTCACGGGCCTCTATAGTGGTTTTGAGAGGAAGCCAGACATTCCTGATGGGATTGCTGCCCAGACGTCCAACAGCAGCCAGTCAGCAACAAATTCCAGAATAGCAGGGCGGATGGCTAAAAATAGAGGCAAAGGAGAGAAAGAGGGAGAAAGCAGTACAAAATCAAGAAAGAAGAAAAGGGGGGAAAAAAGCAAGTACGCAAGAAGGCCAAGACCAAGGAGGAGACGTGATTTGATTCCCTCTCTGTATACAATGTTATCACAGCCCAGCATAAAACATGAAGCTCAGTTGGATTTTGGATTTTTTTTTTTTTTTTTTTTTTTTTTGAGTGGTTTGGCTCATGCTTAAACATTTGTCAAGCTTTTGCAGACATTATTCACACATACTACACACACACACACACATACACACAGAGCACTGTATGCTTTTCCCTGGGTTTATTTGTACTGCCCATTGCAGCCTGATCAACTTTCACTTTGGTCTGTACTAAATATCCTGGTGCTTGAGCTGTGAGAAAACTCTACAAAGCTTTAATCTGAATCCACTAATGTCTCAGCACCATCACATCTGTTCCTTTTTCAGCCCTTTTTTGCTCCCTTGTCATATCTGGCTCAGGGTGGAGTGGTGGGAATGTCACACCCTGACAGCTAGTTCACCCTCATAGTCTCCTGTGGTCTTTCTCTACTTTCATAACCTCTGGACCTCTGGCCTTTACATGTGATCTGCTGAAATCTGATTCTTCTTTTGATGTCTTGCTTAAAGGTAAGGAAAGTGTTGTACTGAAAGCAAACTTCCATATCTTTCTGGGGAAAAAAATAAATGAAGAGAAGTAGGTCAGGTAGTGAAGAACAGTGGAGAGTGAGAGATCTGTAAACCAATTGTGAACACTTCATGTTTAATGTGGTGTTTTACCACAGCAACATAGTACTAAAGACTTATGGGTTCAGCTGCTGCCTTTTGTCTAGAAGCTCTGCAGGAAGCTAGGTTTGTAAAAGAAAGGATATGGTTCAAGTACAGGTTAATTCTTGGTCAAATGTAAAGATCAGAATCAAAGAATTTAATCCTTGTCTACTTTTAATTATATATATATAAAAATAAAAATAAAAATAAAAACTGCTTTTAGTGATCTGTCTAGAATCTGGTTGGGTAAAGTAAGTGACAGTTTCCCCACTTTCTTCCTCTTGTTAGAACATTAATTCCTATGTGATCTCTGACTCACATCCAGAAGGGAACACCTGTGTGAGCTGAAACTCCTTATCACCTGACCACAAGGGTGTAGAGACTGCCAGACTAAATCACAGACTAAATCACAAAGTGCTTTAGTCATGAGCAATCTGAATCCATATCTGCTCCTACATAGTTAACAGCTGGGAAATGTGGTCCTGAAGGGTTAGCTTTCCCTGCAATTTAATGTTATGCTTCATATTCACGAGGGCCTGTTCAGTTCCAGATCAGTTTCATTAACACAGGGCTGCACAAGACAGGTTTATAGGCAGAATAAATTTGACCTTACATCAGCCAGACTAAATGCAGCCTCTCGGTCCAGAGTTAGAAGGTCATTATGCTGTTTAGGGAGCAGCTTCGCTAACACAGAGACCTCGGCCAGGCCTGCTGGACGCTCTGGCACAGTGTCTGTACACTCGTGCTGCACGAGCCAGAAGTGTTCTCGTGCTCCTCTGCATCGTCCTCCAGAGACTCACAGACCGAGCTGGCCGCCCACTTATCCTCCTCCCGCTGCTGGAAACGTGGATCAAATTAAAGTCAGCCAAGGCCGCCATCTCCCTCTTCTGCTTACTCCTCCTTCCACTAGTGGCCTGATCCTTTTCCCTTCTCTTCTACATGGCACTTACAGACCTACTTTTTGCGGCTTTTTTGCTCCATGGAAAGCAATAGGTTCTTGAAGAAAGCTTTAAGAGTTTATAGCATTTTCTCACAGCAAAAAAACTGCATGATTTTTCATTGTCGTATTTGATGTATTTTTTTTTTTTCTCTCAAACGTTGGCGTTCACAGATTTCCCTTTAAAAGTTAAATGCATGCTTATGTTTTAGCTGTATGACACGTATGAATCTCCTCCTATCATATCTCTTCCATGTAGTTTCTGCTTCAGTTCAACTTATTCTAAATGATATTCCAGGAAAGGTGGGTAAAGAAAATTCACAAATCACACAGGCTTTGAAATGATCCATTTATTAACCAGTTGATATTACAGTGGCTTGGTTTTGCCATATAGATGATGACCACTTAACTCCTTCAGCTTTCACAGATAAATACAGGTCTTATCAGTTCCTCAAACAAACACGAATAACCTCAGCATGAAATAACTGCATTCCACACCCTCTCACGCCTTCTCTTTTTCCTCCCTGTCCTTCCAGGTCATCGTGTCTCTTCATAAACACCCACATAGTCTTAGAAAGGCATGGAGTGGTGTTACATCAACCTAAATGGATTCACTACCAAAATAAATAGAGTATAAAAACACAATTGCTAATATACGCTCTTATTTAAAAAAAAAAAATAATAAAAAATGATCATAAAAGATAGCAAAGGCACTGAAACAAAAACAACCTTGGCAGTCCAGGTATTCAAATCAATAAAATGAAAAATAAAAATGATTGATTATTGTGGCTTTAGCCATCAACAGTAATGCATTTTAACAAAAATAATACTTAAATAACATAATACCATCTTCTTGTTGTCAATAACAATATCCAGTCAAGTTTTCCTATAAGTAGACTTTCTGCTAACTACCAGATATGCACCAGTTAATTCCAGTTTGGCAGAAAGCATGTTTGCGGCTCATCCACTAACGCATAGCTAGAAATCTTTCCTTCGTTTTTTTTGGTATGACCTGGTGGCAGAGGTGACTTTGTGTATGGGGTTACTGTAGTGTTGCTGTGGCACTTTAGGGTGATTTACAGTGTGACTCGTGTCCAGAAGTTTCAGCAGTGACCACTCAGACCACTTCAGATGGGAGCATTCTTGAAAACTACTATGAACTGAAGACATGGCTGAAACGGCCTGGTCAAACATTAGACTAGTCCTAAATCACTGTGTAGGCGTCAAAGTGTGAATGTAAGCCGACGTGAGGCGTACTCTACTCGTCTGTATTGTAGCCAAGTAATCTTTTTATTAGATGTATGAACTAATGTAATTAATTTAATGTGAACACCAAGCAGATGGGCTCAGCTTAGCCCTTCATATCAAAATCAGTGATTGCCGCATCCAAGTTTCTGCCATTAAAATAAAGTAAAATAATAAAGATTCAATATTTTGGAGAATCAAAAACTGAAATATAATTAAACAAAATACTAACATAGTATAATTCCTTCACTGTGAATCCAGTTGACAATACAATGCAATATAAAAATGCAATACAATACGATACACAAAGGGGGTCTCATTTCTCTCAGGACCCAGGACCTCTGTTGCACAAAAAGCCTTCATATGTCCTACAGATGTCGGTCAGTTTGTTGCACTTCCTGCAATCGTTTGGCTATTTATCATTTTCAGCCGTCCTGTTGTGACTCAGTGATACTGGAGGTTTATTGGAGCTGAACAAACAAGAAACGCTCAGTTGAACACTAACATTCATGCACAAAAACACAGGCATGTTTAAGAAATTCTTTCCTTTTAATCATTTCAATCTCATCACACAATGAGTAAAATCCATATCCACTCACTTTCTTCATTTCTACTTATCTCATCATGCTACTTCAACACTTGCGATCATCCTTCCGCTTCCATTTCCAGTAAATGAATCATAAGACCAACTTACTGGAAAAGGCTAAATGTTTTTCGTTTACCTACCACTATAAACACATTCCTCTGTCTCTCTCACCCAACATCCACACCTACATTCTGTCTATGCAAACTTTATCAAGGCTAAATGAATGTATACACAGTCAACTGATCATTTATGTGTATTAAAATCTCTTCATCCTGACAGCTAAAACATGTTCCAGTACAAACATGCCATGTCAAGGAGAGGTTTTTATTTATTTTTGGGGGGAACTGGAACCAAAAACTTGACATTTGTTTTGAAAAATATATTTAACTTATTACTCTGAATGACAAAGATTATTCATGAACAGTGGCTCTGTAAGAGTAAATCTGTAAATGAGGCATAAATGCACTAGATATAAAACACACATTGACCTCAGTTCTCCAGAAAAAAACAATGGAAAAATCCAAACTGCCCATTTCAGCATGTTATATTTGTGGAAAGTAAGAAAAAAGTTGTATATTGAAACCCAGAAAGGAAACTAATATGCTAATTCTTTACTTAAGTTTCCTTCAGGCACATGAGTTTTTAAAGCATTTCTTGGAGGAAAAAAACCTAAGATAATGCAGCAGAATGAACAGAAAGAAGGTCACTGTGTGACGTCTTCAGAGGGGTTACGATGGGTAAGGAGCTTTGAAAGCCGCCTACCTCCTGCATAATTAAGTAAAGCCTGAGAATAATCTTCGAAATGACCAAACATGCCTGATTGCTTAAGCTAACAGTGAGGTTTTGTTTAGCTAGTTTAATATGAAAAGGCTTTGCGCTCTAAGGTCCTGGGTCTCTCAACAGTCAACACTTTAACAAATTAGCACATCTGGTGATGGCTCCATATGGCATCTCTCTCCACCTTAAGGAAATGACATACATAATTTCATATGAATTAAAAAGGCACTTCTTACATATTCTCATATATATATATATATGTATATATACATATATACATATATATACATATATGTATATATGTATATATATATATATGTGTGTGTGTGACTGGATATAAGACCTGTAAGAGTCTGTCATATATGAGGCCTCTTGCCATAAGTAGGCAGATAATTTTTTTTTCTTATTAACTAATTAAATAACATAGCCATTATATATGTCAGTTCCATTTGAGCTTAAGGAGAGATGAAGTTCTTCCAAGACAGTCAGACCACACCAGTTCTGTATCGTTACTACGCATAATATTAATAAATAAATGACACTGACAGTTCATTTTGAGCAAGACCCTGGTTTTCTTTTTCTTTTTCATAGGAAGTAAAGATCACAACATGTGCTCTGTGTGAGTTAAGGTGCTTTTGTAAACATAGCTGGGCTCTTTTTTCTGATACGGAGCCTCCCGTTGCAGGGTGTCTATGTGTGATTTTAACTCACTTTTTGCTTAACATGTAAACATTTGAACTCATCACTGATTTTCATGTGGGTCAAGGGCACTAGAGGACTAACAATCAATTTCCCTACTTCACAAATCTCAAGTCTTACATGGTATGTGTTTGGCAGTGTATAACTCTCTCGATTCAGTCCACGCAAGCCTCTCATTCAGATTATCCCAGCACTGCAACTGGTCGTCAGAGATACACAAAACAAACACCTCCTCATACATACTCTCAGCCTTCTCTCTAGATCATCTTCTCCCATTTTCTCTCTCTCTCTAGACCAGGTTGCTGCTGATGTCCAGGGCTTGCTGGTATACCTGTGTTACATCATCCAGGTCTCCCAGCAGGGAGAAGCTGTTGTTGTCCCCAGGTGAGCCGTGCGTCCCTCGACCAAACTTCCCTCCATGCAGGGCTGGAGCTGCATGCAACCCTTTAAAGTTGGCCAGCTGGAGTATATTCTCAGCCGACGCACAGCCTCGGATGTTGGGCCTTGGGCCGATTTGGGGCCACTCTGCTCCACTGAAGGAGCTGTTGGTCAGTACGCTGCTGTCTTCCCCCACAATGCTGGATGGCCGGCTCTGGCTACGCCATAAACCTGAATCACCAGATGGAGTCTCTCCAAGGGCAGCCACAGAAGGTGTGGCACTGAAGGTGGAGTACTTTCCATTGCGCTTCAGAATGCCCTTCCTCCCCACTGTGCGTTTGGGTGGTGAGCTGGCTCCAAGCGGTGTGATACTGCTTCCACTTAGCAGGTCAGAGGACTCGCTGCGCTCTGGTGAAGAGTAGTACCCTGATTCCCGTTGTTGCTTGTTTTTCAGGATGCCCTTCTTTGGGAGAACAGGCACCATCTTGGCCAGAAGTCCTCCTGTGAATTTAGGCTCCTCATCCTCTTGGCCAGCTGGAGACTCCTCCTCTCTTTCTGCACCTTCAAAGGCAGGCATCAGGTCAATGTCCTCCAGGCTCGGTGAGTGCTGCTCTTCTGAAGATCGAGTTTTCAGTATTCCCTTTGGTCGCTTCAGGCCAAGGTTGTCATCCTCATCACAGTGGGGCATCCCTCCATCATTCTCTTTCTTGCTTTTCTTAGGCCGTTGACGGATAAGTGGAAGTGGTTCAGGCCGGGCTCCTTTGGGCACTCGTGGCTCAGTGCGGCTCTGCCAGTCGATAAGGCGGGCCAGCATGGGTGACCCCATGTCACGTTGGGTCTCGCAGTCACAGACACTGTTCTTCCAACCCCAGTTCACCCACCAGTGATTGGCAATGTCCTCCACTGTAGCACGCCGCTCAGGATTCACCATCAGCATCCAACGGATCAAACCACGAGCATCTGAAGAAGCATATCAGAACCATTCAGAACAAGTATTGGTCAGAATGTCAGAAATTCCTTAAGCATCTACAACAATACTGCATAAAATCTATGAGTAATCTTGGAATCTCTCTTTAAAAAACTGTTTAAGATTTCCTAAAGGATAGCCTGTACCTGACGACTGGGTCGGTTCTTTGTATTCACCGTTGCTGATTTGGCGGATGAGGTTCTTGTGGTCTCCCCCATCAAATGGCATTGTACCATAGACCAGAGTATAGAGCAGCACTCCAAGCGCCCAGCTATCCACCTGCAAGGCAGAGATAACACTGGTATCTGTAACTAAGAACAATGAGGCCTAAGAGGTTGAAGAAATCCACATTCCACACTGCTTAAGGCGAGGCACTCTTGAGATAACACGTCCCTTAAACACTAGCCATGCACAAGTGATTAAGAAAGTCAACCTGTTGCCATGGCCACTAAAAGGACTCTGCTTAGTATCACCTCTGTCAACACACTGAATTCAAGCTTTACTGATTTATACGTAACACTCCAGACACCCAGACACAATAATGCTATCAGCTATATTCTCTTAATTTTTGGACCTCCTGTTATGCAAAATTGCCCTTTCAAGACACACAAACCTATTTACATAGTTATTGCTATAATGCTGAGAGCAGGAAAGCGTCTCTAAAAAGTAAGTGGGACTTAAGGAAGCAGGTCTGATACTGAATGCTCCTGAGAGGCTTATCCACTCTCTGATTACTGGTAGAACAAACCACCTCTAAACAGCTTGCCACGCACTTCACGGGTGTCAGGCCACAGGAAATCAGATAGCGAGCCATGACTGATTGGACTTCCTCACAAATTATTTTGCTCAAGGCCTTCCTGACAGAGTCTGCAGAGATTCAGGGATCACAACAGTGTGACACAGCCATTGTGTGTGCCATTGCTATTTATTCCCTTTACTGCCTGTAATTTGTGGCTTTTCCCATAAGGGTACCATAATTTTGATTACAATCAAAACCGTAGGAAAATTGCTGCAAATTATAGCAAATTGAAAGCCTCTGCTTTTGGGTCTAAAAATATGAGCCGCACTTGCTAAAGATCTGCTACATTTTGGAAATGCCTAACAAATACTTTGTAAATGAGCTAGAAATCACTAACCTAAAAAAAAGAGTAAAGAGAAAATAAAGAGAAATGGAGAGAAAAAAAAATATATACTTGGAAACACTATTTTCCCCCTCCCCATTTGAATGCTTTTGTGAGGACGTCTCCAAGCAATAGCAATCATAAAAACTTCAAAGACTTGCTCACTAAGCATTTCCAAAAAAGAATTCTTTTTTTCAGACCAGTGTCCAGCAGGAAAACATGGCACACTGATCCTAGATCAGCTCTCTGAGATTACACCCAGTGCTAATGCAAAGGCAACCGCAAATGTTATAAGTGTGTGCTGTGGATTCTGTGCTTGTAAATCAATGGATTAACCCAGAACCTTGGACACTTTAATTCATAAATGGCACATACTTATAAAGTGATCTTTAAAGAACGAGCTAAGTGGTAGAGAGTCTTACACATGGGACAAGAAAGTGTTTCTCTGACAGTCCTGGAATTTAAATGGTCACCTTAACTACTGGGCCACCATTACCCACAGTCTGGGTAGTTCCAGTGATTTACTAGCTGTAGGTATTTCACCATTTTTATTGATCTAGAAATGTAGTGGGTTAGTTCTACACAGTGCAAAAGGAACTGCAAGTGCATCATGAGTAGTACAGTTTTAGTAAAAGAAGATGTCCTACCTCAGGTCCACGATATGGCCTTCCATTGACAATCTCTGGTGATGCATACAGTGGGCTACCACAAAACGTCTGTAAGAGCTTGTCCTTATGGTACAGGTTGGACAAGCCAAAGTCTGCAATCTGTTCAGATACAAATACAACTTCAAGATGTTATTGATATGTTAGTGTAATTCAATATCAGAGTAATACAAGGCTGACAGCTTAGATCTTTAGCATTTTATGAAAGTGTTTAAACTTCATGTCACATAATAGCTAATTCTGTAGCATTAGAAAGTCACAAAACTCAGTATCAATCATCATCATCATCATCATCATCATTTCTTACCTTTATATTACAGTTCTCATCCAGCAGCACATTTTCCAGTTTCAGATCCCTATGCACCACACCATTCTGTAAAAGGAAACAAATCATATGGATGCCATCTACATACAAGGGTACTGCAGCAGCAACAGATGTTAACAGCCAAGAGATTACATCAAATAAGTTCAGAGTCCTGCATTCTAACATAATGAAGCATTATTTGATGCTCTAACATGAAAAGAATGTATCTAAATAAATATGACAACCTCCTCAGACAACACCACACCATTACATCTGCTGAGGTCATAGGCAACATATTGAGATGGACCGACTAACATCTGCACCATAAACACACGTCTGTAATTATGGACTACAGCGAGTTATGTTCTCACACCAGCCCTGAATCAAAACCCGACTGTATCATTAGTGTTTCCTTTAAAGCAGCAACTAACATGTGGGAAGCACTGCCTGAAGCACAGCCGTTCAACATTAGGGACACGAGTTCAGTCGGAGCAGAGATCGTTAGTAATGCAGCAATGCACTGTACCCTTCCAACTTGGCTGGCTTGGAAAGGGAACACATGTTCAACAAGCTTTATAATGGAGTTGCAGATGGGGCAACACGTAAAGCATTCCACTCTCTACGCCGACCCTATGCGATGGTACACGTGTCCCACTGTACAGAATAATGATGTCTCAGTCACACCACGGGTCACCGTGGGCTTCCCAGGAAAAGGGAAATGAAATAATTCCCTTCTCACATGTACTGCAAGCCAGATCACAGTCAACAGGCCAGCACACTGCGTTGTGTCTTTTGCCTAAATGGAACACAGCAGGGGATCCAGGCCATGGAGGGAGGCAATGAAAGACCGGACAGAAAGACAAGAGGGGAACAATTTCCGAGCCTGCTTACAGGCAGAATTTGCGACATGTGTGGCCCACTCAATTATCTCTAGCTTGTCCCCTTAAACCAAGTGGAATTCATGGCTCAGGAGGCAAAGCTGTTAGCAATCATTCTGTCATTCAGAGATTGCTTCTGAACATGCAGAAGCCAAAGACAACATGTGCACAAAGCCAATATATTTGTGTGTTTGGCTTTTTTAAAATAACCGTACACTTGTTGATCTGAAGAAAGGCACAAGGTCACAAAGCATGCTAGAGAGAGATCGGGGTTAAAAACAAGGCATGTACAGTACCTTATGGCAGTAGTGCACTGCAGACACGATCTGCCTGAAGAAGTGGCGTGTCTCTCTTTCCATAAGTCGCCGACGCTCACTGATATAGTCATACAACTCCCCCTTACTGGCGTACTCCATCACGATCACAATCTTGTCCTTATTCTCAAATACTGCAACATAATACAAAACAGACTGTAAGGTAACTCGGTAAAAACAAATCCACAAAGAATTATGTGCCTAAAGCATAAATAAAAGGATATCTATTATCTGCTGTGTATTTCCTCAAATGCACAGCATGTCATGTAATAAGGATATGGTGCATAACATTTGGCAAATGTTCACATGGACATAGAGCCACAGAGACAACAATCTTCAAAGTCTATCCTGTGGTCAAAAATAAAAATTTCCTGTTATGTTTAATTGACGCTGAATCACGAAAAGAAAATAATACACGCTTCTCAAGAAATTTTTAAACATAGAGGGAAAAACCGAAGAAGAAAAGATAAAGTAAATATTTTTGACTGGACAGAGGGCAGAGTTCGTAGGGTCATGACTTAAACCGCTAATGAGCACGGGGATGGGCTGTGGTTTAACGACAACAAACACAGCAAATTATAATAAAACACTGCACCACACTTTCTGGAGAAGAAGGTTGTTTCTGTCAAAGCCACAAAATTCCCAATTCCCCTTATAAAGAACACCCCACCCTGAGATGAGGCCAGGCAGGCCGTCTGCAGAGAAGCTTCAGCTCACTCTGCCTCACTTCTACTTCTACGGCCTTCAACTGCAAAGTAGGAAGGTGGAGCAAAAGGCTTTCTGGGAATTGTGTAACAGGAAAACAAGAGAGAAGAGGAAGAGAATGCTGAAAAGGCAGGAGCTAACACAGTGCCACTGTTCCATTGCTATAAATCATGCACTTATCACACTGTTGTGGAAAGTAGCAGGCAGCTGATAGGTCCGACGACCGTTTGCACGTTGATGGAGAACCATTATTCAAAACCAAAACACAGATGGTTTAAAACAGCTCAGTAGTCGTTTGTACGACCCATTTCATCAGTCATGATTTTGTGGCTGATGATACTTTAATGGCAGAGTGACAGGAGTGTACAGGAGTTACATATTTGTATACACACGTATACATACTGGGGGAAAAAACAAATTTTTTCAAGAAGTTCAAAGTATATACTAAACACTATTAAATACTACACATTTTCTATGAGAAATGACACAAGTTTTCCACGTATACTTGAATAAGGGGGTTTAATGCTATCTCTTCCTGACATAAGCATGTTTTATGCTAAGGGTGTGAATGCGTTGCTATAATTACACCACTGAGCAGTGAACACACACACACACACACACACACACACACACCACAGTACTACCATGACCAAAAACTGTGATTAAATCCATTTAGAGTAAAATCCATTTAAATGCTTTTTTCTTTTCTTCCCTGATTCTGGCCTGTGCTCGACTTGTCTTCTTTAGCTCCACTGGGCTCTGAGTCCTTGTGCCTGGGGACGTTCAGGACGTACAGAACGTGGGGTAGTGACACATCACAGGGGTCCACATGCCCATCACTCACTTTGTTCAAGTAGCTCCGCTTACAACGCTGCAATTACTGTGTATTGTTCACGAGTCGCTCACTCCTTTCTCTCACTCCTTTCAGACTCCCTGACTTGATTACACACTTGCTGTATAAGTGAGCAGCATCCAACTCTGTGTTGTAGGATGTTCTGCGTTTGCTTTTCTTTTAACGTATTAAAATAGAGAAACCTAATGCAGAGACTGGAATGGGAGCAAGAAGATGTGGGACATTTAATTGGTGACATTTTAAATGAGTTAATCTTTATCACATCTGGACCAGCCTGCCTCACATACGTAATTAACGGTTGACGAGGGTGTTGCTGGATTTCTCCGTCTATACATTCTGTGTTATTCTGGTAGGAGGCCAAGCCACAACAGTAAACACAATTTAACTAGATACAACAGAAACCATGCAGCATATATAAAAAATAACAGAACTGTTGAAGCGGTAATTGCAGACAAACCAGCATTCACACAGTCACTAGCTAGCTGCCTGACTCCAGAGGCTCATCTGGATGGGTGTTGTCTCCTAATCATCATCTCAGACACTCTGAAACAGGCCAACCACAACACGGGCTGAGTTATAACACCACGCAGAGGCAAATATCACTCCTCATCAGACGCTCACCACTTAATAAACACAGTCTCTGTGTTTATTATTTGAGATGGTGTGAAACATGAAAGCATTAGTTAGCTAATGCAGTGTGTGCCAGCAGAAGGACATGGAAGCAGTATTCCTCTAGAAATCAGATAAATGCAGCTCAGAACATGAATCATGCTCCACACACATAGAAGAACCTGAGGGCTGTTATTCAGAATTTGTTTTTAAATGAGACCCACCCAAAGAGCCAGCTGGATAACGAATGTACATATTAATGCACTAAAAAAAAGCAGTGCAGTACGGCCTGGGATAAGTCATTTATTATTAGTACTGAGGAGGTTTTTAGTTATTTATTGAAACAATGTTTAATTCATAGCCAAGACAGAGATACATCAGTGCATCAGGGTGAAACAAAGACACCAAGAGATCCCAGAGAGTCTGCTTCCCAGCTGCTCACACAGAAACCACCAGCAGATGTCTGGCCGCAAGATCAAGAGGATTGGAGGAGACCCCTTATATGTGTGGAAAGTTGCCCACAGACACCCTACTCCAGTGCACACACAATCAGATATTCGCTCATACACACACACACACACACACACACACACACACACACACACACTTCTAAAAGCACACACAGACAAACAGATGATTAATAACAGAGCTAACACTGACAATCTAACAGCAACATCTTCACTCTAAACGTTCCATCGTGGGACAGAAAAGTCATTGGAACACTAAGCTGAACTGAGAAAACTCTATCTGCCATTTGGACAATAAAATCATTGTAAGATGCATTCAAGAATTGTCTGGAATATGAATTTGAAGAAAATACAAACCTTCATATATAGAAATGATGTGGGGATGGCGTAGTGACGACATGATCTCAATCTCCCGACGGATGTGTACCATGTCCTGCTCATCCTTGATTTTTTCCTTCTTAATGGACTTAATCGCAACCTGTAACAATAAAACAGATTAATGCCTTTTAGTCATCAAATAATTCATATAATTTAGTCATCAAGCCATCAGTGGTACTGTTTACAAAACCTGTAACCTTTGATTTTTCCCCATTTTCTAACATTTCTCCCCATTTTGATTCCAACCTAATGATTAACTGTCCTTTATCACACAAGAGCTGCTGACTGATAAGTGGAGTGTCTATGACATCCTTTACACCCAGAGAGCATGGCCAATTTTGCGCCCTTGACACCTAGCTGCGAAAGTGTTCACTCTATCATCAGGATTCGATGTTTTGATGATAGAGTGAACACTTTTCTGTAGGGCCACTCAATGATATGACAGAAACCACTTTACATATGTATTTTTTTACATTAAGATACAAGAACATGTCTCATTATCAGAAATTAAGTCACTTTGCTGAGCATTATATTATTTATATTGTGGCTACTTCATAATATTTTGCTTAGCCATATCTGAAAAGTAAGAAATGCTTTGTTTTATGGTTCATGCTTTTTACTACGTCATAGACATGCTTCCATATTATGAAGCTGTGATTCATTTTTGAGGGGAACTGAAGCGACTTTAGAGTTGAACTGATATAAAGAAATGTCAGCAAATGTCAGAAAAAAAATACTTCCTCTATGCATGATATAATGGTATATAAATAACAGCGGTGTCTAAGAACACAATGCTGAATGTGAAAACCAACAAACAGAGCAAGAAGTTCAGACCACCCTCTCTGACCTTAACTGAACTTCAGAGAGTAAGGAATGGGCCTGACCCAACAAGAACCGACCTAAAGCTGGGGCCCTGTACTTCAGACCCAGCCATTTCATTCAGTGTCTCATTTTCAAAGCCTCCTTGGAGAAAATGAAGGCTTGCAGGTTGGAAGCGGCGCAGGCTGTGGTGCAGTAATGGAGGCCCTCACTGTGTCTTTACTCTGCTCGTGTGGGCGGTGAGGATTGGGCAATGCTTTCTCACTGAGACTTAGGACCCAAGACAGCTTTCTCTCTAATAGATGGATCGGGTTGCACTGCAGAGAACCAAATGTTTCAAAGAATAGGGAGCATACAGGCCCCCTAAAATTTGCATGTTTCCACATGCTGAACGAGGGAGTTCCCTGAGCTTGAGTATAATCCTTAAAATGAATATAGATAGCACAAGGTAATGGTTATAGTATGTGAGAGGCCGGTGACCCTGGAAGGGAGTAAGGCTCTATTACTGCAACACTGTGTAATGATCTCATAGGCATGGGCCCTCCTCTAACCATTATGACAGAATTCTTGGTAAAATACAATGTGAGGATTTCTAGAGAATGTTTATACATTACAGAAACACACAACATTACAGATTGTGCATGAGAAAACAGAGTGGGGAACACAGCTCAAATGACGGTTTGCTAAATTTCCTTTCTGTTCAGCTCAGCCGCTGTAATGTCCTGCTGTTTAGTTGTGGGTCTGGCTGTGCTCTAGTCATCCTCTCATCTATGATTTACACAGAAAGGTGGTATCTTCGTACATCTGTATTCACACTTTTACCTTCTCCTTTAAAGTAAATGATCTCGGAATTTAATTTGAGAACAATGCAGAAGGGAGATACTGTGCTGACAGGCATGATATACAACGGAAAAGGAAACGCTGGCTAACACACTCACACCCATGTGCTTCATGACATTTATAGAGTTGACACAACACTGTGAAGTGTTTATTAGGGAGAACGAACACCCAGTATGAGTTGTGTACCCAGTAAGTTGCTCTGAAACTGACTTGTATGTTGCTTCACAAAACAGATGTTACGTTGCCAAATACAAAATACCAAATACCAAAGTGGTTGAATGGACTAAAACAACGATTTAATTAAAAGAATTTAAAAGTCCTGTTTATGAATTATGCTTCCTTATATGTCCAAGGAAACTTAAACCAAAACACTTTTAATACATTATTATCTTATAAGACAAAAAACATGACAGCTGAAAAATCTGAAAAAAAAACAACAACAGGAACTTAATGACATAGTATAAATCTTAGCCATCCATCTTCACTAAAGGTCTGCTGATAAATCATTTCTTCTAGTCTAATGATAGGATAAGATGCCGGACAGCCGTACTCTGCCAAAGGAGGAGCCCAGTGCACTGAAGCCCAGCTCTTTACAGAGAAACAAAAACCACATGCTAGGCAGAGCTGAAGGTAAATTATGCGGCAGAGCCCTATAAGGAAACCCAACCAGAATGGCTTAAAACTTGATTACGTGGAATAAAATGGTATAAATAAATACATAAATGGGTTCAATTCACTGAACGCTCAGTTGAAATCCTGGAGGTTTTATTGGTAAGCCACAGTAAACTGTTTCTATTATCTCATAACGTTTATCTAGAGCTCAGGTATGTGCCTCCTGCCAACCCCACAATAATAGTGAAGGAATTTAAATACTCAGAGAGGCCCGGTGTGGACAGTGTTCTGAACTCCCCCTTCAAAATATGTACATTCTTGTATTCAAAGAGAGCTACAGTCTTTACTCCAACAGTCTTACAAAGACTAAAAAAAAACATCTGGATCTGATCCACTGAAAGCAACTCGGCCTCCTGTTTAGTAACAAGATGATCTAAAGACCAGCCTCTATTTAAATGTCTCTGACTAGCTAACATTAAAATAATTGTGTTCCTTCCATTTGGTTATAATAGTTTCCCATTACAGAACCAAGTGAGTCCCAAAATTGCCTAATGCCACATATTAGTCCGGCTGTTAAAGTTATATTACCTACAAAAATACAGTCTAGGTTCCTGTACATGCAAATACCCAATATAAATAAACTTAAAACCTTTTGATTTTGTTATGACTGTGACCATGATTTAAGAGCAAAAATGGAAATGAAAGGACATAAAAGATTCCATATCAGAGTTAATGAGATTCGAAGAACTTTTCCTGCTTAATCTCTCCATTAGATAGCAATGTTCTATGACATTTCATTCACTGTGTAAGATGACCTTTCACCTTTCAATACCTGAAAGGTTCAGTCATGCTGTCACCATAACCTTTTCCCAGTCTTTTAAAGGGCAATCACACACACACGCACACACACACACACACAGACACGCACACACACGTGCACACCCACACACAGACACACACACACACACACCTGTACACACACACACACACGCACACACCTGTCAGAGCATAAAGCATCAGAGTTTGAAAATCTCCTTCAAACACAACTTTGTGGCAGCGCAGTGATAATGTTCATTTATATGAATGTAAATTATGTACACACATGTAAACACACAGGTATATTTATAGCAGTGTTGTCATTGATAACAGGTTGTGGCTTTTGAAGGAAACCTCTGTTCCTTAGAGAGATAACACAGGAATGTAAGACTGTATCTGTTAAATTAATAACTCCTGGTCTTAGTAACACGACACAGGCTGACTCATTTGGTGTCTCTCCTCAGACAGCAGAAAGAGAACATGTATATAAAACATATCAAAAGTGGCTAAAAGTGAAAGTGAAAGAAACGTTAGATGGGAGGTGGGATTGTCTTTCATGGTGTCATACTCCTTTTCCTCAATCTGTAACTCTTGCTAATGGACAGAGAAAGTGAGCTGAAGGATGTGTTTGTATACACCTCTCTCCAAAGCTTTGGTTTATATTTAGATTTATGACCTAACAGTCATTCACCAGACACAAACTTGGTCATGGCTTTGGGCCCAACATACCCCAGCATGGCTTGATGGAGGGGGAAAGCAGACCTCGTTCTGTGTGCTAGTCAAAAAAAAGAACATGGTACATAAGCTACACATTCATAATAGAGCAAAGGGCTCCCAGTGGATATGCTGTTGCTATAGCGTCATAACATGCCAGATCAGTGATTTGTGCTGTCAGGAAGCATGTATCTTTCACAGCCTCTTAAACACATTCACCCACCCAGAGGAAAAGACCAGTCTTTTATTAATAAACAATAAAATCCTTAAGGAGTGTGTGTGTGTGTGTGTGTGTGTGTGTGTGTGTGTATGAGATTAAGGGCTACACTGCTTTTTTTTTTTGACACAGAATTTCTCTCAGTATCTCTGTTATAAATGGTTTGATTTACTGTGTATGTGAACTTGTTCTTCCTACCATAAAGGTTCAAATGATTTAAAATTTATACTCATGGTAAAAAAAAAAACAGGACCAATCACTGACAAGTGCACAATATCGTGGAATGGCAAATCTAGACCCTGTAAGCTCTGTTACTCATTCCCACTGCTGATCTGAACAATCAGCCAGCGTCTTTGGGAACAGCCCGGCGTATTAATACACAAGTTACATGTTGCTTAAATATCAGAAGCTCTGATGTATGTCTAAGCGAGCTACATGGAAATAAATGGCTAAATTCTCTTAGTGCTGAAGGCACTCTCATAGTGAATGTACGCTTAAAGCTGACCTTTTATGCACCCTGTATATTATTATTATTATTATTATTATTACTACTTCTTCAAGTGCATACTACCTATTCTAAATTTGTCCTTGTCCTTCTGATCATGACTGTAACACACTTACAAACACTACCTAAAAACTAAAATAGAGACACGTGGGCGTTTAAGCAACACACATCCACATCACGCGCCGTTAAGAGCCGAGAAACAGCTGGCCGAGCGCGTGCCCGCGGCCTTGGTTACACAATGCGCATGCGCGCCGACCACAGCTAACACAATTCCTGAGAGGAGAAAAAAAAAACGCAGTACATCATTTTACCAGCTGTGCTCGTTAAATTAATTGCTGAGCACTTTTCTTTCCCTGCCGACTTTCACTGGCTATGGCTATACTTCGTTTATAAAAAAAACTTTTAAAAATCATCGATGCATATAAAAGATCCTGTAGGCTAATATTTAGATTTCTTGTTATAGTAATAGGGGTTGGCTGTTAAACTTTAATGGAAACTAGGGACAGAACAAAACTTCACCTGCCTCGGCTCATCAGTCTGACCAGGTTTACTGAGAAGGAGAATTCACTTAAACTGTAAATGAAATAAAAACAACAACAACAACAAAAAAAAAAACCCTCACCACTCTCCCTGAATGCCTCTCGATGGCCTTCTTCACTTTGCCGTACGTGCCTCTGCCCAGGGTCTCCAACAGCTCATAGCGGTGTTTCAGGTTGTGTTTATGATGGTGTTTCTTCACTCCCGAGCTGCGCTGGCTCTCTGCGCCCGACTGAGGTGAAGCGGCGAGCGTCTCTTCGGCTCCCGGTTTTCCCGGTGACCCCTGGAGCGCCTCCACATCTGGCCGGCTTACATCCATGTCCTCGCAGGACATCAACTCTTCCTGTCTGATTAATGTTTATATTCTACTACCTAGCTTCGAAGTATCAATAACAGGTTAACAAGCCTAATTATAAGATATATCAATAAATAAATAAATAAAAAATAAACGACGAAACGTCTGCTTGTAGCCTATATCATGTTATACGCTGACATATAGTAAAATAATGATGACTGTAATGGATTACAAGGATCTCTAGTGATCCCTCATGATGTGTGTCGTGTAGTTATTCTACCTATAGCCTATTCTACCTATCTAAAATCTACTCACTAGCCTAAAAAGGTTCGAGCAACGACAAAAGTAGCTAATGATGTTAAAAAACAGGACGGGGTCGTTATGCGTATAAACTGGCATCTCACGTACATGATGCGAGGCATTTTAATATACACACTAATAAGTCTATGAATTAATAATTGGACGCTAATTGTCCAGTTTAGCCTGTCTGTGCTATGTATACACTTGCCGTTAGTTATTTAATTCACTACATTACAAAAAAGGCACCATTAGCCTGAATAACGTTATTTCACCTATTCTTAACGTATAAAAGCGTTACTTTCCGTTCTCGGTATCTGACCATGGCCTCCTCCGGTATTTCTTTGTTTACCTGAGACGCCTCATAGCCTACAATTGCTATCATTCAAATTCACCAAAAAAAAAAAAAAAAAAACAGCATAGATGAAAAAACAGCTAAAGCGTGACTGCTTGCCGTGATAGCTGCGCCGAGCTCGGCCGTTAAAGTGCGGAGGAGCCTCATTTTGTCGGCGGCTCACGCGCCTCGGTGTCACTCATCTGGTTTTCGGCTGCGGCGCGTGCGGCGCTCCGTGACCACGTCGAGGTGAAACGCGCGCGGCTGCTGGCGCTTTCAAACAGCTGCGCCCGCTTCAACATGGCCATGGTGTATCTCTCCTGCGTCTCTCTGTGTCTGTCTGCTCTTCTGCTGCCTCGCAGACAGGAGTAAGAAAGAAAAAAAGAAAAGCACCGGAGAGGCGGAGTCTGCGCTCGTGCCTTTTCTAGTCCACTCCGGCCCTCTGTAGGTTTTGGGGCATTTCCCTCTCTCACGCGACAAGGTACTGCGTCCTTAATAACGTCTGTAATTAAACCACAGCTTGCAACAACTTTTGGTTCTTTAGTCTTAATCTTAAAAATCTTGAAACTACCTACAATCATGGACGACTCGACTAATTTGTTGTACCTAAGCAAAATATAGGATGGGGCCACATCCACATATTTACATTTCAGCATACATTGTTCAGTATTTTCAGGGGGGCATTGTTTCTGGGGCCCAAGGCAGTTACCTTCCTTTGCCTGGTGCTAAGTCTAGCTGTGCCCACATCCTGGAATCTGGTGACCTTCGTTCGTAAACTGTAATGTTACAGCATAGAAAATATTTTTGCTTCCAACTTTGTAGTAAGAACCACATGTGAGTGTGATGATCAGGTGTCTACATATCTTTGGCCAAATAGTGTTCTTCCCACCTCACATTCGGTTGGTGCTAGGAAGTACTAAATGGAAAACCTACTCAGTACCTACAGTCTTTCAGGATTCCTTCAGCTAACAAAAAAGGCTGAAGCAATATATATTACAGTAAACAGGTCTATAAGTAGAACAATTTGTAGAACACAGAAAAGGTGGCCTTTAGACAAAATACCAGGCATAGAAAAGAACTGACAAAATGCATACTAGTTATTGCTTGCATCTGTTAACACACACTTCTGTATCCTGTACAGAATAAATCATTCATCAAAAGTGTGTTTAACTGTGAAAACTAAAAGGCAGACTTAGAGCTGAATGCTGGTCTGTGGAGCTTTCATTGGCTCTACACAAGCTTGCATTCCGATATGGCCACAGCGAAGCATGCTTCAGATCCCAAAACACACACACTTACACTGCATCAGAAATGCACTCAGACATGCTGAAATCTTCCACAAGCTAAGTTTGTCACTCCAGATCAGATTAGTTTCCTTTGTTTTTGTCTTTTTGATTTAGATACACTGCATGTCTCAACTGATTGGACAAGAGGATTGAGTCTGTTTGATCTGAGAACTTTTAGGAATCTGTGACATGGTGCTTTGGTCTGCAGTGGGTCAGTGGAGCGTAGAAATGGTAACTATGTGTTTGTGTGTGTGTGTAAGAGAGAGAGAGAAAGAAGGGGAGAGAGAGAGGGAAAGAGAGAAAGAGAGAGAGAGACCAAGATTTTCATGACAGTCAAAGTGCCCTTATGTGCACTCTAGTCTAAAATATCAAACATGATGAAAATGCAATAGTCAGTCATACTCTGCCAATTCTACACTCACTAAAGGACAGCCAGTGTTGTAATTTAGTCATATGGCTAACTCCACAGCTATTTGCAATAACCAAATTAGAAACAGCACTCACCCTAGGCCTTTTTGGAAGACTATCATTAAAAAGTACACATGGTTTTAGGGATGATTTTAGAAAGGCATCTGATGGCTAAATGAAAATCTTAAGTTATGTTATGTGAAGTTATGTTACATGGTACATAAAGTGTTCATGGTCATTGTTGTAGTTGATTACAAGCGAGGGCCAGAGAAAGAATGCAGTAACAATCGGTATGTCCTACAATGCACGTATATTCTTTAACTTTATAACAAATAACATTTCCATGTTAAAATATGTAACCAACTGTTAAATGTATGGGAAAACACTTTATATAAGAAATTTCATGAGCATAAAAATCTGTGAACCATTCATATTCAGCAGTCTTCCCAATGATACTTGAAGCTCTTATTTTCTACTGGGCCTTGAACAAAGATTTCTTTGAAGATATTTTATTCATGTATTTGATCCCCTGTAGACATTTGGCACAGGCCGCTGACTGCAATCATTTCAAGATTGTTAGCAGCGTTTGCACACAAAGAGAGCCAGTGAAAGTGAACCCTTCCATCACAGAACTAGAGAGAGAGAAAGAGAGAGA
Source organism: Bagroides melapterus (assembly GCA_028566695.1). Classification (NCBI taxonomy): domain Eukaryota; kingdom Metazoa; phylum Chordata; class Actinopteri; order Siluriformes; family Bagridae; genus Bagroides; species Bagroides melapterus. The sequence continues at coordinate 2,931,831 of JAOTRN010000009.1, forward strand.
GAGAGAGAGAGAGAGAGAGAGAGAGAGAGAGAGAGAGAGAGAATGCTTAACTAGAAAAAGACCAAAAGATGCAAGTTATAGGAAGGATTAAAGCTGCCTGATGACTCAATATACCTATTTATATCTCTACAAAATGTACTCTGCCTCATTTATATACCTGTCCAGGTGTGCTGATCTTGCTGTATTGTTACACTATTGTCATTATTTAAATAATTTTGTATTATGTGTATTCAACACACTGGTTATCTCTTTCTTTTCTCCAAGCTGGTGCCCCTTTGTTCTTTAAAGACACATTTTTGTTTTGCATTTGGTCTTTATGGTCAGATTCGTGGAAAGTAAATAATGTCAATAAATCCTGCAGTTGATAATCCTAAACTATTTTTGAACCTGGCATTAAGTCAAAACCCTAACCTTAATCATTAACATAAGTATCAACTAAGCAAAACCACAAACCCGAACCTGATACATATGCAGAGTGTTAACCTTAGTGACATAAAGAGAGAGAGAGAGAGAGAAGCATTTTTATTGTTTTTTTTTTTTGTTTTTTTTGCAAGGTCAATGTTCTTGAGGTTTACCATCCATGTGGGTACACTGGGTTCCCAATACACACACATGCATGCACTCACACACAGCTATGTTTTCCATTGCCACTCTATTTATGTGCATGACGTGCAACTTTGCAGATATCTAGTTTGCAGACACATCTTATATTGTGAATGTGGACGAGAGAGGTCCACCTGCTTCAGAGATGGAAAATCTATCTGAGAATAGAGCAGCTGAAAGGTTGTACACAAGAGGATATACACAGAGAGGGGAAATAGAGGGAATAACCAGACATAGAGGCAGACAGTTTGTATTAATAGAAGATTCTAGAAATAACTAGTGATTTTCTGATGACCAGTGATGGGCAACACTTCAACATGTCAACACGTCATTATTTCTACGTTATTTTTATATAATGTTTTAATTTAAGAAAAAATGCAAACCTCATATATCAGAGCAAACAATAAGCTATGTAGAGTCTAAAGCACATATCAGACATCCAGAAATACCTTAAACAGGAGTGCAGTTTTGAAGTAAATACATCCGATCCAGGGTCTCTCCATGGTTCTGGGATCGATTAAAATGAATTACCTCTTTGTGTAAATGATTGTGTGAAGGTGATGAACAGATGACACAGTTCAGGGTGTATTCCCTCGTACCTGGGATAAGGTCCGAATCCACCATGACCCTGACTGGTACAGGAAATGCAGTGAGAGTGTGAATGAAATCTCATCCACAAACAATGTTGTCAACGTTTACTGATTTTGAGGATAACCAAAGCTGTTAGCCAACAAAGCCAAACGCTTTCGACACTTTAAAATATGTAAAAAGAAAAAAAAATCTGAAGCCAAAAAAAAAGAAACAGGTACCAAAAATGAAGAAGTTTTTAGAGACTTTTTACCATAAATATAGCTCTTAAAAGTCCTCAAAGGTTCTTTATATTTCTATATTTATATAGGTTCTTCCAATTCTATGAAGGAAACAATCCGAAGAGCATTTTACTGTGCTGGAGTTTTTTTGTTTGTTTTAAATATTGTACTCTATTGCCGCCTTCCGTCCAGAATGTGTTATAGCATCCCAAACCTCGTATACTGAGCTACAATCCAACATGGTGTGTGACGTTATCAATAATAATAGGATGTAAGTGTGAATTCATGTAAGGGTGAATTATTGGTTGACGCTGATTGGCTGAGGTGAGTCATGTAGCTGTGAGCCAATAGGAAGCAGATTAGCTAATTGATGACATGAAATGCGCGAGACTGAAGTTTTGATAAACGCTCAGCTCGGTTTGGTGGCTGAAACGGAACTTATGGCGACTGTGAAAGAGCGAGCTGCTGCTTTAAACCTTGTGGGGAAACTTTTCAGCCCCATGCATCATCCTTCTGGATGCGCCGTCCTTCCAGGTTAAACTGTCTTTATGTGTTTGTGAATTCATTTTTGCTAAAAACACATGCGAGCATTCTAATGTATTATGATTTACTTTAGTTTTCAGCAGGTACTTCTCTAGATACTGTTCTTGGCGTTTAGAGCACGTTTCACGCTCCTCTAATTTTAAAGCTATAAAGAACGAATTCCTTGATAAAGCTGGACCGTGTTGTGTATTTTGTTTGTCCTTCTTCCGATAATGTCTATTGTATATCGTATCTTGTGTGTATTTATTCTATCTGTATACATCATTTACTGTTGATAAAGGTTTGAATCATCTGACAATTGTATTCATTAAACAATTTAAGGAATGTCTTAATTAATTTGTGGGAAATTAATTCATTAAAACATTTAAAAAAAATATTGTAATGTAATTTAAATCTTAGCTAAACGTAACTCATTCTTTTTTTAATGGTTTAATTCATTAGTCTCGTTTTGCCTCAAAATAGTCAGTGTCAAAAAAAAAAACGGATCAGTTAAAAAAATGAGTCAAAAGCTTGTCAGTTGTTGCTTTTTAAAAAGCCACTTCTGATGTTCTATAATATTTTCATAGATATTTTTTAAGCTCTGTAAGTTTAAAACTGAAATCTGACATGGCATGTCCTCTAACATCTTGTTCTGTAGATCAGTCGACCCTCATCATGCCATCTCAGACCAGCTTCATCTGGAGCAGACTGATCTCTCACCTCCAGACAGAGGTGAAGGTGAAACGGCGACGTCACTTCCTGAAATCTCATGACAATTGCTTTGTGGGTTCTGATGCGGTGACCGTGATCCAAGATTACATCAACCAGAGCAAGGTTTTAGGGGACGCCAAAGTGCCCAGGGCCAAAGCAGTGCGTGTGTGTCAGGCTCTACTGGACTGCAAGGTGTTTGAAGCAGTATCATGTAAGACATTTGGGAAGGAGAGCAAGCGGTCAGAGTTTCAGGACAGTGTCAGCAGCCTGTACCGGTTTCTGAACACCCAGACCCCTGGGTGGAGCAGTGCAGAATACATTACTTCTCCCAGCAAAGAGGGAAACACAGACACTCGGCTATACGCGTAAGTCTTTAGTATACAAACCTTTTGTTTTTCTTTGTCATTTGGTTCAAGAGCAACCAGTAAGAATACATTTTTCTTTGGATGAACCTGCAGGGGTGATGATCCACTGTTCTTCCACAGTACTCCAGTAAAACCAGGCCATATAATGAACATCCTGCTGGAGGAGCTTGACCTTAGCCTTAGCTTTCTGCATGCTGAAGGTTTACCACCATCAGGTAAATATTGCACATCTTTGGAGTCAGGACTGAGACCTCCTGTTTAAATGATAAAAATAGAAATATGTATTCAGAGTGGGGTTAATTGGTCTGTATTCATTGATGCTGAATTAAATGCTTCCATCTAGTTGAAAGATGTTTCACAAGAAGTGGAATCAATCAATCTCTCTCTCTCTCTCTCTCTCTCTC
>JAOTRN010000009.1:2938488-2960605 GCA_028566695.1 Bagroides melapterus
TGTGTGTGTGTGTGTGTGTGTGTGTGTGTGTGTGTGTGTGTGTGTGTGTGTGTGTGTGTGTGTGTGTGTGTGTTTCTAGGTTCTGTATTCTGTCAGCAAATCTCAAGCAATGTGTACAGTGACACTGTTAAAAACCTGACAAATACAGAGTTGTTTGTACTGCTCAGGAATATTGATGAAAATACAAAGTACTCCACAAAGGAGAAGAGGAGACTGTTGGCACAGTTCTCCAAAAGCCACCCGGACATTTTTACTCAGTATTTTGGGACTAGACTCAGCACAATTAGCTTGTCTGAAGTCTAATCCTTTGTCTCTTACTTTTTGTAGCTTTGATTTATTGATTTTAGTCTTTTTTTATTTATTTATTTTTTTCTCCTGCATGTTGAAAGTAAAATAATTTTCTAAATAAATATTCATGTACTGAACACCAATAAACACTTAAATTAAAATGTTTGTCACAAATTGATTTATGTATGATGAAGAGTGTACTTGGATCCTGTGACAGAAAATTGTAATGTTACTACATACAAAGACTTTCTGTATAACAGTAGTTTGGGGAAGAAATATGTAGGTGTGATGGTCGGGCATCTCCATACTTTATGGTCAGATCATGTACATAAAGTTAAAGAGGCTCAATTTTCAGCCTGTATATTTAATTCTATGGATGCGAACCTTGCCAATGATATTTTATATAAATATTCTAAGTGCTGCAGAAGAAAACATGGCAAATCTAAACATTCGCTCAACAGAATCTGATCCATCTGACATCTGAGGCACTAGTGCAGAAATTATTAGAAACGATACAAACATAATTATTCTTTTTAAATATTTTTATTTGTTGCTCTTCAGAAGCCATATAAAATGCCCTCAGAATGTAAACTTTAAAAAAAAAAAAAAAAAGATTAATCAGCCGTGTGCTTAATCTGTATTTGTGCCGCTGTGATATAAAATCTCACTCACGCGATTTGGCCGCTGCTCAGCACGCGTTCCTCTCTGATTGGCTTTCTAAACTCCTGACCAATCACGTTTCAGTGCGTCACTTTACGTCGTCTATTTGCGGAAAGATTCGTGGATCTTCGTGGGCCTGCTGAAGCCATGTAGTGGAATGTTGATTTGTTTGAGACGCTTTTGTTTCCATGTGTTGTGCGCAGCTATGATGGATAATCAGTTCACATAAACAGATAATCTCATGTTATTCGTGTGATTTAAAGCAAATAGTAATGACTATAAACAACAACTAAACGTTATACACCTTCCATAAGTGTCCACATATTTAATCCTAAACCGAATCACCGAACAACACAGAGTTCCTACATCTACAAACAAACTCGAATTTGTTAATGTATGCTGATGTACAGCATCTGCTAATAGATGCTATACTTTTATATAAGACTGGTTTTCTAAAAACAAACATATGTTTTCCCTTTAGTTGTAATTGTTCATTTCTATATATAAATATATACCACTTAGTAATATATTTTCAGAGAATATGCTTAGAATGCATAAACATGGGGGTTTTGTGCTAGTAGTGATTAATTATGGAAAACATCTATTACATTAAATTCCCCCTGTCCTTATGCACTTCATACACGTCTGGATTGTTATTGTTAAACTGGTGTCACAAGGAGAGAGTAAAATACAAACACATAAATATGTACTGGATTAATTTTAGCCTAGTGTTAATGTCCATTGTGCTTCTGGACATATTGTTTTCCTCTGTAATGTTCATAGATAAATCTTTGACCGAAGCATTTTTTAATACTCAGACAAGTCTATGTTTACTCAAAAAGAAAAAAAAGAATAAAGAATGCTTGACCACATCCCAAGATATAAAGATAAAAGTACATATTCTCAATTATAGATAGATTTATAGAAAGATTATAGATGGTGCTGCATGAATATAGCTGCATGTATGAGAAGTTCTTCAGTGGTATAAAGTAAATCATTTTCTGTCCTAGCTGCAGTTTCTATACAGTACTAAATGGAGAGACTGTGATCTTTACATATTATTCAAATGTCACATTGAAGATGGTCCCTAACTCGTACCTTTGATTATTTGGTGTGGCCAGTAGAAAAACTCCACTATCAAGCTAATCCTTTATCAGTTAACGTTCTGGAAAATTATTAGAAATGTTTAATATAATATTCCTGAAAACATTCCTCAAAAGAATCATATCAGTTTATTTTTCTAAGGCAACCTTGGTGATAATAAAGCACTCTGATCCCTAATCAGCTGATTTGAATTAAAATCATTAAAACAACAATAGAGAAATATACTAGGTAGAACTGACCAAATTTCAGGGAGAAATATTTCCTCTATATGCTCCAAGTCACAATTCAAGAAGACTTTCCATGTTATAAATCATGTCTGGTGGTCTGTTGTAATATATTCAGTACAACTAATCAATACTATTATATACATAAATGTATCAAGCTTGGAAGAGGAAATTTAAACGCTCTAAAACCAATTTATGAAGGCTTAATGCTATGAATCAGCTCTGATAGTCTACTATAACACTTAGAGTCACTGTTAATGAGAGCCTAAACATTTTCATAGAGGGAGTTTTTTACATGCAAAGTTTGCATGCAATAAAGCAGAAGCGTGTCCAGTACTGACTGTGATTGACATTCACGTACAGCCAGTGAATAGACAGCACACTTCGCACTACAATCTGCCAACCAATCTTGACACAGGAGGCGGGGCTTGTGGTGGTTTATGACTCCTCCCCGGATGCCCACGCTCTCCACCCCTCCTGTGTCCAGCTGCAACATTTACCCCTCTCTTACACACACACACGTACCGTTTTGGATCTTTTATGGTGCGGGCTTGTGAGAGAAAGATGAAGTTCTTGGTCGCGGGAACGATTATTGTTGCTTCGGTGTTTTTCTTACTGCTGCCCAACGGCTCGCAGGCTGATGAGAAGAAGAAAGGGCCCAAAGTCACTGCCAAGGTAAAGAGACACTGCAGATTAAAGGCTACAGTAATGCTATGTATAATAAAAAAAAAAAACTACACTCTTACATACACACACAATGATTATCATTTTCTAACATTGCGATTATTTACTATACAAGTATTTAATAATTGTTTTTAATGTAAGGGCAGCTCATGACACTGGCTGTCTGTCTGTCTGAAGGTACATTTGGCTTAACATGCGTAGTATAGTAAGGTTTCTGTGTTTGATGATGGATGGATAGATTTGTTTGTTAAAACTTGGATGATGATGGTGGCGGTGATGTGTTAGTCCCTGCAGCAGGCGTAGCTGGGGGGGGGTTGGGGGTTGTATATGCTGTGTAATGGCGCGTGTAGGCCACGTCCGCGTTCACCGGCTACTGCGCAGTCCGTGTGCGCACGAGCCGAGATTTCTGATTCGCTCCTCATTGAAAACTGTACTAATGATTCTGAATTAAAACACACAATCACACGCCATTATGTTATCCACCCATTAACAACTCAAACCTTTTATCTTGTCCTGATTTTAATAGCGACGACAGGACGTTGTAATTTTAAGTTGGTCTTGTTCTTTGTTTCATCACGGTGTGATATAACTACACATCCCAGAAGCACCCGCGTTAGACTGGGGACAAAAAATGTAGTTCATTTGTAAGTCTCACTTTAACCAGACTGAAAGTGAGTTTTGATAGAGCCGTCGTGTGAAGATAGAGGGTTTGATACAGCAGGAATAGACGGATGGAAGTAAAATGAATAAGTAATAAATAAATAAAAGTTTGCAACCTGACCATCATACTCATTTCTTGTCGAACATAACATTCCAGATTTATTTTCTTATTTTGCTGTTGATGAGCTCCACAATCCTGGAAGACTTTCCACTAGCTTTTGTGTGGATTTGTGATCATTCATCTACAAGATCATTAGTGAGCTCAGACACTGATGTACAAGTGAGGAGGTTTGGGGTTCAGTCGGTGTTCCAGTTCATGCTAAAGGTGTTCAGTTGGGGTTGTACTTCACTCCAGAGTTTACACCATGCCTTCATGGAATGGTTGTGAAGGGAAGTTGTAAAATTAATGCATACAAAGACTTTCTTTACAATTTTGCTTCTAAATTTGTGGCAACAGTTTGGGAAAGAACCACAGGTTGGTGTGATGATCAGGTGACATGGTTTTGAGCACTCATCCTTTCTGTATTGAAACTGAAAATCACATATGTTCTGTACATAATATTCTTTTATCCGTAACTCCTCTGTCCTGTCTCAGGTATACTTCGATATCCGAATTGGAGATGAGGACATAGGACGCATCGTCATCGGACTGTTCGGAAAAACCGTTCCAAAGACCACAGACAATTTCCTTGCCTTGGCTACAGGAGAGGTGTGAGCTTTCGTACTTACTTGTCTGACCAAATTATTTCCAGTTCATTAATACACTGCAGAAATGCAGAAACCAGTTACACAGAGTGTATTTGTGCATCGACAGAAAGGATTCGGTTACAAGAGCAGCAAGTTTCACCGTGTGATTAAGGACTTCATGATCCAGGGAGGTGACTTCACCAGAGGAGATGGAACTGGTGGTATGAAACCTCTCCTCAGTCTGCATCTCTAACATTGTTAAATATTTATTTTTGGTTGTTTAGTTTGAAGAGTAATTTGTATGCCTTTCTCTGGAAAAATTGAACAGCCCACCTGCTGCAGATTTATTTATTTATTTAAAATCTAAATATAAAAGAATGTAAGCCAACAGCTTACACCTTAACTTTCCACCTCAGACCACATTAGCTTCAGACTGACATGACATCTAGCCTTATTTCTCTTGAGTTATTGAGATTTCAATTAAACCAGTTCAATTCAGGAAATTTAGATCTGATCATAACTATAAGAACTCAATAATGAATGAGTTTGGTAATTGTTTACCAAGACCCAAATTTGAGGAACATTTGAGTAAGGACATTTGGGTCAATGTTACAGATAATCTGCTGTTGTGAAAACAAACGTAATTGAATGTAACTTCTCTACAGACCATGTCTAGTTACCTATGGCGTCGGATTAAAACTTTATCCAGTTACAAGTATGTAAGCAATTCTGTTCTGCTGCTCCGGTAGGAAAAAGCATCTATGGTGATCGCTTCCCTGATGAGAACTTCAAGCTGAAGCACTATGGTCCAGGATGGCTGAGCATGGCCAACGCCGGCAAAGACACCAACGGCTCCCAGTTCTTCATTACTACCGTGCAGACGCCATGGCTCGACGGGAAACACGTCGTCTTCGGCAAGATCTTGGAGGGCATGGTGAGTTTCTTCATTTATCTTCAGAATCGCAGTAAAATATTATTAGATTTATCAGGGCATCCTAGTATACTTTTATAATTCTTAGTGCAAGATGTTGATAGCTTCTTCATGGTTTCATGGTCCTGGAGCAATGGTATTTCATTTCAAGCTGTACATTGAGGCTTTGAGAACCAGCCTTTCTGTTGGTCCTGAATTATTCCTGAAATTTTGTATTTGACTGTTCTCTTTTTCTTCAGGATGTGGTGAGAAAGATTGAGGGCACAAAAACAGACGGCAGGGATAAACCTCTAAAAGACGTCATCATCCACGACTGTGGCAAAATCGAGGTGGAAAAGCCTTTTGCTGTTGCAAAGGAGTAAATCACCCTGAGGGGAGGAACAGGACTGTGGGGTTCTGGGGTTTTAGCAGGTGTGCTGGTCCACTAATATTTTAGTGGCATATATATGTATGTATGTGTACGTGTGTATGTTTGTGTGTGTGTGCGGTGATTAAACCCAACCCACCTCACACTCCTACATCTGTAGCAGTCCACCTTGGGTCCATTTCAGACAGTCATTCCATGCAGTCACCTACTTTACACCTGCTTTTTGTAAACAAATCTTCAATAAAGGATCCAGGTTTTGTTAAACGCTTTGTGTGGCTCACTTATTAATATTCACACCACAGCACATGAACACACACTCACTGCTTCTTTAAGGAAAAATACACCCAGTAATAAATCACTTTCATCGAGTCAGATGTTCCAGTGGAAGTCTTGAAATTCCTCCAGGTCTGTGCTGTAGTTAAAATGTATTTAAAATACCCAAAGAACACACATAATTCTCTTTAAATACTTGACTTTTGTCTGCAGGTCAGGTGTGGACTAAAATGTTTTACTTCTGGAAGCAAGTTCATATCTAAAATGATTTTATTCCACTCTGGTGAAATTCATCTTTCTATATTTTCTGTAAAATAAATTATATGTAATTTATGTTATATCTCAAATTTCATGTTATAAAATTTTAGAAAAAAACTTTCAAATAAACCTCAGAGAACATGAAGATAGCTTACATCAGTATCACATGAATGTTAAATGAATCATAATTCAGTGTATAGTTTTTTTTTGACACAGTGGTGCAGTTGGTAGCGTTGCAGCTTCACAGCTCCAGGGTTCTGAGTTTGATCCTGAAGTTCATGTGTTCCAAAAACATACTGGTAATTGGATTGGTGAAGATAATGGTGTGAGTGTTTACGCGCATGTACATGGTGCTCCGTGATGGACAAGAGTCATGCAGGGTGTATTCCTGCCTTACACCCAGTGTTCCCAGGATAGTCTCCACCAGGATAAAGTACATATTGAGGGTGCATGAGCGACAGATACCAACACTCCAGAATACTCCTAAGTTCCAAACCTAGTAGAATATGTAAACAGTACTGACTTTCCCCTTTCCTGCCTTACAGAGAGCCTCGTTAACACTCGTGGCTTTTATCTGAATAGTCGAAGCGCCAGCCCTTCTGAGGTGAGGTCCCAAAAACAGGCCACCTGGTCAGTTTTGGAAAACGGAACCTCTCCCATATCTCAGGTCGTCTGTGCTTCTGGCAATGAGCTCAAGCTGCATCGGTCTATGACAATGGTGGGGATAGAAGGAAGTCTGCGAACGTGTCTAATGCTGGATTTGGAGCACGGCCTAAAGCCCACCTTATTGTCTTTGGGGAAGAAGCCCTGCAGGACACCAGCTACCACCACGTCCGGCAAGTCTGCAGTAAATAAGAGACAGAGAAAGTGAGGTGAGGGATTTTACAGGAGTTTTATGGCTATATCCTCAAACAGTATGCTACTTAATTTTAAAATAAATAATTTTAAAATAAATAATGCAGTAATGATATTTGTTAGAGAACCTGGTCTGGTGTCAGTTTGTGTGTAACAAGCAAACAGAGCTCAGAAATGTTGACCAAAGTCAAAGCTATGAACCACACATCAGGGTGAGATATTTAACAGTGATTATAAGAACGTATGCATCACCTGACTCTGAAGCAGCCAGATAAGGGTCACAGGAGAATCCCACTACTCTCTGATGGAACAGCTCACAGCTAGAAGAGAGGCAGATTTTACACTTCTAATGAATATCATCGGACAATATAACAGTCAAAAGTGAGCAGAAAATAAACCTGGAACATGCTCAAGAATTTCCTGGACATGAGAGAAAGAAGCAGTCAGAAAAGTTACTGTATAAACAAACTCTTATGACTGTTGTGTGTATCTGAGAAAGATAAAAAAGTTTACTGTGTTAATTAATTAATGTGTATTATAACTCCAAGCAGCTGATTTATTTTTTTCTCTCTTTAAGCAATGCGTTAAAGTCATCTTACATGGATACACTTTACATTGTGTATTCTGTGTGTAAATTACAGTATGTGTACAACATTTTGGCAGCTCTCATTCCCCTGACGGAATGTTTTAAGTGAAAGAAAAATGTCTCACAAAGAAAACCCGACTTTATTCATTTTATTCTAGTTTTCTTTAATTCTGAGCTTCTTTAATTTATAATATTAATAGCACATATTTTCCTATTTTTCCCATCAGAGGACAGTTAAAATAAAGGAGCGGAATAAATCAATGAAACAATGAATGTAGGAGTTGGAAATGTGTTTCTCTGTTGCCTCTTTGCTTGATTTCCTTAAACGTTGCTCTATATTAAATTCGAACCCTTTGTCTCAGTATGTGATGAACCCGTGTCTTACATTATTCAGAAAGATGATTCTGGAAGTTTCTTACCTTTTCCCCAGTTCTCGTGTGTCCTTCTGCTGTTCTTCCCTATAACAATAATAATAATAATAATCGCACAATGTGATTAAACATATTAGACTTAAGGACTAATAGAATAAATATTAGTACACCTCAGTTACGGTACTTTAAGGTCAGACGTGCAGCGGGTCAGTTCCAGCATTATGGAGGTTTTCATTTGTCTTTGATTGTGTACAGCTGCTTTGTGACAATGACCATTGTAAAAAGCGCTATACAAATCAAATCAAATTGAATTGAATTGAATTGAATTTGGACTCACTTCAGAATTAATAAAATGCCGCACAATAGAGATGAGCTTATGGTCAGTGAGTCAATCTGCACATGCTGTCAATTAACCTCTTGAAGACAATGTAGATCAATCTTAAAAACTTATGCACGGAAAACTCATGACCCTAAACCCTAACCCTAAACCCCAACCTCTAGCCCTAAGCCCATAGCTCTCAACCCTATGCCCTGCCCATAATTCTAACCTTAACCCTTAACTCTAACTTCAACCCTAAGCCTCAAGCAAATTCAGTTTGACATCAAATGTACATTTTTAAAGGGAGACTCAAATTCATTGTTTAATGTATTGTGCAGTATGTAGAACATCAACAAACAAAACCATATAGATCTGGAAAGATTTCTTGTTTTAGCAATACATAAATGTTGAGATATTGTCATGATATTTTTGTGTTATGGATGTAAATCATCTAAACTTCATTAAATTCAGAGAATAATATACGAGTGAACATTTTAATATGTGTCTTGACAATTGCAAGAGATGCATAGGTGTAGTACTTACCGAAAACTACAGATCTTGTTTGCTGTGTGGAAGTGTTTCACCTCCAGGAAATCTAGCAGCTCCTGAGGAACCACTTCATTCTCGTAGAGGATCACCTACAAGCAGAAATCATTACTACATCATCATCACTACAACTAGAACACTATATTATACAGGCAAGCTCCTGTCCTACCTGTATGTAGTCCTCCAGCTCCTGTTGTCTCTGCTCCAGAGGTTTAGAGCGTAGCTGAGTCCTCTTGCTGGGGAATTCAGGTGGCTGCAGGATCTTCTTGAGCTTCCGGTGCAACATCTGGAAATCACTCTGCCGCCGGAGAACAAAGTGCTTCCTTCCATTGAACAAAATTTCCACCCTGAAGAGCTGTGAGAGAAATAAACTTCAGTTCAGACAAAAACAGACACGGAATGAACACATGCTTATGACTGTCCTTTCTGAGGGCTTTCTAAATACTGCCCTCTACTGACGTGAGTTAGTTCTGACCACATGGATATCTTGATCTCTCCATACTGTAGTGCTGTATGTAGCCAACTCTTTTTTACACATAACTGTAAGACATCTTTGTTTAATATGTGAATGTCTCCTTTAATAGTTTTTTTTCTCTTATTCATGTCAGAGGAATGCTATGATGCTGTTCAGTAAAATTAATAAGTCAACAGAGATCAGTCCTCGTCATTGTAGCTCAAAGAGACAAGCTGCTAAGCTCCGATGCATCTTTCTCTATTGTATGCAAGACAAAAAAGAAGGCACTAAACATGCTTGTTTCTGGGCCACACCAGTGTTCTGTTTCAGGGGCATTACAAGAAGAGTGAGCTATTCCAGTAACACTGCCAAAAAGGAGAAGCCAGAGTTGCACCAGACAAAAGCAAAAGTGTTATGGATTACTTTACAATAGTGCATTAATAATTGGCACACACAAATAGGGTCTTTAAAAAAGATACATCTGAATTTATGATCTGTGTGTAAAATGCTGTAGTGATCCTATAGTTAAAGAGGGTGGAGGCTGTGACCAGTTTCTACTGCACATACATGCTCTCACAGTCACTACTAGCTCACTGTAGTCATGTATACAAATAAAGACAGTGCAATCACACAGGACCTAACTGAGAAATCAGCTTACTCTCATGTAGGTGAAGCAGCCAGTCAGATCTAAAGCTCGTAGGAACAATATAGGCAATGTTCGTTAAATGTTTTAGTGAGGTGATTGCATGGTGCTTTGTGATGTGCTTTTTTTGTGTTCATTGTGTAATTATCAGTAAATGCTTTAGTCAAAAGAAGTAAAAAAAATATATATATCAAAGTCCTCTGTGATAAAACATTTTGGAAAAGCAGGTACAAACAATAATAATTCACATGGTGTACATCAGGTGTATCAAACTCCAGATCCAGGTCCAGAGCCCTGCAGAGTTTAGATACAACCCTAATTAAACACACCTGATACAACTAATCAAGTCCTTCAGGCTTAACTGAAAACTGCATAGTGTGTGTGTGTGTGTGTGTGTGTGTGTGTGCAGGATTGGAACGAAACTCTGCAGGGCTCTGAACCTCCAGGAACTTGACACCCCTGGTGTACATGGTGTATGTGGTGGACCATCCACTCTAACCTCACAGCAAACCTTAAACTGTCCAGGGACATCCTCAGCAGAAAATCATAATTAGTTGAGGAGTTGGGCTGGTCAGAAATATTTTGGGGCGAGTGCAGAGTGTTGATGAACTCTCTGTTATAATAACCCACAGGAAGAACAGATTCTTTGATGAAATTTTTCACACCTGAGCAAATGGCTAATTAGACAGATAGACAGATAGAAGGAGAGATGTTACACACACACACACCAAAATATAGAGTACAGTATCTGTTTGTTTCTCTCCTCCTGTTCTTGAAGATAACATTCATAAAAAGAGGAAAGCTGCCTCTTCAAAAGTAAAGGAGTTATCTGCTCCCCTTGTGGCTGTAATGGTTCCTGATCCTCACTCCAGACTCTCCAGCACTCACACAAGTGGTGGCTCAGCTTAAGGCTCTTGTTTGCTGAACAGAAGATCAGTGGGTCAAGTCCCAGTGCTGCCAAGCTGCCACTGTGGGACTCTTAAGCAAGGCCCAGACACTGTACCATATCTGACCCTGTACTCTGACCCCACCCTGAGATTAGCAAGAATAGACAAATATTTTAAGAAAAGGATTAGATGAGATAAGAATTTGTGTGACAAAAAAAAGCTTCTTCTTGACTTGCTTTATCTCATATCCCATCATGGGTGACACCCTGGGCAGGGTCAGTTTTTGGAATCTAAACTGTAATATCTTTCAATGTACTGGCACTGAAAAATGTTTTCCACCACTTTTGTTTTCATTCTTTTTTCTGTTAATGCATGCAGCCTGCTGATTGTAGAACACAAATATAACACAAATCTCATTTTAAGAGCCAACGGTAACTCAAACACATTTCAGGTTTCTGAGCGCAACCACATCTCGGCACTGTTATCAGGAAAATCTTTGTGTTCCGGTAAACTACAAGTGAGGATTTCACACGTCCTTGAAGTTTCCCATTTTTCCTACCAATACCGGAACTAGCACTACTCACTTCCACTTCATATCTGTTCTCACTCTGACTTCTCACTCTCACTTCTCATCTGCCTCACCTCTGAGGGAGGACAGGTCTTCAACTTGTTCCTTGTTGAGAGAATGTGAACGTAAAAGAAGCCTAATCAAGCATGCTTTGACAAGTCAAGGTGAAATCTACCTGTATGATGCAACGCTGGGTCCTAAAGGCCAGAGGTGCAATGACTAAAGCTCAAAAAATTCTTTTAAGCAAGTAGGAATTTGTGACATTTCAACTCAGCTTGTAAGAATGTTATGTATGACAATTGATAATCTCTCTGTTGTCCAGAGATAGAGAGAGAGAGAGTGAGAGAAAGAGGGACAGAGCAACAGAGAGAGATGGAGAGAGATAGAGAGAGAGAGATTTGGCTGGTCCCCTTGTGAACTGTCCTGTATTGAACTGTGATGGCAGATGCTGAGAACCTCAAACCTGCTAACAGAGAAACTCACTACAATGGTGACAAACAATTTGAACATAATTTAAAGGGTACAGCAGGGTCTACGTTGCTCTTAGCCCCTGGGGAGAGAGCCTTGAGGGTACACACTAGCCTGCTGTGTGTTTTGAGTCAGAAGTACTGCCTGCAAAGAGCTCCTTTCAGCCTCTCGGTTTCCTTCCCTCTCTCTGAGACTCACTGACACACTCTTACACACTCACTTTGTCTCGCACGCTCACAGAGCAGTCATTGTCACTGTCAGCAGAGTTGCATGCTTCCGCTAGGATGAAGTCCTGAGACACAGGGCCCCCGTGTCCACTCAGGCACTTACACACAAGGCCAATGTGTTCAACATACCAGCTCAGAGTGGTTAACAACACCCAATCAATATTCCATCTATGCCCGTCACCATCTCACACAGCCTGACATGTCTGAATTTCTCAAATTCAAAAGAAAATCATTCATGATTTGAGAATGCTGCAGTGATGTTTGTTTTACACCATCAGCTCATGGGCTGAACACACTATTATTTTCCAATAAGAGAACCTGACTGTGTTTTATGTCTTCTCCAAACACATTCTAAAACATACACATTGCATGGCAAGCTTGCAGTCCGCAGCTCATCTGCATCATCACAGTGTTGTGTGTGTGCAGTTGGTGCATGGCTTTTGGCTTTAAGCTTTGAGTGACATCAACACCTTTCAGCATGCTGTGATTCAGCTGTCACTTACAGGTCCTACTTTTAGCCTGAGAGCTACACAGCAAACACACACACACACACACACACAGATGCATACTGGATTTTGGTGTATTACCCAGATGACACATGTCACAACATGTCTGACATGCCAGAAAATTGCCTCAGCATGTGTTGGAATACTAATTAAAAGTCAAGTTACTTCTTTTGAAAATCCTAGTCAGTAACCTCATATGGCCGATTATTGGTTTAGAGTCAAGGCACTGACCCAGCAACATGGTGGACAGGTGCCTGGCTGCGAATCCCAAATGGACAGTGTGTGTGTGTGTGTGTGTGTCATTTATTGACATTTCTGTTTGTTCTGTAAGTCACAACTGATTCAGAAAAATGCAGGGAAAGAGAAAGTGTTAAAGCAACACACTGCTGTAGTTTGTTCATTCATTCATCGATGAGTGAATTAGATGTGGGTTAAATTCACACTTCACATCTTCGGCTCTTCATGTTGTCATGAAATATAGATTTCTATCAAGATCTAATATAAAGGCTTTTGGTAAGTTTAATTGATTTTAATCTTTAGATGTCCTGTGTGATGCCCGATGGACTTGTGACCTATTGATATCTGATATCAATAAAGGTTCAGAATTTTGTTTTAATCGTGTTTAATCGTTGTTTGTATTTTAAATTAGACTTTAATTTTAATATTAAGTTAGACCACAGTCCGTACTCACTTTGCGTGACTTTCCTGACTCGTCCACTTCCCGGTGCAGAGAGGGGATCGACACCTCAATCATCGCAGTCACATTCAGCATCGCCGCACGAGCGCCTGTTGAGTACCGACGTCTTCTCTCCGTTCAGGTCGAGAAGAAACGCAGTCCGGGGTCAGTTTCAGTTCAGGACCGGTCTGCCATCGCCTCAGCACGTGGGAGAAATTTTCTCTGTCGTAAAGTGAGAATTAAAGTCCGGAGAATTTAAAATATGAAGCCCACAGCAGGTGAAGTCGGCGGTCAGGATCTCAACGCCACAACGTGAACGCTTGAAGAAACAGCGCTTACAAGCTCAACATAAACTCCGCCCACAAACAAACACACCGGCGCGCTGATTGGCGTTTTCCCACGTGCTCCACCCAGAAAACAAACTCCGTAATATTTAAAGCATGATTCAGTTTATATGCATCTTAGTGAATGAGCGACAACCACAACAGGTTGAAGTTTAATTTGCAAGTTTGTGTGCGCGTGTGTGCGTGTGTGTGTGTGAGTGCGTGTGTGTGTGATCATGCGAAGAGTCATGAGAACTGCTCTGACTAATCACTGGATGCTGAAGCAGCGAATTCATTCATCCAGTCAGTGATTAACTGGTTTAAAAAATCTTAAACACTATATAAGCAGAATATTTGTTATACGCGGTTCTTCCCCGAACTGTTACCACAAAGTTTTGTAGCACACAATGCTAGAATAGAACGTCTTAGTATGCTGTTGCCTTAAAAATGTCGCTTCACTGGATGTCAGAGGCTCAAACCGTGTCAACATGCTACTCTATCTTTCCCAGGTTGATCTGATTTAATGAAAAATGACACTACTGAATCCTTTAGTCTTGAAAGTGATGTCACTTTAGACAACCCGGGTTTTGGGGCTTCTGCTTTTCCAGTTCCTGACTGTAAGAGAAACCACCCGGCTGGCTGATGTGCATCATCACCACACATCCCATGACAGGCGCTAACATTTACTCATGTACAGATTTGTTTTTCACTGCTGACTTCAGCTGCTTCTCTGTAAATGTGATTCAACTATTTTTCTTGTGGTTGGAAACAAATTAGACAGTCTATTATTAGAAGGAAGACTAAAGTGAATTTGAAGGGAATGTTATAAACAGCAAACTGGCCACGTGCAGACAGGAAAAGGGGAAGTTTCCTAGATAAAGCTAAAGACAGAACAATCTATTAACATACCTAACATTTTCAGAAATACAAACCTGACCACATGACTCACATTCATAATTCTACCATATCGTGGTTGAATTCTCTATTCTGTTCAGTGTTGGTTAATTTTCTATAACATCTATGACAGTCGTAACAATGGTTACAGGTTTATATTAATGCATTTCAGTCTAACACTTTATCGTTTCAATACCAGGTTCATAGGAACTATTGAATTATTAGATTAGATTATTAGCAGATTCTTGACATAATAATCTTGACAGATTTTTCAATCATGTTGATTACAAATGGTTTAAAAATATGTTAATAATTGTTGGCAAATTGCTGCATCATCAGTAGGAGGAATAAAAAGAACCAACGTTGTGCTGGTAACAGAAGCTCCACATCATGCCAGGCATCACACCTGTTATTATTCTTTAACAGTATGTCCTGCTGTTTTATGCCTTACATACCAGTCAGATGCAAATAAGTATTTTCATATGCCTGAGGTGTTTGCCTGAGTAAGAAGGTGGCAGTGTGAATATCTAAGAAATTTGCATTTGATACTCAAATATCAAAGTGGGGGATGAGCTATTAAAAATAAAAAACTTCATTTATGCATTTCTGCAGCGTGGGAAAGTTTTGCTTTTGAAACAGCAAACCACGTCAGTCCTCTGTGTTGGAACCGCGCACTCTACACAGCCTCGTTGCTGGAGAACAGGAATGTTTCTACATGAGTAAACAGTACCATGTTGTCCACCTGAAACTGTTCTGAAAGGCATGAACAATAAAAACAGAATACCACACCAACTTCACCACAGCCAAGAAATACTAGATGATGATGAACATAAAAAGAACTACTACTTACTTTGCTGTAACAATAAATTTGAGGCTCAGAAGGATTTGAAGGCTCATAAAGATGAAACACGCAGTAGGGACACAGGAGAGTCGTCTATGTAATAATAAAATGAATCAAACTGCAGATTGAAAAGATTATATCTGTTGTTTTACTGATGTTGTGTTATGCATTTCCCTATCAGAAAGAGGAACAAAATGTAACCAAAATGTTCGTTATTCAGTTGGATAATTATTACTATATCTTAAATTCATGTATTATTTTGATTATAGTCTGATTTTTTTTTTAATACATCATTTTTATTCCCTTATGCTATTCCTAAACACAGTATCGTAATTGGAAATTAGATTTGAAATGTCATACAAATGGCAGTAAACTTTTTAAGAGGCTACTGCACGTCTATGGAAAGTATTGCATTGTTTCGTGTGATTTTGGTTAACGTAACGCAACGAAAATAAATTTTTGCGCAAGGCCAGGATGGTGGATCAGACATGCAAGGAAAAGCCTGTTAAGCTGCTATCCAGAACGTGAAGCCACATGCCTCAAAAAAATCAGTGAGCCAAACATCCCTGTGTTTGTTTCATCACAGCCACAGCACTGTTCAACATTTAAAACACAGACCCCACAGCAGGCACAGGACAGCTGATGGATATTCTTTAAAACTATCTTTATTGTGTTTATGAACAGAAGGTGTGCATAAGCAATGTCTACTGGCTTGGCTGAAAGATTAAAAAAATACAGACCAACAAATAAACATTTACAAACATTTATGGCAGTTCAAAAGACTAATGCATCAGACAAGCAAGTATGACCGGTAGATTGTCACTCAGGGGGTCCTGCCTGCATGTCCAACATTACAATCAGAGAGGGGAAAAAAGGACAAACCCCAACTGTCTTTATTATTTATTAAAGGGTGGAATGATATGCAGATAATTCTTATCAAATACAACATCCTCTGTTAGCTCAGCAGCATATTGGAGAAAAACTGACTCTCAACCACCACAAAGATAATCATTCGACCAAATCACATAATATGATTATCACTTCTGGTAGGAAAAAAATGGGTGACTTAACCAAAAATAAACCTAATGTGATAAGTGCATGATGGAATAAACTATACAAATGAAAATGTTAAGGTGTAAATCTCTGCTTAAACAATTATTCAACAAAATCATTCATATGGTAACACTGCCTTAAATGCTGTTTCATTAATTTCAGGGATAAGAGTGGCTCTGACATTTAACATGTAGCACGGAACAGACACCACTTTAGAAAAACACGATTAAAGAATGACTCACAGGCAACTTTTTCAGAGTAGCATTGGCTGGCAGAGTAAGTGCTTAACCAGTTTGTATTTAAGTACACAATATATAAATGCAATTTCTTTCAGAACTTCTTTTAAAGACAAACACATGACCTTTCTACTTCCAAGTGTGGCCAAAGTGCGGAATGTGGCCTGTATGAACAAGTAAGAGCCATTGGATATGGACGAAGGGTTTCAGTACGTTGTTTTATTGCCCGGGGGTGAAAAAGCTGAATTCATGCGAGTTAACAAAAAGAGTGTCTACTATGGTCTTCTGTGTCCATTCCACTTTGGTTAAGGTACATCAACCAGCGTGACACCTCAAATGATGACCAGCAACAAATAAATGAATCATTTAACATTTACCTTTTCATAGATTTAATGCTTGTTGATTAAAATTTAGAGTTTAAGCTGACCTTTTCTTCTACCATTACACAATGCAGCTTCCCTACCTCATCCAGCCTACAGTCTGGTTGTGGAATTAGTTTAATCAAAACACTGAACATGGATCAGAAGCTCACAGTGCTCCAGTTCCCACTCTCTAAACTAGCCCGAATTTCACCAGGCACAAGAGAGGGTGGAATGGAGGAGCAGGTGCAGAGGAAGGGAGAGATCGGACAGAAGACAATCCAAACTTGAAAGGTAGAAAGTGATATCTTTAACATTTGGAGGAAGAGGGCCCACTATTGTAAACTATTAGCACTGCTGATGTGCTAAATCTCTGTGTCCAACACAACCTCATCTTCCCCTGGGTGGTGTGAACACTATTCACACTAATGGCACATCTATTTCTGAACACTAACCATACTTTTTTTTGTTGTTGTTGTTGCACAAAATGAACATCAGACTGCTCCTGTCCCATCACCATGCATCCACACACCCTAAAACTAGCTCAGTGAAAAAGAAAAGATGGCTGATACATGGGAAAAAAAAGAATACAAAATTGAACAGAGTAGTTAAATCAAAGAGTATAAGCTTCTGTTGATTAATGAAAAAGAAAATATACTGATTGCTTCTCTCTTTCCCTTTGCATTACATCTCTTGGTTTATAGGCAAGAGGTAAAGTGTATAGAAAAGGCAGACTCAGTCTTAAGCAGGCCTGTATATGCGTGTGTGTGTGTGTGTGTGTGTGTGTGTGTGTGTGTGTGTGTGGGTGTGTGTGTGTGTGTGTATTTGTGTACACCACCATCATGCAATTGCTTTTGCCTCTGGCAAGAATGCCTCCCAGTACTTGATCAGCTACATGAGAGAGAGAGAGAGAGAGAGAGAGAGAGAGAGAGAGAGAGAGAGAGAGAGAGAGAAAAAAACAGAGAGAGAGAAACAATGAGTGTTTGTTCATAATAAATGATCAAATATATAACTTGTCCAGAGAAATTTACCTGTTGCTGTGAATTTAACAGAGACTCTAGATATCTGACAATTTGTTTCCTGAAATCCCGAGCCTTCTCTTTCTGTTGCAGAAAAGTAAAAGAAAATAAACAAACATTCACAAACATTTCACATTATTTTCCAACAAGTCTGGAACTCAAGGCAAAAAAAACAGTCCATGTTCACCTCAAACCTGAGGACTTCCTTTCGTACGGTGGTAGATACTCTCTCAAAGTCTCTCTCGTACTGACTGACCTTAGACTCCCACTGCAACAGTCATGTGAGTACATTAAGACAACAAAGTCCAAACTGAAATCATCTTTTACTTCAAACCTATAACACTCACACAGATACATTCTGCATTCAAATATTGTGAGTGCTACTTCATAATAGAGACTGATACACCCAAAAGATACATGTCCGTGTCATCTGATTTCTAATTTGACTAAAGTAAATAAAGAGATAAGGAGAAAGGTAACAGACAAGACTGAACCTCATTCTCTTTACAAAGTGACACGTCAAACCCCTCACGTACTTTGTTTGGTTCTCTCATCAGTATTACCTCAGTGATCTCATCCTTGGCTTGCTGAAGTTTGTCTGGTTTGTTGGCCCACAGCAGCTTGGCCTCAGTCTCTCGTTTCTTCTGAAGCATGTTCTCAGCGTCCTGCCAGCGCTGCCATGCCTTCATCCTCTGGTCAAAGCAAGCCTGGACATGTGTACACACACACACACACACACACACACACACACACGTTAAAGCAATTTTAGCAGCAGCTGACAATTTGTGAAACTTGACAGTATGATGCATGCCTCAGCTATAGACATTTTTTAAAAAATGACCCTGCCCTCTGCCAAGGTTTATAATAAAGCTTTCAACTCAGTGAACTGGTGCCAGTGTAGAAACTACAATAAGCACACAGTTTAACCTCAGTGCCTCAATGTGAGTGAGTGTGTGTGTGTGTGTGTCTGTGTGTGCGTGCATGGCTCCATACCCTGACTGCCCCAAGCAAGCGAATGTAGTCGGCAAGAAGCTCAGCAAAGATGAAGAAGTCATTGGAAGCCTGGTCCTGATGGAGCTGCTCAATGCGGTCCTCCACTTCAGCCAGCTGTGACAGGGCTCTGGAGAGTGCGGTATTGTCCTCTGAACTTCCCAACATTGCCACACTTTTTGCAAACACTGCTGTGTTCATAGACAATTCTGCAAACAAAACACTTGTTTAGAGTCATCCTTTACATTATATAAAGCTTAACTTTTATTTACTTAATATAAAAAAACAGGCCTTCACCAGAACTTTAGACACCAGGCTACAAAATGGTTCTGTCCCAATTGGATATGTCAGCAGTGATACATTATATAGTCCAGCAAAATACATAACTGTACCCTTTCTGTGGTTAACAAGAGACTCCACCATGATGTGCAGCTTCCTCATCTGTTGGTCCTCATTCTCCACCTCCTGCAGCTTCTCTTCAAACCACTGACAAACACATTAACTCACTCAACCAATATGATCAAAGAAACGAGGTCTTAAATTGTGTTAGATTGAATAAGACAGAGTCATCACACTGCCAGCAGGAGCGATACTCACAACGTCTGATTCATTCATTTTGATGGTCATCTTGCTGACGGCATCAGTGGCTTTGTTGATCATCTTGAGGAATCCGGCTCCGCTCAATGCCTGAGTACTAACTGCCCTGGGTAACTAACAGAAAACAGAACACACATATTATGGCCATAGGCAAACTGACTTTCTTTCCCTTGGAACACTAACTACAGACTGAGTCACGTTACATATGACACCTGACCATCACACACATATGGGGCTCTTCTCCAACTGTTGCCACAAAAATGTGCAAAATAATTTTGTATACTTCAGCTTTACAGTGTCTCTTCACTGCAAATTAGAGACTCAAACCCTGTCCCAACAAGACAATGTCAAGGTTCCTCATTACACACCCTGATCATTTAACCACCATGGGCGTTAGAGCCTTTAGTCACACCGCTCCTAGTCTCTAGAATTCTCTCCCAGAAAACATCCGTAACAAACACACTAACCACATAAAACAACTCAAATCTCATCGTTCAGTTTAATCTAATTGAATTTGTATGGTGACCTTGAGTGACTTGAAAGGTGCCTGTAAATAAAAAGTATTATTATTATTATTATTATTATTATTCCTGTGCACAAAGGTCCACATACACATGGTGTGCTAAGGTTGGAGTGGAGTGGAATCTTGACTCTAACTCAACCCCAGTGTCTCATATCACTAATGCTCTCATAGCTGAATGATCACAAATCCACACAATCACTCTTCAACATTTGGTAGAAAGCATCCATAGGAGAATGCACATGATTTAGCAATGAACACTTGCGGGTGTCACGTGTTCAAGTGTCTGCATACTTTAAATGATGATGTGTCTTACTACATAAACAAAGATATTACTTACCTCCTCTTTCTCTAAAAACTCTCTCACATCTGGGTCTTGCAGCAGAGATGGATGAGACACAAGTCTCTGGAGGTACCTAACAAATTTCATGGACAGACAATTTTACTATTGAACAATCACAAATCAGAATTGAAAAATCAATATAAAATCCATAACTAAAAATTTAATTCTAAAGAATATAACCTTTCTAGAGCAGCTCTCCTCCTTTCAACAAACTCAGCTGATGACTGGTCTTCTTTTCCCACCTTCACTTTGGTCATTCCTTTAAAAAAAAAAAAAAAAGTATGAATTTTGAAACAAATGAATTTTGTTAAAAGTATATTAGAAGGAAACAAAAAAATTCAAACAGTTTTTGATACAAAATCCATAATACCCAGAATGCTCTTTTCTGGTGGTGGAGGCACAATGTGTCCATTCTGTGAATGTTTTTCTGAAAGTTTCTCATAGAGACCCAGAAAATCACTGAAGCGCCTGCGCACTGTGAACTGCTTACTGCGGAACATGGGCAACGTCGTCTGTGTGTTCATGTAAGAGAGAAAGTCATATACACTAGTGTACCCACACACACGCTACAGGTATGCAGTGTACTTACATGTTCACAATACATATAGTGTGCACACATCCACACCCCACATACACACACAGTACATACATGCAGTGAATAAACACAATAAAAAGACAATATTTCAATACAAAGGTAAATACCTGTGTAGAGACTCTGTAGGCCATGTACGCATTCATACCATCACCTGCAGGAAAGCAAGTCAGTCAGTGCTTCAGATAAACCGCAGTAAAACAGCTAACTTTTCATGACTGCAGGCGTAATGCATCAAAAGATTTTATGTAAATCGCAAAGCCACCCATAATGGAGGTACAGATAAAGGAGACTGGTTGCAGATCTCCAACACTGGCCTACTTTTTACCCACATGGGGGAAGGGCAGAGGAAACTGAAGCCAGCTGGCATAAGGTAAAATAGGGAAGTGAAATATTCTGTGTTTGTTCAGCATTGTCTCACAGGTCACATACATCAATCAATTTAACTGTCATCAAAACTCTGATATTCCACTTCCCAACGCAGCACGCAGTAAATACTTTCTTGATAAACAACTTCCTTTGAGGTCAGCTGCGAGGGATTTCATGGGGACTTACCCACTTTCTCAGGGTTTGTAACTGAAATGTTCAAATCAAATTTGTCCTCCTTCTCCTCCTCCTCCAGCTGTAACACACACAGTTTATCAGATTCACTATGGACTTCCATAAAACAGTGATATAACAATCACTATAACTAGTACCTTTGGTATTACACTAATCTGTCCAACACCCTGAGAACGGAAACCTTCTTCTGATTGAACATGACTAGAATTCCATTCCAACTGTACAGCTGAAACAATGTCCAATCACTTTCTGCCTTTTTGCTGAGGGGTAAATATGCTGCTCCTCAGACATCAGGACACAAGCTATATAAATTTACTCCTCATGAGGATTCAAGAACACACTCTTTTTCCATAACCTATAATTCACATGACTGGCTTGTCATATTTATTAGGTTAGCTGTCTCATCTAAACTGCACTGACTTGACTTTAGGGTCAAGTGTCATATATATATATATATTACACACATATACACAGTGGTGTGAAAAAGTGTTTGCCCCCCTACTGATTTCTTATTTTTTTGCATGTTTGTCACAGTGTAGTGTTTTAA
>JAOTRN010000009.1:2961808-2976922 GCA_028566695.1 Bagroides melapterus
AAACACTACACTGTGACAAACATGCAAAAAAATAAGAAATCAGTAGGGGGGCAAACACTTTTTCACACCACTGTATGAACATTTTATTAGTGTTTATATGCACAATTATCATCATCTGTAACAATTTAAATTCCTTTCCTATTTTTCTTCAGTCATAAAAAGCATTTCACTACATGTCTGTATATTGTGAATGAAGCGGTGAACAAATAAAATTTTAAATATGAAAAAGAACACAACTGTTTATTTCTCATACTTGTGCTATTGCACCTATTTGATGTGAAGGAATTTCAGGTAAAGTAGTTTTTCTTACCCTGATCACAAATTCATTAATAATATTGAGTTTATCTAAAAAATAAATAAATAAAACACTTCATTTTCATAATGATTGTACAATAACAAATTGTGGGTTGTTGTTTTTTTTTAATCAAACAATTTTTGCAAATAGCATATCATTATTTAACCATCATCACAACATTCTGAATGTCCTGATTTTTAAAATAATGTCGTATTTGGAAAAACTGGTGTTTAATCTCATTCAAATAAAAAAGAGCTACGTGTTGGGCTGGATTAAATACCTCCTCTAGTGTTTTAGTTTGAGGTTTGGAGGCACTCGCTGAAGCCACTAGAGAGGAAGCTGGTGCTGAGGCCTTCTGTGTCTCTCTCTTCCTGCGGTCATTACAAGGACTGTCCAGAGACAGCTCAACAGTGGCCTCTGAGAGAGAGAGAGAGAGAGAGAGAGAGGGAGAGAGAACAGAAAGAATGTTGCAGATCACACATAACACATTGCCTCTAATTCCCAGAAAGTAGGCAGAGGGATGAGGTCACTTCCAGGCCACATCATTAAATCCAGAGTTTGAAGCTAAAATGCCTCATCAGCACAGCACAAAGTTTGGTTCAGCATGAAAAAAGTTTCCCCTGCACTTCCTAAACTCAAAGACTCACTGCTGAAATGGCATTTCCTTATCCTAGAAGAACCAGGAAATTACTAAACAAACTCTGAGATCAAGGTTGACTAGTTTAAACAGTTTAAACAAATTAAGTCCCAACAAGGACAGAGTACCTGTAAACAGATCATCCTCATCTGAGTGCAGTCCGTTGGTTTTGGAGCTGGACTCTGTGCCAGGTTTTGCTGCAGCAGCAGCACCAGAAGCAGGCGGGGGGACTCTGATGACCTCCTCTGTAAAAAGGTCAGTAGTGGCATTGTTAGACTGGTCAGTGCGGCCTTTACTGATTTCCTTCGCTTTAGGTTTCTTCACCGCAGCTTGCAGAGGCTCCTCAAACAGGTCGCTGCCATCGTCATCGTCTCCAAACAGGTCGGTGTTCGGTTCTTTCTTAGTGGCTGAAGCACCAACTACAGGTTTGGGTGCTGTTTTAGACGTACCATCTTTTGGTGGCTCTTCAAAAATGTCCTCCGATTTTTTGATGTCATTCTGAGATGCACCAAATACCTCGCTACTGGCACCAGCCTGTGCCACTGAACTCTTGACAATGCTGCTCTTTGGAGGTGCTTCACCGAGGTTGGGTAAAGGTGCGCTGTTTTTATCTGGGACGGCTTGAGCTCCAAAGTCACCTATAGGATCAGCAAACAGGTCAACCTCCACACCTTTTGGGTCACCCTCTGACTTCTCGGGCTCAGTGTTCGGCTTGTTCCAGTCGTTCAAAGGATCTTCTAGGGCTTCGCTGAAGACATCTTTAGGTGGCTCGCTGCCGCTCACATGAACAAGAGGATCCACTGATGTGTGAGAGAGAGACTGCACAAAGATGATCAGTTAGTGATGTTATAGCGATCAACTGTAGAGATTTCTGTTCTTTAATTTTTTCCTTTCATATGGAAACTCGCATGAGGAGTTGAAAACTTTGGTCACAGTCTGTACTACACCCTCCTAAACCACAACTACGCTCTTGCTATTGAGTAACAACCTACAACGAGCCAACATGATCTAAGAAGGGGAAGAGAGCTGAAGATTTGCAAGGCAGCACTTCCGTGAATGAATTTGCATGAGCTCTTCCACATCTGCGCTTTGATTTACCTTCAGCACTCCTCCAGTTCACAAGCTAATGTTCATCTGTTGCACCAACACAACTCAAACTACTCCAATTAACAAAAGCGAAGACGATTAACACACATGTCATGTTAGATAATATGTACACAAGATTTACAGTTGTCTGGAGAATCCATGTACACAGCAGAGAGTCCGAGGTTGTTTACACTGCTGTGTCAAATTTTACGAATCAGAGTCGAATACACAAGAGTCGAAACTTTTTGTTGGTTTTTAGGTGCCTTGCCAACCCGAATGTAACAAAAGCTGCCATAGCTAGCGAGCTAAAGTTTCCCCATTGCTAGCTTATCTTATCCTTGGACCTTGCTGAGGCAAACAGATTAAAAGTAACGAGGATGACTGTTGTGGCGTTAGCTAAACGTTAGCTGACTAGCTAGATAAACATTTCGGCTAGCGAGTCGCATTAGCCTGACAGTGAAACTACACCTGAAAGACGAGTTCACGCCTAAAGTTTACAGACCCACAACAGCTAGCATTAGCTTAGCCACATAGCGAAGGCACAGATCTCCGTGTTGATCCAACAGCGCTAGTAGTCACAATGTAGTTTACTCACGCTGCCTGTGAAAATGTCCGCTCCTTCATCGCTGTCTTCGTCCTCGCCTAACTCAGGCTCCGGGTCCTGCTCCTCTGAGTCGGGAAAAGGAGGCGGACTGCGTTTCGAGCCGGCCGCCATCTTCACTCTCAGCGTACTATAATGAAACAGAAGGAGAGCTGCGGCATCAAACTTTAGGCTCAGGGGGAAAATAGTAAGAAACGCAAAATGCACATCAGCGCCCTCTACTGTCCGAATAGACCTGTACTGACAGTTCCCTCTACTGTCAGCTCCCTCTACTGTCAGCTGTGCAGAATATACCTGTACCTGTCATTAGCGCCCTCTACTGACATATGTACTGAACAGCACACAGATCATTAGCGCCCTCTGCTGACACATGCACTGAACTGCACACAGATCATTAGCGCCCTCTGCTGACACATGCACTGAACAGCACACAGATCAACAGCTCCCTCTACTGAAAGTATAATAACGCCAAAATTCCTCAAAGCAAATTAGCATATCCAATCACCTGTACTGAAAAAAATCCTTGCAGCATTTACAATGCTTGAAAGTTTCGACAGTACAATTTATTGTGGTTGTATATTTCAAATTAAATAAATGATAAATTTAAATATAATTCAAACACCTTGTTCACCTTACTAAATTGCTGCTTGAAAATATATTCGATTGTTTTAAAATACAATCTTCATTATTTTTCAACCACACAAATTCAGCTATTAACATTCAGGTTGAAAAAAAATGTAGTATTAAAACTCAGGGTGAAAAATTCAGGTATCAAAATTCAGGGCGACAAATTCAGGATGAAAAAAAATCAGGTCTTCACATCCGGGATATCACAGGAAGAGCAATAGATTGCCGATTTCTGGGGCTGTATCGCAGTGCACTTTAAAGTGTGCTTCCTGCTCTTTGTGTAGTTTACCTAGCTCTTCCTGTGATATCCCGGATGTGAAGACCTGAATTTGAAGACCCACATTTTATGAACCTGAATTTTAATACCTGAATTTTTTCAACCTGAATTTGGGTGGTTGTAAAATAAAGAAGATTGGTAGACCAACACCTTAACCACTAGGCACACCCCCACAATTTAGTAATGTGAATATTTTTGCGTTGAATTTTAAATGCTTGAATTGTATTTTCATTTGAAATATACAACCACAATAAATTGTAGTGTCAAAAATTTCAAACATTGTAAATGCTGTAAAGATTTTTTTTTTCAGTTCATGTGAATCAATATGCTATTTTGCTTTGAGGAATTTTGACACTATTATACTTCCATAGACTATAGACTAAATATGGAAGTGTAAGCATTTAACTTGCTATTAAAAATGTATAGAAATATTACATGAATGTTACATACCCACTTGTGTCTCTCTCACAAAGCAAAAAACATTCTTGTGTGAAAACATTCTTGGCGAATAAAACCCGATTCTGATTCTGAATCTGATTCCGTGGTCTTACTCTTCACTGGTCCTGAATCCAGTAGATCACCTCTGGGATGCGGTAAATTGAAATGGCAGGAATGTGGAAATCTTCATCACACGGTGTCAGTAATGTCATCTTCAATTCAATTCAAATCAATTTTATTTGTATAGCACTTTTTACAACAGTCCAATGAATATATAAATATTATGTAGAAATAATAGAATCTTATTACTCTGAAATTTCTAAGAACATTAAACAATATAACGATTATTTCAGTGTTTGTACCAATGTCATTTGGAATACATTTATATTTATTAATTTGCTTTTGCCCAAATAATTTTTGTGACAGGATAAGCTGTCAGGAAGTATATAGCTGAGTTGATACAGTAGAATTTTGGGAGTTGAGGCTGTTTCTGGTGACTCAGGACATTACAGCATCATTTCATTGACATTACTCAAGCAGAAAAGACAAACGGCAAGAAATTAAAAGTAAAGAAAATGTTACAACTACTGACTATGTAGAGTGCAAAAAACTTTAAAATACTAGTTTTCAAACAAAATGTATTTAAGACAACAGATTTCCTCAAATTATTTGAATAAAAAAATGTTAATAAATCAGGCTTTATTGTGCATTTATATATACATATGTAAAAAAAAAAGACTTAAAGAAATTAAACAGACTTGTAATGCTTCAGCAACTTTATTGTGCCCAACTGGAACAACCTCTGAGTTATGTAACCATAGCAACACTCGCAGACCAATGAGGTAGAGATTTTTAGACTCTAAAAAAGCAGTTGGACCAGGCAACAAGCTCAGCACAACAAACTTCAATGAAAAACAAAGGAGAGAGAGAGAGGCTAGATTTTTCTTTGGCACAGTGCCTTAAATCCTAAATAAAACAGTTAAATTGCATTTGATTTAGAATCCTTTACAATCAATAGGCCTTGAACCAGAGTTTAGCTCAATTCACTTGGAACAGAACCAGAAACAGTATCAGTAAATTAAAGGATCATGCTAAAACAACTCTCCCATTCAACAGTTGTACAAGAGTAGATTTAAAACTACATGTCCCCCTTTTTCCCCGAAGTGCAAATGAATAAAGTGCAACAATTTGATTAAAACTATGTACAGTCTACAGTCTGTTCCTAAACAGCAATGACAGCCACGTGTGGGATGTTTAATGCTGCTGCACATAAACGTTTCTGAAGTTTTAAAAAGAAACTAAAAATACCCACTCCTGGTAGTTAGAAATGATCGAAAGGGTAATGACATCCACATCTTAATCCAGTAAAGCCAGAAAAATAAGTGTGTAAAAAAGGAACATTTGTAATCTCAAGCTAAAAGAGCTTTTTGACCAAAGGCTAATAATCTACTGATAAAACTGCCAATATAAATGCTACAAGACTTGAATGATAAATAATAAATATATGCCATGCATTTGACTTCAAACACAAAAATGTAAAAAAAAAAAAAAAAAAAAAAAAAAAAAAAAAAAAAAAAAAAAATCAGGGAGAGTTCTCTCCGTGGTGACGGTGCAAATGGGCAGCAAACACTTTGCACGTCACTCTACATAGTGCCTTTGTGAACAAGTGAATAGCAAAAAGAGAAAAGCAGTGCAACACGTGAACTTTCTACAGTCATTCTCCGGCTTGGCTCCGCTGCAGAGAAAATGGCACAGTTAAATCTTCGTGGTTCAAGTGAACCCATAAACCTCTGGACCAGCAGCAGAAAGAGGGTTTGCGTTGACTGTTTAGCTCGGGTTCAGGTTCTTCTGGTTGCGCATCAGAGGCCGGTGAGTGCTCAGCATGTCCACTGAGTGATGCCAGTGCCAACAGGTGCGGCAGTAGTACTGAAAGCAAGTCTGAGAGAGAGAGAGAGAGAGAGAGAGAGAGAGAGAGAGAGAGAGATTAACCACTGATCTTACACTACTCGGGTCATATTTATAGATTTAACCTAGCAGTGTTAGTCTTTCACCTGATCTCTACAGAAGAATGGGCCTGGCTGACAATTACATATTTGGCACATGGAGTCATCAAGGTATGGATCAATCTGTACCTAAACCAAGAAGACAACAACATGAACAGGGAGATAAAATTCATAGTGTAAAATAATCTGGACTGAAAACGATTAAATATGAATATTTCTATAAATATTACCTTCTTGGAGAATTTGGTTGTCTTGATTTCCACAAATGCAGCAGTCAATGCTTTCATGTAGCTCTTCTGGTTCCTGAATGTCACACGTCCAGACCCTGCAACAGACGAAGATCACAAACTGGACTGTCAGGATGTAACGGTGATGACAACGAGACATGAAACAATCAGGGAATGAGAAGATAGACCTATTGGATATTTGTGCTTGTCCGTGTCAAGCCCAGCATACACGACCTCCCCGAACAGTTCCTTCATGATGTGAGCCAAATCTCCAGCCGTCAGCATGCCGTGCAGAGCCCCAACAAACACTGTTCTACTGGGGAAGAACCGCAGCGAGGGCGAGCACACAAAACTACTGTCTGTGATCACCCACGGGATCACCTGCACCTATGTGGACATGAGAAATAACAACTTTTTTTAAATTGCTAATCGTATCAAAAATATATATCGTATAATAATATCTAGGTTTATTTTAACTAACTGCCAGCAGGACAGCACACCATTTAAAATAATCCTTCACAAATGAAATGAGATGACCATTTATGTGTACAACAAAAAATGAGACTGAAAAAGAGGAAAATGTTTAAATTCAGTATAATATTTCTTGATATCTGCTTCCAGACCTGTCTGTGTCTATTATTCTCTTAATCCAAAATAAACTGCACATTAAATCACTTAAAAGCTGTGAGACGTCTGGTTGGGGCGTACATCATGAATAATGGAATCCATGTTTATATGTTACACTCACCACCTTACAGCGTATCTTCTTGCTAGAAATCTTATAATAGTACTCCAGGTAATCTGTAGGATGCAGGTGACGCTGACTGCAGGCCTGCAGCAGAGACTTCACTGATTTCTCCAAATCAAACACTAGGTACACATAACCTACAGAGAAGAAGACCAGAGACCTTCAGAGTCATCTTTAACAGGAACTGTGTTATGTCTTAGTAACAAAACAAAATAACTCATTTCCTATGGTAGGAGTGTGTCTGGAAGCTGATATAACCGTCATTAACTGTACGTGAGTCTGCGTACCTTGAGGTGGGCACTGAGTGTGTTTACCATCCTTATCAGGCCACTCCACTTTTAGAGATCCAAACACACTAAATGTGTTCAGAAGACTCCCTGAAGAGAGACAGACAGATAGCTACATACTTTTGTTTACTCAGAAATTATGGATGACTGTGAAAACAAACATTTTTGGTGCATTTGGAGGAAAAAACCTCCCTTGTAGAGGTTAGCTATAGTTTCAGCAGCAAATTTTTTAATACATTGTTACTTAGTATTTTGAGGAATCTTTTCCTTCAAAAAATGAAACGATCAGCTTTTTTTTTTTTTTTTAATTTTGTGTTTCAGGTCTTTATACTAAGTTCTGTGATTTTTTCACTGCACAGTACAATTATCCAATCAGCCGAGCATGTAGCAGCATTGCAGTGCATAAACTCATGTAGAGCTGTGGTGAATGTTCACATGAAACAATCACCGGCTGAAAGTGGGGAAAAAAGAGAAGGGGAAGATTGGCGTCTGTGTCCAGTGGAGACTCAGGTTCCTGTTTTGGCTGTAAAAGGATTTCTGCCTACAGAGCTTTTGACGTGTATCTGCATGACTGTATGCACTGTACTGCTGCTCCATGATGGGTTGACTGATAACTTATAGCCGGAACTGTTTATTATTATAATGTTAATTGACCAATCAGATTCAAGAACTTAACTCTGCTATATTTCATCACATCTCACTGTTATGAATCAAAAATGAATTCATTTGCGTGTATGTGTGTGAATATTACTCTCTGTGACGTCCCATGGAACTCCTCCTAGGAACACTTTACAGGAGTAGATGGGGTTTTTGTAGATGCGTGGAGGCAGCTGTCCAGCCCAAGTACATGTAGCTTCATTTGTCGCTATGAAAAACATTTTCAATGAATCAAAATAATCTAGAAAACAGAGATGCTGCTTGCCACTGCTGTGAGATGATGTTTGTTAGCACGCTAGCTGAACACTACCTGCGGCCTGTCTGTGAAGCTGAGCCTTCGTCTCGATGCTGAATAAATCCTGTGCGTTCTGGGTGCTCCAGCCGGACCAGGGTGCTGTTCTGGTCCAACATTTAGCCAGCGACTCTTCAAGGACAGCAGGGAGAGCGGGTGTGAGCGGAGAGATGGAGTCTTCACGCTGTCCTCTGCTAGGCAGCAAAGCCTCTTTCTGAATGTCAAACAGGTGGAATTTCATCGGAGGGGAGATCCGTAAACTGGTCTAGGAAGGAAAAAGGATACTGTCAAATTCTGATTACCGCAAACTAAATGCATTAAGTAGTCGATGTGGTATTTAAACTTTGAATCCTGCTTTATCTGCCTCCTGCCAGCTATCTGATTACACTACACTTAACAGGTATCATCAGCCTAGAAGGAGCCTTGAAAAAGCCTTTCAGAAGTATCTTGTTAATGGAAGATTTTACCTTAAAATGAATACAATGGAATAAATATTTCTTCCCTGTTTCATGTCTGGACTGTTTGAAGAACCAATCAGCAAATTAGCATCATGCTCAACAGCTAGCACCTTTTAAATAACATAAAGGCCCCAAATTCATGTGTAATCCTTAGAAAGATGGTCATGGAATCAACCATAGTTCTTCGTGTCAGACTAACACACTTTAATTCATTATTATAAATAATAAATTACAAATATGCCTGAGGTCTAAATAAGACTGTGCCATGCTTAATTCAAGGTGCCAGACCACACGAAAAAATACCAAAACTTATCCTTCATCAGTTAACATTAATATAGAGATGAGTCATTATCACTTTAACAGATTATGAGTTCATGATTTTTTTGGTGCTGGGATATACGGCTCTTAAGGGTCTCACTGTTTCTTGGTTGTTCAGGGTATAAGATCAAGACAGA
This sequence comes from Bagroides melapterus, assembly GCA_028566695.1. NCBI lineage: Eukaryota > Metazoa > Chordata > Actinopteri > Siluriformes > Bagridae > Bagroides > Bagroides melapterus. Next base: position 2,970,897 of record JAOTRN010000009.1, read on the forward strand.
GCAAGACACCAGTCAGTTTTTCCCCCTTAATCCACATGGTATGGATTATATATATATATATAACAAATACATTTCTAATGTATATCAAATTAATTCCACTGATTCAATGAATACAGTGTTAGCTTTATACATTTATCTAAGGGTTCAAACTATCTGACGAAAACGTCGTTTAGTTATAAGTAACGTGCTGTGCACTAAGGAGCTATGGATTACTAACCAGGTGGTCCGATCCAGATGAGATAGCGCTGTTCTCAGAGTCAACAGGACTGCTAGATCCGGAGTTTAGCAGAGAAAGAGACTCCGTCATGCGGGTCAGGCTGGGAAAATATTCCAACAGGTCACCTCCAGCAAAAGACCTATGGTTCGGAAAACCCTGCAGAGTGTCCAGGGCATCGCCCAGAGAACTAGGCCACAATCCCAACACTGTAGCGCACACACACACAAACACACACACACACACAATATAGAAAGAATCTTTCATATAAAAAAGAAATAAAGCAAAACATACATATGATATCAAACAGCATTATATTTCTGAAATTTTAGGTTTTCAAGTGCAATGACAAAGTATGTTTTGACAATGAGTGACGTCCTGGAGTGACACGGCCCTGGATGAGACAGCAGAATTGAGTGGCTTTGGGTGCTGCAATAGCTTCTGTGTCATCTGCTCTATATAAAAGAATTGGGGCAGAACAAATTTGAGGAACACAGAGACTTTAGATCATGAGTATACTCTACAAACATATTTTATTGTAAACCTGACATACAAAAATGACCAAATGATCAAGAGATAGTGTAATATGAGCTAAGAACAGTTATGTAACTAAAAAACAATGCATTCTCATAAGAATAATAAACACTGCTTTACAAATTCTTGCAGCTTGATAAAAAAGACTTGTTTAAGGAGATGCGGTGTGTTTGAAGTGATCAGACATGCAAGAGTTAAAAGAGTGAGAGACTGAGCTCAGAGCTTCTAGAATAATCTATGATTATAGTAGAAAATATTAATCTCTCTCTAACACACACAAAAGGCTCAAAACAAAACTCAACTGAATTGAATTTTATTTGTATAGCGGTTTAACAATGGACATTGTCTCAAAGCAGCTTTACTGAACATAAGCATAAAAAACAGTTATAACAAAATTATATACTAGGAAATTGTAAAAAAGGAGGATTAATATGTTCTACCAGAACATGTCCCCATGTTACTGTGCTACTCACTGTTTTCAGGAGAACTGGGCCTGGCTGGAGGTTCAGGCTCCGTGCAGTTCCATGGCTTCTCCCAGGGCAGGCTGAGTGACTGCAGGCCCAGACTGAGCTCAGCGACACTTAGCAGGCCGAGTGGAGACTCCTGCTCCTCCTGACTGCAGAACGGCATCCTGCTGGCCACAGCCATGCATTCTGCTTCTGGCAGTTCTACAGAAATAAGATTTTACTTAACACCTTTGTTTTTACTACATGCACAAACACAAACAACCAACAAACAAATCATTACAGATTAAAACTCAGAATCCAACCTGCTGTGCTGCCCGTTGAGGCTTCCATGAGCCCTGCATGTGCATCACTGACACGTTAAACATGTGACTATAACGCTGACTCTCTCGCTGCTAAAGTCACTTCCTGCTCCTGCACATCGCTGTCTAAAATCACACACAAACTCTACCAGTCTGCATACTTACAAACACCTAATCTGGATCTGTATGGTGTCAAACTCTCTGCTGCACTGCTCTCGCTAGTCACGTTACACATCTCTCTCTCTCTCTCTCTCTATACCTCCCTCTTCCTCTGCTGAGTCAGGCCTGAAGCTGGAGCAAGGCCAGATGATAAAGGGAGGGGGAGGCAGAAGTGTGTGTGTGTGTGTGTGTGTGTGTGTGTGTGTGTGTGTGTGAGAGAGAGAGAGAGAGAGAGAGAGATTCTATAATCACTGTGATTCAGCTGGTTTCTGTGAACAGCTTTGTTTTTTTCCTACTGACTGGACATGACACACCTCTTCTTCACTCGGTCATTACACAAACACACACACAATCACACATATTTTGCTTTATATATTAATATCCATTACTGAGGGCTAAAAAGAACTGAAAATAAATATTTTAAACAAGCAGACATTAAGGTTGCATTAAATACACTGCAAAAAAGAATTATGTGAAAATGATAAGAATAAAATCCTCATAAATAAAATGTATGTAGAATTTCTTAGTAAAAGACAAATATACACATATATACATTATTAAATCTACTTCTAGACTTTTTTCCACTAAATTCAGGGTTGAAATTTCCAGATAATATTGCTGATTTTATTCATTTGTTTTTAAAAAAGAAACACAATTGTTTGCCCACAGAATAAGAAAATGTAAAGTTTGAAATCAGTGAAAATGTTCAACAACTGGGTTATTAATCTGATATAGAAAACACTAGATAAAATCTTTGGTGTCCTCAATTATTTATACATAATGTTTTTTTCATCCTATATAGTTAGTCATCTATTTATTTAAAGTATATTTGTGTTTATATTTAGCATTTAAAAATTTAAAATCTTAAAAATGTGAGTAAAGACTGGTCTTATTGGGATTTCAACTCCAATAAATGATACATTTTCTACAGTGCTAGAGGATTCAGATAGCTCAGCTGCCACAAAACACACACAGGCATGCTGGGTCTATATACTTGCACACACACTGACAAGGATGTGTGTCTATCTGCTGTGCCTGGAGTAAACTATAACGTGATTCAGCAACATCCTAAAACGAGAAAACCTGCTGATGCAGGCACTCTGGCAACAGATGGAACTATTTACATAAGCGCTAGGTAAAGGAAGAACATGTGCAAACACTGGAAATGCTTGGAGTAGGAATGTCAGGTGTATGTGTGGTGTCCCTGCTGTGATGCCAAGTTTCCTGTCTGCCTACGTAGTCATTAGGAGACACCACAGAAAAGTCACATATACAAATGAATTAAAACAGTGCATGACATGGGGCTTGTTTTTAGAAACCTAGATTATTATAGATTTAACTATTTATTTACTGTACAGAATTGGTTATGGGTTCTTGAGACCTTTCCGTGACAAAAACCTTGTATTTAGCAGACTTTCAACATATTTATATTTATATATTTATGAAAGAACTATGTCAAACTATGAACTAAGTCTTGATTTCTCCAATAGCATACTGTGAACTTTCTGATGACTTCCTTGCAATCCTGTTTTTTTAGTTTGGTCTTTAAAAAACGTAGAAAAACGGTCTCAAATTGTATATTTCTGCTAAAACACCATACTGTTACCCTGCTACCACCCTTGTTGTATTTAATTAAATGTTTTACAGTGTGTTAGTTGATGATGTGTGGATGTGTGAATGTAGGTTTTCACCAGTGTTTGTATTCCAGCTCCAGCTCCAGGTCTTCATCAGCAGGTTGCTCGCCATCATCACCACCGGTTTATTATCGTTGCAGAACCATGCAGACTCTCCATGATATCCGATATCTCCTTAGTCAAAAGCCCAAACACGCAGCTACAGTATATACAAACTTCTCACACTCTGATAGACTTAAAACATGAGAATTTTCTTTCGAAGACACGGAGAGCAACAATACAAATGTCTGCTGCGTGGCTAATGAAGAGTTAAAGGTTCGAAGAAAATGGTAAACATTTGCACTGCTCGTATCACACAGCTCTTAGCCGTGCTACACTTAACTTACCCACGCCTTTATTTCAGACAAACCTTCTCTTTACGTTTCCGTTTTATCTTTCTTAAACATCTACAGTGCTAATTTCATTAACACAAACGGAAAATTCCCGAAAAACATGAAGGACTCATGAAGGCGCTCTATTTATATTAAAATATTAGAAATAGGAGGGCGGGTAATAAGTTGTAGATATGGGCCTGTATCATACGTTATTCCCCCCCCCCCCCGTTTTTTTTATTTATTTATTATATATTCATATATTTATTATTTAATAGCAATGAAATATTTCCATTTTATTACATAATACACTGATCACATGGAGAAAACGTTAAGTGCAATATCTCGGCTGTGTAATACCTCGGCTAAATAGTATTTTATTGGATCACTTAAAGTTTATATTCTTTTATATTTGTGTATACTTTTTTGTTGTTGTTGTTTATTTTATTTTATTTTTTTGTACGCACCATAAGGAATGACACTTAATTTCGTTGTACTCTGTGCAATGACAATAAAGAATCTATCTATCTTGCTAACTAGCTAGCTAACTATCTATCTTCAACTTTCGGCTGTTCCCATTAGGGGTCACCACAGCGAATCATCAGTTTCCGCCTAACTATCCTCTGCATCCTCTACTCAACGAATTTCATGGCCTCTTTTACAAGCTAACCATCTCTCTATCTAATGGTTAACAGACAGAGTACTTCTACCTGTGTTCACTACATTTCTGCCTCACAAATGTGATATTTCTAAGTAGTGTTTTGAAGACATGAAAAGTTTAAAGAAATGTTCATCCTCTAAATGATATTGTCGTCTATTTCACCTTACTGGTACTGTTACCTTAACAAATCTAAAACTTTTAAGAAGACACACAACATTAGCAGGTCGATCATGTCTTTGCATGTTGGATTCAAATTTATTAATATTCTGTCCCACTTATATCAGAAAATACTTTTGAAAGTTGGATGTGTAAGGTCCATATATCTTCTATAAAGTGACTCACAAGAGATGCATCCAATCACAATCATTCCGGGCCGGAAATTAGTTTTCTGAACAGATTTAATCAGACCTGAATAAATAAAGTTTTTCTGAGGCACAAGCTTAACCTAACGGATTTTTGATTATCATGTCTATACATCTTCCAGGTTATATGAACATGTAAGGAATAAAATCTTGTTGAATTGTTCTGAATGAAAATTTAAAGTAAAGTTGGAAATGTAAAGGTAAAGTGACCCAAAACAATAATAACAATACTAATTTGCTGTTGTATGTTCATACATATGACTGTATATTCCTATTTATGCCCACGTTTGTTTAACACTTGCAGAATTGAACTGCGGAGAATATATTGGAATTAATTGCAATAATAAGGAAACACTCTCCAAAGTAGTTATGCACACATACTCTTCAGGAAAACTTTTCACATGTTGTCAGTGAGATGTTCTTTGTGATATGCTGCAGGCAGTTTGACAGGAGTGGCATGGTTTTATCAACGGTACGTCCTCATGTGCTGCTGCTGCTCTCTCTGGACCTATGTGCAACAGTGCCCTCTATGACTAGAGTTGTCCAGAGAGTGAAGTACAGAGTCACACTGTTTGTCCTGCTGGACCTCCATCAATCTACAGGCACAGAATACAGTGATAAGGTAGGACGTTGTCTAAACATTTTCAAAGATTTTCAACATAGATCCATTTTACTATAATAAATTTTACTCTGGAGTCTCACCTAGCCAGATGTGTCATTGCCTCTTGGATATTATGGCCACTTTTAGCGCTGCATTCAAAGAAGTCAGCCTGGTATTCCTGAGACATAAACACAACTCCATTAACAGATGAAATAAATGGAAAACAAAACCAAAAATTTTGAAGTATTTATACCTCAGCCAGCTTCTGTCCCTGCATGCTAGTCACCTGTCTACCTCCTCCATCCTCCATATCCACCTTGTTGCCTAGCAGCATCACACATGCACCATCGACCTTGTTTTTCTGCCAGAAGGATGTTTGCACATTAGAATAACCAATCAAAAGTCAAACAAGCTTGTGCACATGTTAATATGGCCAAATCTCTGAACATGACCCATTTCACCACACCATACTCCTTGACTACGTGAGAATGCAAACCTCTTTTGGCTCATTTGCATCACAAATGTTCCTCACCTGTACTTGGTCGAGCCAATCACGCACTACCATGAGCGAGGTGCCCTGAGTGACATCATACATGACCAGGATCCCATCTGCTTTACGATAATACTGTGTCGTGATGCTGTGAAATCTGTGACAGAGGAAGCACTGGATATTTATTATTACATTTCTTTTCATTTGAACTTTTCAGTGTAAGAATATATACAT
>JAOTRN010000009.1:3075268-3085623 GCA_028566695.1 Bagroides melapterus
AGTGATAGAGAGAGAGAGAGAGAGAGAGAGAGAGAGAGAGAGAGAGAGAGAGAGAGAGAGAGAGAGAGAGAGAGAGATGCAGCAGGAAATCCCTCCAGTGCAGGGGCCAGAGGTGACAGGAAGACTGGACAAGGTTTCACTACGTTCAGCCATGTTCTCTCCAGCTTCACCACCGGTGAGCATTTTAATCCCGAACACAGTTTACTATATGAGCTAACAGACATTCACCTTAACTCGGCTCACACAGGCTTCTCACAGTTTACTCTTTATACACGTTTTGGTTTTAAACATTATTTGCTGCTAAGAGTGAAGTTAAGTTAGTAATTACTCAATCACAGAGCAAAAACATCACAAGTTCTCACTTTGTTAATGTATTAATACAATAATACAACATTATAAACTGCATTTTAATGAAAGTGAAACCATGTAAATACTTAAACAGGGTAACTATAAATTTCCTTGTCAGTGTGGATCCCTCAAGGGTAAATTTTAGCTTTTAAATATAAGCTTAATCAATTAAAGGTTATCAATTATAAAAAAATAAAAAAAACTTTCAATTATATTAATACGTTTAGGACATAGCAGCCACCTTTCCAGCTGAAAGCTAGCAAGACAAGCGGTACTTCTACGAGTGAGAACGTAATCTATTTTATGATTAAAAAGTTTTCTTCCTTTCATGAGGTCAAGACTTCATTCAACACTTCGCGTTTAATAGCGCGTCCTATTATAGAGCAAACGCAACAAGATAGAGTTAACGAGTCAACCTTACCCCATCAGACTATAGATTAATCATCAACTTACTACACCGTCAACAATTTCCTTTTCAACTCACATTCCTCAAGCAAATAAGTAAAAATAAAACAATTCTGAACAACAAAACTGCGAGCGTGAAGACTCTCACACACCTGTGCTGCGTTCAAGAGCCAAATCCCTGCACGCTGGATGTCGATAGTTCAATATTTTTAATAACTTAAGTCAAACTGCAAACCTCAAATTATCAATAAAATGGGCAACATGTTTTATATTAAAGCTACGAAAAATAAATTAGGATGGAAAAGTTTCCCACAATTCGGACATCTTTATCAGCTCCGTCCCGCAGAAACACACAAACTTTAAAGAGTAGCGTTTGTCCCTTACCTCCTCCTCTAATGATACACTGCTGTTCGGCTCAGAATCTGATTTGAGACTCATTGTGTAACTTTAACGCTTCTTTACGCGATAGGAGACAAAAAAAACTTTTTTGTTTTCCCTGTCGGTGGATTTTTCTTTTCTGTTCTTTTCAGGGTTTTTGGCCTGACGTGCGTTAAAGTTGGCAGAAGAAAATCTTGGTGTCGTTTGGTGAGACTTCAGGAAAAGACGTGCCCAGGTGAAGCCGTGCTGTAAGCCAAAGTATCCGAGGAGGTACCAAGAAAATTAAAAAAAAAGAAAAAAAAAGAAAAAGCAATAACAAAAAAAATTAAAGGTGATGTAGTGGAGAAGTGCACTGTGAGGGTGAGAAAAGGGAAAAAGAAGTGATTTTTTTGTTGTTGTTTTCCCCCCCTGCCTTGCTCACATCAAGCTCGTTTGAGTTTAAATTCAATCAGGAGAGAAATGGAAGACAGGTTCAATGTAAAAGGTGAAGATCTCTCCGCGCTTGCCCTGCTCCTCTGCTTTTCCATTCGCTGATCAATCATATTAAAGGTGGAGGAAGAGTGAAGCCGTGCTAACAGATGGACTTCAGCTGGCCCCAGGCCCGGCCCACTGCCTGCATCAGCCCCTTTCAGACAGACAGAGGGCGGACCTGTACACTGCTACCAAAAACTTTCAGCCTTACTTTTCTTCCCCATCCCGTTTTCTCCACTCAGACCCCACAGCGACTTTCATTTCATTACTTCATGCTTTCTCCCCTGTAATTAATAATAAATAAGTTTCTATGTTCCGTTCGTTTTCAGTCCTACACAGAACTTTATAACGCTATTTCTGATCCAGTTTTGGAGAGCAACCTGCACTAAACGTTTTATTTTGCATGCTGTTATTTTCATTCATCTGATTGCAGAAGTACTGTTTAAATTGTTGATTAAACAATGGAATCTGATTCAAATATTTCTTTACACGTGCATTACATATATTCCAAAAAACTTTGCAAATGGAAGACGTAAATAAACTCCCGTACCACTGCAATGCGCATGTGTGAAAGGTATTTTTAATTGAGATTAAGAAAATGGTCAGATTCAAGAGTTTACATTGCTGTTGTTTTTGTCCTGTTTAACAAATGATTTCAGATCTACACCACCCCTCTCAATCTGATCTAAAATTCTTTTGGATTGTGTGTTTAAAGTGTTTAAATTCTGATTATTTATTTGCTTTTTTATTTGATTTTTTAAAACATACTTAATGTTTCTAAAACTAAACCTGTTAACACACTGCCACACTGCATTCAACTCATCACCTAATACACAGCACTTCCAGAGTTTTTGGAGAAGAGCAGGTGTGTGTGTGTGTGTGTGTGTGTGTGTGTGTGTGTGAGGGAGAGAGAGAGAGAGAGAGGACAAACCTTTGTGTTCTTTAAACTGTCCCAGCCTTTCCTCATGACCCACTGCTGACTTTAAGGTGTCTCCTAAAGGATATATTGTGTTTTGATTCTGTGTGATTGCTGATTTTACAGCGTGCAAACTATCGAATGACCTTGAAGCCGTAAAGCATTTCAAGAAGCCACAACTGATCTGTGAAGCAATTTCCTTAAGGAAAAAAGGAATGAAGAATTTAAAATGTGGCCTATATGGAATGTACATTTCTTATTTTGGGCAACCTTAAATCAAACTGTCAACAAAAATACAGGAATTAAATGCAACTTAAGTGGTATTAAAATAATAAGTAATTAAATAAAAACAATTGAGCGACAAAAAAAAAGTATAACAGCACTAATAATAAGAAGAAGAAAAAGAAGAAGACAAAGAAGAGTATAATTTAACATTTGCTTTATATTAAAAAATAGTTTAATAATTTGTATATATTTTTCATTATTTCATTTCATTGTATTATTTCTGTCTAGTACTCAATGTCTCTTGAACAAACTAGCTAAGGAATTATCCAGCTGTGGTGTTTTTTCTCCTCTCATGGTCACTCTACTCCTTAGAGGAGGATAAGGTCTAAATGAAAGGCTCTTAAAAATCCCAAATGGGTGAGGCATTCGAGTCTATTCTGTGCAGCTAATATGGGGGAGGAAACCCAGGCCCTCCCTCAGAAACATTCCATTTCCTGCCATTACACTGTTTTCCCGTTCCACTGATCATAAACATCTCTTGCTTTTGTAAGTTGTAAGAAGATCTGGAAAAGAAAATGAAAAAATAGATATTTATCAGAGAAACAGGGACTGTTCTACACAGAGCATAGCGACTCCTCTATAAGGTACAGATAGCATTTACTTACATATACATTAACTTACACATGTGATGCACACTGACCTGCTGTGAATTAAACAATGACATCGTCACATGCCAGAAGACAGGATGATGGTGTGACTTGTGAATGTCTGGTCGAGTCGAGATACAGAGCATCAGTGGCATGATACACAAGACATTTCTGAATAATTAGTAAATATCTGAATGAATTGAATTAGCTTGTTAAACATGATGCAATATACATACTGACGATGTGACAGCACAAGGCCGGGTTCCAGGTTACGCACACTGTAAGTATATAAGGAGAGTTTATCTTTTCAGCAGCAAACAGTAGCCAGCTTCCTGACTTTGTGTGAGAACATAATCAGGGAAAGGCAGGGCATGCCAAAGGGAGGCCCTGGAAATATTTGGCTCCTTTGTAATCATTGACCTGCTGCTGTTTCTTGCTCTCTAACTAAAAATAGACGTTCTTTACTTTCTGTCTTTACTCCTAATTCTCCTCTTGCATACTTAGTGGCCAAACGTGATCAATCTTCGTGCTCGTGCTCATGTTCAATCAAACATCAAAAGCATAGGAGCTGGACGTAGGTAAGAAGAGGTGTCCATATTCCAGATTTGTCCAGATGTGTTATAATCCTGTTGTTATGGGTAACTGGTTAATCTGTCTTCGCTGTTAAATTCAAGCACGCTTCCATGCTATTTTAAGTCTTCTTGAATAATGGAAAACATGAGGTTGCTCTGATTTTGGACATTGTGATGAATACATGAAGGGGCAGAAAAAGCTCTTTTTCCCAGCGGAGCTATGTTGTGTAATAGAGACATTCCATGATCCTGTTCCTCTCCTCCACCTCCACACTTCATCCGAAAGCCCCCTTTTCCTGATTTTAGGCTAATCTTGCATCAGCTTCTGTTACATGAATAAAGGTTGATGGTCCTAAAAGAAAAATGAAACATTCTAATTTCTCATGGAATTGGCTGATAGTGTCTTTTTCTGCACAAATATACTGTTTTGTTTTATTTTAAGCTGGAGTTGATCTCAAACAGGAACAGATCATATCAGTGAAGCTGGCTTGATAACTAAGAATGGATTATTCTCACCAGTTAAGATGTGGACTAGGTTTCCTTATAGTTCCACAGCCTACACAACCACTGCCAAAGCATATCTCTACTGATAATTAATGAAACAATGGGCTAAAAATGACGATGGACTGGAGGTACATCAGACTGAAGCTTGGAGATGGAATCCTGATACTCAGCCCAGAGGAGTAGTTATACATTCACTCAACTGGCTGTTGGACATCAATCCAAACATTTCTATGAAATCCTTCTGTCCATAATTTGTTAACTCTTATCAATGATTCCACCCCTCCAGAGCTATCTGCCTGGCTGCTAGAATTAAATTTAACCCTGCTTGAATTAGCCAGTCAGATCTTAGTGAATCATCAGGAGAAGCTTGGCTAGAACTCTGCCATGATACCTGATTTTCCATCTGATATGGAAAGCAGAGGAACCTTCTTCCATAATCAAGATTGACGTTGGATCTGTAAATACCTCTACAGAGTCAAAGTATAGAATAGTAGTAATAGTAGAAGAATAAGAACCGTGATTAGAACAATTAAGGAGATCTGTAATAAACATGGTTAGAGATTCTGATGCAAAGTAGAATAGAGTGAATTTGTTCCTGGATATTTGGCTTTGAGGCATCCCGTGGAATAGGAGGTGGAAGTCAAATTAGCAGTACTGAACAACCATGACAACCCAAAACGAGTCAAACCAGCAACGGTGATCCAGTCTTCAGCTGGAGTATGAATCAGCTCGGGTACACACATTAAATCAGCATATTTTCTGGGTTTTTTTCATATCTAGGAACAACCAGTTGGATCCACAACCATCACCACCAGTCCACCAACCCCCCAACACCACCACACCAACCACATGGAGCTGCAATCTCTTTTCTACTCTTATGTAAATGTATCTGATAAAGTTGTCTCCGTGATGTCATGCTGTCACCTCTCTATCCTCACACGGGGTATAAATAACAACAACATTGTCACATTCCCTTCACAGACACAGATAAGATGGAGGATCCGGTCAAGAGCTTTCACACAAAGACATTACTCGGTTGTTCACGCATATCTATGTCTTAATATGACTCAGATCAGCATTCCGAGATGAGATCCACTGAGATCCAACCCTCACCTAGCTAACACTGTCTTCCTGTTAGAGATTGTAAATGCCAGGTTTCTGATGGTTACGGTGGATCAGCTAAGTGTACAGTACACATCAGATGGACCATGGGTAGAGTGACTAAGAGGACATGAGAGGACAACTTGGTAAATCTGAGAAGACTGAGGGCTTTGAAAATCATTTCAGATTCACAAACGGAACAAACTGCTGCTTTTTTATGAGGAAAGATTCGACACACGTCTATGTAACACATTATAAAAGTCAGTCAGTGTATTATACCTTTTGGAAATTTGGAAATGAATCCACTCCTCTGTAGATCAACTCTACACAGACTCCAAAACTAAACATGAATAAAAAAAATGGGTATTTCTATTCCCTCATCACCAGACAGTGACAATGGGATAAACAGCATTGTTTTAAATTGTGTGTTCTCTGAGGGCTATGTGAAGTTCTGCAGCCTTGTCAAGCACGTCACAGGATCTGATTTCGATTTTATAAATAGATGTGTGATCTACAATGGCTGCACCAACGGCACGATGGCTTTGAAGCCGAAACGTTTGTGTAATTTTTCCCTGGTTGGAGTAAATGATTGAACAGAACTTAAGGTGTGTGTGGACTTCATTCTTTAAGTGATTATACATAACAAGTTCACGCACCTATAGGAGTATTATGAATAATAGGCTCTTCTACGAAAGGCAAGGCTCTTCTAATTACTTAATATTTAACATGCTCCTTAAATCAACTTGATTTAAACATCTGCATAATAAATATATGCCACTTGTCAACCTTATGCTAAAACAAAATGGCCAAAGTGTAAGATTCATTCATTATTTCCCAGCGAGAAGAATAGAATGCTTCTGGATCAACAAGCCATAAATCAGAACTCAAACCATGAGGCAAAGTTCTTTTAAAACTCAGAAACACCTCATTCTACCAGAGTAAGTGCATCTGCCTGGGTGTAGCCCGGTCTCTCCTTCTACCCTGTCAGCTGTCTCTGATATACCTCAGGCACTGGATGAATTATTTACAGCATCTTATTGCAGTTTCATGTCTGAAACCGTCACCAACAACACTTTCTCACCATCATATTGTTCCAGTGAAATCCTCACTTTCAGAAGTTTTATACTTTGACAATGATATTAAAATACGCACAAGCTTCACACTGTATACCCCGTTATTTTTCTTTATTCTTCAGCGTGCTCGGTATAGCCGTTCGGTTTAAATCCGTTTGTGGATTTGTTTTGTTGTTAAAGGAAATTTAACCCAAACCCAAGATAGCAACATGGCCTTAATATTCAAATATAAGTGTGTACAGTGCCTGATAAAAGCTTTATGTAATCTGATTTAAACACAATATTTAAATGTCTACAGACACAAATAAATGAGTTGATTCTCAACAAGATGTCAGATGATGTTTATCTCTTCTTCCACATGCAGTGGATCTGAATGTTTGAGAGCATTAGGGGAAAGTGAGCAGAACGCAGAGAGCTTTGAACCGGATCATGTAAATAAAAGGGAAAGAAAAAGAGACTCTGATCGTCTAGAGACTGTGTGTAGGTTATCTACTATACACCATAAAATGCCATCAAATTTTACTTTTGAATTTCATTACAGACTCATTTATGATAGTCAGCTGACAGGTTTATAGATCTGTGGTTCTTTAAGCGGGGTCATAACCCACCTTTAGCACAGCAAATGTATTTATTGGTCAGTTGAATGGATTGGACTGGTTATTAGAATTAAATGGCTTTAATTCAAACTATACTCTTTAAAAATCTAATCTTATGAAGAAAGCTGACTTGGACTTATTGTGTATGGGCTAAATGCCCAAACCATGCTGAATGTCTGTGTGTGTGTGTGTGTAAAATGATATCCAGGTCCAGGTCCACCACAACATTAATAAATAAATGAGTTAAAGAACTACAATCAAGACCAAATCAACCATTTAAACAGAAGCATGAACAATTTGTGACACTCTCAGTATCGCTCTTTCATTTCACCCCTTCAGAAAACCGAGTAACTGTTAATCACGTCCTTCCAAATGTTAATGAACTCCGTTATGTAAGAAGGACTGACGACTCGTAGTGCCAGTCACGTGTGTCGTTCTGACCACAGTGTCTACATGAGTCGAGACGCTGCGAAGCAACGGCATTTCTGTAAATTCAGACATGCACACAGAGAGCACTCTCTGGATTACAGAGCCCACTCTTGCTCCTTATAAGGTGCTTTCTCAATTTTCTCAGCACCCTCTGTCTGTGCAACTCGCTGCCAAAAGCCTCTTGGAGACATTTATAGTGACTTCCTCTGCCATCACGACGATATTCCCCAGCCCACGTTTCTGTTTTAAAGTCTGCTTTATATTAATCATTAACAGCTAAAATCATCAGTTTTCATTTTATTAGTACTTGGACACAAACTAATTAATTTTTAGAATTTTTTCCATTCAATAATGCACAAGCTACTGTCTTAGATTCTGTGTGTTTTACAAAGTCAGTATATCTCCATGCCAAAAAAAAATCTCTGGATGTAACTGTAATTCAAAATCAGTGCTTACACTTGTATCCTAGTAATCTATTAAACACACACACACACACACACACAAACACACACACACACACACACACACACACAAACACACACAAACACACACACACACACACACACACACACACACACACACACACACACTAAAAATCTAATTGAATCAATACAACGTTGATAACATGGCTATGAAAACATATCCAGTGCCTACTGATTTTCACAGAAACATACTGTAACTAATGACTGAATGTTATTGAGCTCAAGAGCATGTGCTGTGAGAAATAAGCGCTTGCTCTAACCCCAAGAACAACAACGTAAAGAGTATGAGATGAGTTTGAGAGCAGCAAGACCTTTTATGGAGTGTAAAGCTGCAGAGACGAGCTGAAGCTGCCTTGTTTACTTTGCAGCACATCAGGAGATCAGGAGGCCTCAATCACAGCATAGTAACAGTTCTTCTTCAGCAAAACAGTAGGGCAAGGAGCAAATATAAAGGATCTGGCAGTTGAAATTTGTCGAGTCAATTTGGCTTATCGGTGTGCAAGATCGGGCTGTGACTCACCAGGCTGAACGGTCAAGTGAGTCTGTGAGATGTTTATTAGTCTGATGATTTAAAGGGGTCTTATTCATAAGAGATCGAATGCTCTCAGTCCTTTTAGGGAAAAGAAACTCATGAACATCAAAGGAGTACAAGGAAGACAGCAAGTATGCTTAGTAGTTATTGTTCACCAAACCATCACACACTAAATGAATCTCATGTCCTCACGTGTAACACTGTAAACTGTTTATGTTTGTAAATGGAAAGGCAAGATTTTAGGACAGGTGTACATTTAATAAAGCTGTATTTATGTTTGTTGTTTGTTTAATAATTCCTGCAGCTGGAGATCTGATGGTGTGTTTTACCAGCGTAACCACTGATTCGTGAACATCGTTTGTGTTGCAAGTGCAAAAAAGCAGCTTTTAAATCAAAACATCAAAAGCCTGTGTTTCCATCACGGTTTTGGATTAACATAAAATTACATTCGACAGAAGATTAATTTATTGGCTCGTCTTCAGTAATCTGTTTATCCTGGTCAGGTTTGAGGTGGATGCCGAGTCTATCCTGTGAAGATTTTATAGCTGCAGGAACGTCATTGTCACAATTTACTCAGATGTTTTTGGTAGCAGCCAGGAAACCAGAGAACTTCCAGAAGAAACTCTCAAGGACATGATTAACTCTGGGCAACCAAGAGTAACCTCAGCTCAGGACCAAACCCAGAAACTTGAAGCAGCATGACTCCATTCTGTGTATCTCTAGAATGTTCAACTCCATTAAACAGGATATTACAACACTCATCCCACCAAACCCCGTGGCATATTCCTAGAATGTTTGTGAAATAATTGCTCCAATTTCCCATGTCTAATTGTGTTCACATCTTCTCTGGAAGCCATTTGAGGCACAGGGGTCAGAACCCAGGAATAACTCCTGAGAGCTGGGATAGTGAGAAAGCTCTTGGCTTGAAACAGATGAAGGCATGGGTGAGAGACAGATAAGTGCGACTTTTGTTTTGTTCACTTCCTTAAAAGGGCCAAAATGTCAGTTGGGTTTTCAGCATGGTGGGGTGGCAGGTGACAGGGATTGTGTGTGTGTGTGTGTGTGTGTGTTTGTGTAGCCATGAACCTCAAAGGACGTTTACTGATAAGAGCACAGAATGGCCAGTGCAGCAGAGACATTGTCAGCACCAGGGTCAAACCACACACTATACTGTAATGTTATTCATGACCTCTTAATTAATATTGGTCCTAGCTTATATCCTTCATATTTATCTCCATCATACTCTGTCGAACATAATAAACACAACACTTCTCGAGTAAATTATTACGTAAATGAGACAACCTGACTTTTCCATAGTCAGTGTGTTATTAGTGCTGAAGCTCTGTAAGAGAGGACGTTTGCACATGTTCCTGTGTAAAAGCCGTGCAGGACTAAGAGAGCTGCTTTTTCTGAAGACAAAATGTCTGTGGGGCCGAATATAGGCCCGGAGTGTAGAACTCTCAGGCTTTTAGCGGTCCTCCGAGGTTTCTTCTTCCATTTCACTGCTTCTCTTTCCACACAGTCGATTCTTCTGCTTCAATTCTCTCTGTGAGCTTCAAACTGCTGCACTCTCATGACTGCCTGCTCTTAAAGGGATGTAGCTGCAGAAATGGAACGCAAATGAAAAATAAATGGCGAATGGGGCTGGGGGGGGGGGGGTGAAGAGGTGTGTAGAA
>JAOTRN010000009.1:3114794-3126273 GCA_028566695.1 Bagroides melapterus
TGTCCTCCTCGGACCGGGCTGAGATGGTATAGATCAGCCCTTCCATCCGAGCCATCTTCTGATGTACCTCCGTCAATTGGGTGTTCACGTCTCCGAGCTGACGTTTTAGGTCCGTGAGTACCGTCAATCGCATACTCACCTCTCCGAGCTGGCGTTTTAGGTCCGCTATCGGCGAGAATTTGCCTCCAACGGTCTTACAAATTTTCAGATAAACCAGAGCAGTGCCCAGCCCACTCAGCACCAGTTCTAGTATCAAAGTCCAAAATATATAATATCCCCTGCGTCTTCAAGTTGCAGACCCTCGAGACAGAGCGGGCGCCAGGAATTCCAGGCCGCCTGTGTCCCCGAAGGGCAGTTCTCCCGGACTTTCTTTTCTCTGTGAAAAAATAGTATCCAATGCGCTAAGTGACCAGTTGATAACTCCCTGTTGGCAGGTCTACCTATGAACGCAATTCGTCCTCTGCAAATGATCCAAAATGCACCTGCATGACTTGTTTTCAACTTGCTGAAGTTTTCACATACCACTCCGCCGCTGCGTTCCCTCCACTGGCTCCCAGTAGCTGCACGCATCAGATTCAAAACACTGATGCTTGCCTACAAAGCCATCAGTGGACCAGCTCCTTCTTACCTCAAAGCTCTCATCACACCTCGCATGGCACCTCAGATCTACCAGCACTGCTCGACTGGTCCCACCATCTCCCAGGGTAAGAGGTAGGCATACAACAAGGCTCTTCTCTGTCCTAGCACCCAGGTGGTGGAACAAACTTCCTCTAGAGGTCCAAACAGCTGAGTCACTGGCTGTCTTCAAACGACGATTGAAGACCCACCTCTTCACAAAACACTTCTCCTAACATTCCTAAAGTCTGCCAAATGACCTTAAATGTAAATGTAATGTAAATCTATAAGTATGGTTGAAACAAGTGCTGCAACAAACGGAACTAAAACTGTACGTTTCTCCAGGAGGCGACAAAACAGTACAAAAAATCCTTACAAACCTGATGCAGTGACTCCGGACGCAAGCTCCAGAAGTCCCACACCATGTCAGGGTCCTTCAAGTGAGTCTGGGGATTCCGCTTCTGAGAGTGGATGAAGGATGGAAACTAGGGAAGCACAAATACACAAAAACTCAATGAGCACACAGATAACATTCTAGTGCAAGAAATCAGGATCTCTCTCTGTCTCTCACTCACTCACCAGAAGAGCATCCCTGATGAAGAAGATGGGTGTGTTATTGCCTGTCAAGTCCCAGTTGCCCTCATCTGTGTAGAACTTCACTGCAAAACCTCGAGGGTCCCGGACTGTATCAGCTGAACCAGACTCACCAGCTAGAAACACAGTACAGTGAGGGAAATAAAACTGCTTCTCCTGGGATTACAACAACCTCCTGCACTATGGTGCACGCCATGAGCACTAGGTCCATGCTGAAGTGGATTTGTTTTGACCCAAAGATGGGGTTCACAGGTACGAGGGACTGGGCCCATATCCAGAAACGGTTAATGGTGTGAGATTGCCAGTATAACTGTTAAATTAGACTTGAACCAAGCATCACACCATCTCTTCACAGAGGGTATTAAATGCATGTACCATTTATTTCCAAAAAATAAATAAATAAATAAATAAATAAATAAAGTTGTTTTATTTCTATAAAATATTAAAAGTAAAAAAAAAAAAAAAAAGATAAAAATGTATATAAAAAAACATAGACCCTAGATATATCTGTAGAGGAACTTTGGGGGCAAAAAATTTTTTCCATAAAATAAAAAATATAGAAAAATATAAATAAATAAAAAAACCCACATTTGTTCACAATATGGTCAACTTCACTATAATTATTGATTGTTACTGTTACTGCATGCACCCAAAAATACTATAAAAAGTATAAATTGAGAACTCAAGAATGCACCATCTCTCTTTGACGTTTCCTGAAGTCCATCATAACAAATAATGAGTGCTACTTATCACAGATTTCTGATATTATATGAATGGTAGTGATATAGAAAAGAGACAGGAAGTTTGTCTCACCCACAGTAGAGAACCTCACAGCGACTGGAGTCGTCTTGCCCACATATTCAAACACCTTGGCTTTGCAATAGGGTGTAATATCATGAGTCACCTCAAAATAGCCAAATGCACCTGCGAAGAGGGAAAAGGATCAAACTGCTGCACCAATATTTCAGTCAAAAAATGAAAAGCTGCTGCTGCACAAAAGTCCATGTTTCTCTGATCAGCTACTGCTTAACGTAATCTCTTTAATTTCCAAAAAAAAAAAAACAAGATTAGGGTTTCCTTTAGGGTTTGAGTGTGGACTATTTCAGTAGGTCATGGTTAACTCCCACTTAATGCCATCCTAGCAGACTTTGGACACTTTCACAATGAAGGCAGAGTGCTTTAGCTTGAAGCGAGTGCAGCGGTTTGGAGAAGTTTTCTCTGCACGCATTTCCCATCCACTGCGACATATCAGTAGAGACATGGTGTGTGAATGGAAGGTGCCCCTGAGGGTAATGCAATGTTCTAACCTTCAAATGCATTCAGCACATCAACTAGTTGAACAACATTTCACACAGTAAGGGGGAATTATTATTCCATTTAAAACAAGTCATATATAGTGAGTATTTTATTGTCCTAGTATTGACAACAAACACTACGTCATTTAATTTCTTCAATGGTTGCTCTATTTTGCACTGGCCCATGTTGAAAATTAAACAATGTAATCTTTAACTACATCCCACACCCCAGTCTGTTAGAACAGTGTTATATAGAGTCAGTGTTTAGATACTAACTCGTAACAAGTGTTCTAAAATTCTATATAATAATTCAAGCTAAAAACATAACAGGAAAGAAAAGTGAATTAAACAATCCACAACAAGAAATGTTTCAAATTAATCTGCTTCTGATTTTTTTTAATTAGTTGCAATATTCAACATTATTTTTGAATAGACAACAATAAAGTGTGCACTTGTTGTCTTCCCCATCCATTGACTGTTCTGAAAGGTCTCTTGATGAAATACAGCAATCTCTTCGGAGAATAACTCCATAGATGGTAAATCTTTAAACGCACATACACTACTACAATAGACTAGTTCACTGAAACAGCTTGTACTTCAGTATTCGTGAGCACAGACCTGCTCCTTTAGCATGCACCACCCGTTCAGGGATGCGCTCGCGATCAAAGTGGGCCATCTCATCAGTGAAAACAACATCCTGCACCAGCAGTGGCCCTCGGGGTCCAGCCGTCTGAATATTCAGCTTATCGCCAATGGGAATACCTGCTCCCGTGGTCAATGCATCGGCTCTCTAAGACAGGAATGGATACAAGGGTGAGGGTGATGTAAGGAAATACACTAGCATCTATACATTAGATTAAGTTCTCCCACATCACTACATTGCTTTGTTCCCTCAACCACCAGCCAAAAGTGTCCTGAAAACACTCTCATCCTTGCTCTGTTCCATGTTCCCAGTGAAGCTAATCTCAACCCACCGTCCCTCAAGATACATGGAAGCCCTACCGCAAATTAAACTGAGAACCAGCTACTCTAACAGGGTTTAAACCATGAACTGTATAGGCATATAATATTACTACAAAAAATTTATAAATATCTAGTTTACGTTATACAACATGATTAAGCATTACTGTGCTGTAATGGACGGACTTTATTCCCCGACAGGCCTTGGTCATCGGCCTCGATTACATAAGCGCACAGTTTAATCAACCCGTTAAAAATCAACACACGCAAAGAAGCACTGCGACCGCGCGTGAACTGTAAGGCGGGCTCTCTGATTGGCTGTCTGTCTGATAAAAGCACCCAATCCCATTAGAGAATTTAAACAGGCGAGTCTAAAGATAAACAGCGTTTAGTACTTTAGACTCGTTATTGCAAGTTTCGTGCGCAGATCTGATATCTAATTCGATTTCTTGTACGTCACCTATGTAATTTTCATAGATGTACAAAACAACAGACCATTGACATACAGTATAACATTTATTATTTAACACACATAAAGGCTAACTACCACGAGCTACTGGCTAATCGATTGTACCAATTTGATCACTTTGTGTACAATGCATAACTGCTTTTAACTTCAGTTGTTAAGAAATAATAATAAGACATGACACGACATGAAGTAAAAATTCTCAGTGACAGTAACTCTTTCTGCCTGACCTTTGCCTTGATTATGCGTTACTCGTTGCACAGCTAGCACGCTGCTCACACTAGCATTCGATTAAAAAAAGCAAACCTGAGAGCCTCTGCTTTCTTTCCATATTTTCATTTGATCCGTAGCCTTTTCCCTGTTTTCCGCCATCCTTCTTATAAGTTGAAGGAAAGACAAATCCGACTTGATCCGTGGTAACGCTTTTGAGCTGCAGGTTGTCTGGCACTGTTTTTGTTCCTGAACTTCAGTGAGCCCCGCCCCTGATTCAGTCCCATTTTCTTATTGGTCAGTGAAAGTGGTCGTGTCTCAAAGGCTTTGTTTTTTAGTGAAAAAAAACTCTCTGGTACGTTTAATTCAAAAGCAGATTTTCTTTATTTTGTGAATTTTGGAATAGTATATTTTAACCGTGGCACATCCCGATCCGCGTACAGTATTCTATCTGTGCTGGCGTGCATGCATGAGTGTGCATGCCCGGTTAAAAAAAAAAAAGAAAAAAAGTAGGTCAAAGTGCGCATGTACTTTGTAGCAAATTGCGCATGCGTAAACTATCGGTAAACAATACGGATGTCAAACAAACGCAGCACAAATTTGGAAATTTGAAGAGATTTAAGAATTATACATAATTACATTACAATTTCCCTTTACTGGAACACAAAGGACCAAACCTGCTCCAGCATGACAATGCGCTGTGCACAAAGCGAGCTCCATGAACACATGGTTTAACAATGATGATGTTGAAGATCTCCTATATGTCTCACTAATGCTTTCGTGGCTGAATGAGAAAATCCTCTTTTGTGAATGCTGTGGAATTACCTGGGATTTTGCATTGATTGTTAATAAAATGTGGCCTGATCATCATCTAGTCAAGCTTATAAACAAGGACAATTTCAATAAACAAATTATGCACATGCAGCAGGAGCTTTCAGCTTTCACAGTGCAAGCTGGAAAAAAAGACATCTACTAAAACCTGCAGATCATTCAGATTAGATTGGAAATTTGGGTTGGTTACTCACAAACCCGTTCATCTCGAGTAATTAATTAATGAACCATTCCTCCATCTCATTGACTTTTACAGTACCTTATAAATTACTTTTTTTTTTTTTACAGACGCACAAAGTGAAAAAACCTCAATGCTTTCACAATAATCAATTTACAATAAGTCACATTGTGTACAAATGGAGGAAATTCAGGACTGTTGCTACTTTCTGTAGGACTGGGCATCACACAAAGAACACAATGGGGAATTCTGTATGAGGAAAAAACTCAAGGATAACAGCAACTTCTTAATTCATTTGTCCACTAACAGAAAAATAATGAACACGAGTGATGTTTATGGAAGGACACCATGAGACAAACTGCAGCTGTCCAGACAACATTGTCTCAAAAACCTCTTGAATGTTCCATAACACTTCTGGAAAAATGTTCTGAGGAGAGATGATTATTTTGGCAAAGTATCCACAATCCAAATGTGAAACATGGTGCAGGAAGTATAAATTGGAGGTATGTGAAACTGTAGTAAGACATTTTATTGTCTGTGTGATTTTTATTCAGCTTGTGACAAATGGCAGTCAGCCATTAAAACCTTTATTATTTTCAGACAGACATAAACACAACATCATTCTTCTGAGAAATATTGTTTGCTGTCTAACATTTTATCTATGCAAGTTTTTTTATTTTACATAGCAGACTTACATAGAGACTGGATTTTAATCATGTCTGGAAACCACAAAAATTTGACTCGCCTGTACGTTTTCGCTTCAATTTTCCGGTATTTAGACTGAAAGAGAGAAAAGGACAAAAAAAAAAAAAAAGACATTTCACAACCACAAAACGATAATATGTTTAATGCTAATATTTAAATAATAAGACTATTAATTCTGCAAAGGATTAGACAATAATAAAAATAAATAATAATAAATATATTTTATTTTTTAATAGAAAAATATATTTTTTTAACATTTTTACCACCTTTGTAATTTCTCCTGTATGACCAGCAGGGAAAGCTCGTGCTCATACTCCTGAGCAACTGCTAACAGGAATGCTCAGTGAAATTTGTGAAGCTCTGAAAACCTCCAGGTTTCAGATTCAACCGTTTTTCTTACCTTATTTACATACTCTAACTGTATAACAGGTTAGAAATCCTCTTCAGCTCTATTTCCTTTTCTGTGACAAGCTTTATACAAGCTCAGGGCTTCCAGTCTATTGCAGAAAACACTTTAGGATGTGCTCTGTGTTACACAATTAAATGTAATAATAATAATAATTAGTCAAGAAATAAACTTTAGTAAACAACCATGTTATTGCATTTTGTTCTGATCTAAACTGGGATTTTAATCTCATTATTAATTTATTTTGTTAGTAACAAAATAGTAAGTCGTGTTCTGAGCTGTTTTCTGGTCATTTCCTTTTTTTGTATGACCTTTTGTTTCCTGGTTTTTGTGTTTTTGACCTAAAAGTTAAGGACTTTTATACTGAATAAGCGACTTCACGAAATTTGTCCTGGTTGCTTATTAAACTTAAGAATATGGACAGTCACATTTAGTTCTCATCTAACTTAATGCATTTAAAGCTGTTATGTGTGAATAAGTGTGTGGAATTTCAAGCTTTTATATGTTGGAAAGAAACGGGATAACTGTGGTAATAAACTGCGGTATACTCATCATTCACAAACTTTTATTTATCACACAGAATTATTAAATAGCTTTATCGTAAGGGAAAAGTTTAGTGGAAATAGCCAGATCAACATGTAAAAGACAGAAATGTTGTGTTAGTAATTACTAATTTCTTAGTAATTTTGTGTATCTGAAACTTTAAAATGTAACTTTTTCTAACGTTTTTTCCATCCACTCACATGGGAATAAATGGGCGGGGTTTAAAATAGTTATGCAACCAACCACTAGAGGGCATTAGAGACATTTTTGTTTCCTTCTTGAATTCCTGTTAGGATAAATTTATATGCGGTCGTTGGGTAGAGCACATGGTATAGATAGTGTGAAATACATGGGTGTTTTATGATTATGGTTACTAGCATGTTACCACACACACACACACACACACACACACACACACACACAAAACCATACTGTATATTGAATGATTCAAATAATGCACAAGTACGAGAAAGTTTTTTCCGAGTTTGAACGGACTTCATGGGGTACATTAAAATATGCTAAATTAACACGTGAGAAATCCGTTTTAAATGTCTTCAAAACTTTCAAAATTTCTAACCAGATATTTTAAATCTATAGGTTTTAAATATTATTCGGAAATAAAACAGTTTGCACAGTTTTCTGCAGGCACAATTTTATATACTTTTTTTCTCATAAAAAGAAATAATTACCATGTTTCTGAACTTTACTGCTATTTTGAAAAGACAAGGAAACAATTTGAGGCATTTCTTTATTTAAAGAGTTGTATATTTTAACATCATTATACCATATCTGTTACACTTTCATGCACTGCAAAATGACTTTTTGTTTTTTTTATTTCACCAATCACAAACATGATATAGACTCAAGCCTAAATAAAATATTGCTTCTCTAGTGGTTAATTTGGCACAGGATGAAACTGAGTGCTGTGTACAATGGAGTTAGTCATAAAAACCTCAAACACTGCACTGAGATCGTTGACTTATGCTAATCATGTAGGCTACATTAAGAAAACTTGACCTGGTTAGTTGAATACTGTTTCTCGGCATGTCGCTGAACAGAGACTTGCCTGAATGTGAGGAACATGTAGAACTTTACAGTGAATACGATTTTTTTTCTTAAATGGATTTCTGCTGAATGAAAGAAATTTTATTGCCAAACTTCTCGTAGTAGTCAGTAACAGTTGGACGCAGGACGCCTTTTTTTTCTTTTCTTTTCTTTTTTTTTTTTTAAACAAATCTCTAAACAGAATGCATAAAAAAAAAAAACAATAAAAACTACAGAAACTCAACAAACACCTCCAACAGGTGATTAACAAATGTCCAAAGTGCAGGCAAACTTAGGGCACAGGAAAAAGGTGCGAAGTAAAAGCAAATATATAATTTGTGTTCAATGCCTTCACATTCACCGTGATACAACACAGAGCCTTAGCGGCTTGTCTCTCTTTCTAGCTCTCGTTAGGCTCTGACGGACGGGAATGTAAGGAACTACTTTTTGAACTACTGCACTCTCACGAAGAAGTGGTTAAAGTTCTTTCCATCATACATACAGATGAGATCTATTGCTTTTTAAAAATATAAAACCACACAGAACACCAAATAATAATAATAATAATAATAATAAGAAGAAGAAGAAGAAGAATTTGTAGGTATTAGAATGTAGCTGCTTGCACAACTGAACAAATGACTACAACGCAGTGTCGACTGGCGCTCGTTTGGGGTCAGCCTCCCTGTTATAACTGCTACAAATGAGGACAGATTGAACCTGGATAAAAGGACCTGGGATTTAAAGCAGAGACAGGCAGAGTTTCAGTCTTTCCTTTTACGATCTGCTCTGTTGCTCTGGCTGTGCAACTGCTTTAAAAAGATACTGTTATTTTTTTTCCTGAATAACGATGACCTCTTGACCTTTTTCGAAGTCTTTATGATTGGGTCACGGAGACAGTAGGCACCATGCAGGTGGGAACAGGAGGGTAGGAATCTGATTAGGTTGTCCGCAGTGGGTGCCACATGGAGACGGGTTTGCGCAGAGTCGCCAGCATCTGGTTCCAGTGAGTGATGCCCATGCCACTTGCCTCTGGCCCGATGATCACATGACCTACGTTTTCACCACGCCCGTCTTCTGTGTTTTCAGCCACCGTGACTCTTAGTGACAGGTCCTGCACATCATGTAGAAAAACGGTTGAACATTTTTGACTGGATAAACAGTTTATAAAGAAATTAAACAGATTTTAAGGTTAAAGTTTCATCTAATCCTGATATCTGACATGAAGAACTCCCAAAACATCCAGTGCTACATGGCGTAAACATCTTAATGTCTTAACTATGGATGGAAGTAAAACATCAATAATGTTGATACCACTTAATAACGTTCATCTAAAGAAGATGAAGCTGTTTAGCAGGAGGGATAATATTATAGTTGTCCTTTGTTTGTTTGCATCTCTGAAACTGACCGTCAAGCAGCTTACGTAGCTTGTTGCTTTAGACCTCGATCACAATAGATCTTTTGCAATATCGTTAATAAATGAGTTTTACCTGTGACTGTGTCTGTCTCGGACTCTCTCTCTCTCATGACACCGAGCTCTGAGCTCCTTAATATTACGTCCTGTGTGTTACTTGTTACCTGAAGCACGACGGCAGGCACGGAGAAGATCATAGCCTCGTTGAAGATGGGATTAGTATCATCTCTTTTTATGGAGGTTTTCTTCTTACTGATCTTCCTGCCATCTTGGAGGAGGTACACCTTCACAAACGGATCTGTTCAAAGGCGCAGTAGGTAAGAAAAGCTGGACAGGAAGGAATACAGTCAGGATCGTAGGAGTAAGAACAACTCTGACCTGCTGTGGTTTTGCCGTTAGTCCAGACCAGGTTCTTCGCTTTAGCCACCACCACAGTGAGGCGCTCTGCAGTGGGGAGGTAACTGAGGGACAGCAGGATCTCTCCAACAGTATCCACAGACTGTAGAACCAATAAACAACCAAAATCAGTAAAAAAAAAAAAAAAAAAAAAAAAAATGAAAGTAACTCAATATGAGTTCAGATTTCTTCACCTGCTGGGTTGTTAGCATGTTACTAGCAAAACTAGCCACCTAGCATGGGGGAGGGGTGTTAGCAAGAGCAATATGAGTGTTGAACTTTCACAATTTTGTTCTTTTTTTTTTGACAATGTACAAGTGTTTATTTTCCACTCTATATCTATAAGCTCTGTTTGTTTAGAGACTTTCTTTACGAGGCTAAATCAATTTGAACATGTGGCTGTTATGAAATATAATGCTTACACTGCATCCATAGTTAAAATATCTTAAATGTGGTCAAAACGTTCTTGTATTTAATATTAAAAGACCAGAAGAAAGTCTTAAGTTTAAGAGCTTAAGTTTTCTGGCTATGTTTGCTTTTTAAGCTAGTAGGAAGAAATATTCAATCAATTTGACTAGACTTAAGATATGTTAAGATATGCTAAGCATTTTAATCAGTAGTGTAAAATCAGACCTGGCAACTAATCTGGTGTTTCAACACAACAAATATAAGATTATTAAAACCTAGTTCTAGATATTTGTTACTCATTTCATGCTTGAATTGAAAAGTTTTTTATTTTTAAACTTTATAGGCAGAATTTAGTGAATTTTTAGCACTTATTTCCAGAAGGGTAAGAAATTGTCTGTGAAAATATCTGGAATATAGCCAAATGTGTGAATTGTTTTATAATTAACCAAATAGAAGATTATTAAACCTATTTCTAGATATTTTGTACTGATTTCTAGGTTTATCTTCTTTGTGAATTTTTAGCACTAAATTTCACAATGGTACAAAATTATCTGAAACTACAACAACAACAAAATAATCAGTAGAAATTATGGTTATATTCAAGATATTTTCACTAAATGATTGTATTTCATTGCATTCCTAAAGCTTGCAGATCTTCTAAAACGTCACTGAGTGATGGAGCGGGTTGATGAGTGTTTAATGGTCTCATGCGTGTCAACACCTTATTGATGTCCTGGAGGTACAACCAAGCATTGAAAGGTCTTATGGACAGGTCGAGATCAGACATTTTGAGTTCAGCCTGTCCAGCACTGATGTTCCTGTCGTCCAAGTCTACTCCGAATGCTGAGAAACGCAGGCTGTACTCCTCCACGGCTGCTGCGTCCAGTGGAATAGAGAAACGTTCGTCAAACAAGACGGTGAAGGCGTTGCTCTGAATCTGCAGGAGAGACACAACGTTTAACCGTGATGAAGCTCCTATATAAATAATGAGATCAAATAGTTCCTAATATCTACTTCACCCAAAGTATTTCTTTCTCCTGATTTTCTGTAAGAAATGTCTGCATCATTTCTTTATTAAATGCCATAAAGGCCATTGTTTAACTTCAGCGCTGGGTTTTGTCTCACTGCAAATATGTAGATTATATTTCTTCTTTTATTTTAACCTTTATTTCAGCTTCTTTCTAGGAAAAAGAAAACAGCACGTCGTGACGAATCATCTTGAATACAATGGAATGTAACTAGAATTTCTTGATATAGGATTGCAGTAAACCAAATACAAAATTATGAATCCTTTTTTTAATCTTTTTTTTTGCTTCTTTATTAAAAATGAAATCTGTAAAAAATAAATAAATAAATAAATAAATAAATAAATAAACACTAGAAATAAAAGGAAATTTTAGATGAATATCGTGCTTTT
>JAOTRN010000009.1:3278465-3290905 GCA_028566695.1 Bagroides melapterus
GTGTGTGTGTGTGTGTGTGTGTATTACTTCCTCTGCTGGACTGTAAGATGAGGCAGGGCAGAGATGATACCAGAGGCCCATAGAGCCACTCATCCATGTGCAGAATGAGATAGCCTAATCTTTCCACAGGCTACAGCGTCGTCTTCTTGAAGTGAGAGCTGTGGCTCTTGGGAAATAACACAAGCCAATAAACATGGGGACATGGGGACCATTGGATCCTCGGAATTTGCCTTGCAAGGTTTTGGATGTTTTGCATGCTGGAGTCAGTCAGGTGCTGGTCCAACAGGCTAGCGGCATTTGTTCCATTAAAAAAAATAAATAAATAAAATTGATCGCTTCCAGGTAATATCTATCATGGCTTCTCTAATTCTCGCTTGCATTATTGGGTTCCAGTGGGAGCAGGTGTGCTTTTGTGTTACAGCCTCGTTCCTGAGATAGTTAGAGCTGAATTCACCCCGTACACATCTATCCTGTCCCTTTTCAATACGCTCGTGCATACAGTACGCCAGATTAACTCATATAACAGATAATGTTAAGAAAATGGACAGGGTTAATGTCAGAGCTGCTGTCATTTGTTAGAATTTATAGACTGTATTTATGTTTTTGTATTTGCATTAGTCACTTTGAGCTGTCCTTTTCTTTGCCATCTTCCATGCTGGTTTGATTAGCCATTTTTACACTTGCTTCCAGGCGGGAAACCCAGTGGCAGGGCTGTCAATGTGACAGTGCCTCAGGAATAATTATGCCCAGTCTGATAGATTGCCGTAGCTGGAGGAGAAGAATGGAGTATTTCTTATATCCAGGCCTACCGCAAAAAATGCCAGCAGCCATTAACTAGAATGATGGAAAATTCAATTCTCTGCACTAAGATCTCATTTGCCAAGGAAGCCTGATTATTGCAATGAACTTCTCAATTTAGCTTAAAAAAATTAGGACGTTTTTGACAGACACTCTATGTGACACAATCGTTATGTTGTTTTTTTTTTTTTCATGACCCAGTCACTGAAATGAACATGGGTCATGTAAAAATGCATCACGGTTTCTTTCCATATTGTGGATAAAAAAACAAAAAATAAAAGTTTGGCTGTGATGCTAAATTACCGACATGTTTTTGTCATGCCTTTGTTCTTTGCTTCGCTCTTTATAATTGATTTAATCTCATGCCCTACTGTGTCAGCTCAATCCTACATACTGCATTGACCATGAAACTCTAAAAACTCTTTAGGATTTTTTTTTTTATCATGGCGAACAAAACGTCTTTATATCGGGAAATCCCTTCAGCCATTTGAGCAGAAATACCCCGTGAGGTCCACAGATTGACGCTGATTCGCTGCTGTACCACAGTGCTAACAATATTTAACAGGGGATTGTCAGAGGTGTTGAACAGTCAACATGGCTTATTTAGCTTACAGCTAATATCGCTAGCAAGCATTGTTTGTGCTTGGGACTTAATTTGTGTGGCTGCAGGAATGTTCTTTGCACAAAATTAGACAAAAAACATTTTGATGCTAGCATGTATCTTTCAATTATTTCAACTGAATTACTTTTATACACATTTTTATGTCCGGGGGTGCTGGATGACCCAGTATTGTTGCAGCACCTTTAAATACACTTCATGAATCTAAAGCTGCTCGTTGTAGCACCTTCCAATTGGTGTCTGTTGTACACTTGTTTTTTTTGGGGTACTTTCCACCTGAAGAATCAGTTTGTATTATGTAAATGTCTGGAATTAGGTTTTGTCAGACATTTATTTATTTTTTTTTTACGTCGTCATGATCATTCCTAACATTTAATCAAAGCTGAATTGGAGAAAATGTTCTACTTACTCTTAAAACCTGCAGCTTTACAGTAGTTTATTTTGTCATTCAGGTGCTGTTGAGGAGAACGTCTCAAATATAAAGCAGGCAGGACTCCAGCTCCAGGGCAGGATGAGACGTCATGATATCGTTAGACTGACGTAAACATGTCATCTGCTAGAATTAACTGTGGCGTGGCACTTGGTATCCTCTGACAAGTGAGTTGTCTTATAATCAATGAACTTTAGAATTAAAGCCGATTGATAATGCTAGACGTTTGCCACGCTCTAGGATCGAGACCGAACGGTTCATAATCTTCAGGAATATCGACTCATGTTAGCGTTTAAACCTGCACTTAAACTGCTAAGTCTGGATATAAGTTCATCAGATATCAGAATATCATCAGATCATTGTATTATTTTTAATAAAAAAAAAGTTTAGATCGTTAATTAGCTTCAAAATAAAATTTCTTGTGCCAAATCTACCGTCATTAAATAAAAATCAAAGTTCAAAGATGATGAACGAATGAAAACAATGTACAAGAGCACCTAAAAGACCACCAAGAACGTTCTAAGTAAAAATCAATAAAAACAGGCAAGTAAACGCAGCAATGATTGTTTCAAATATCAATGACAATTAGCAGATACAACTAGAGAACAAACTATTCAAACAGGATCGATGAGGAACGAGAGAGTAACGTGGCGCAAACCATTCATCAGCGTCAAGAATAAATAAAAAGCCTGGGTGAAATGTGTGACAAAACATCCACAGAAAGAGAACAGCTTCCGGAGAACCAACGTATTTCCAGATAAATCCATATTTAACTTGATTAATGGTAGAAAGAAAGGAGAAGAAATAGGTACAGGACATTTTTAATCAGTATAAAGAAGTGAATGATTTCATTAACGTGAGTCAGGGCTCTGTTGTTCTTTTAGCGTGTTTTAGACATGTGTTTGTCCCTCTGTTAATAATCTGACACTGAATTTTAGTCTCAGAGAGCAGAAATGGGTTTGAGATCAACATTTACTCTGAAGATACAAACATCTGTGTGGAAAGAAAAGCTAAACTAACCTTATAAACCGTATAAAACACTAGAATGTCTTAAAGTCCTGAGTGTCTACTTTCATATAAGCTTCATATTAACACCACCGTGGATCGAGACACGAGGAAGACGTTCAGTTGTCTACATGAACACCAGAAAAAAAACGCACTGCAAAAAAATTACTTTCTTACTTAGTTTTGTTTCTTTTTTAGTACAAATATCTAAAAATCCCTATATAAAGATGCACTTTTTTGATGAACAAAATGACCTAAGAAAAATAAAAAATATCAAATTTATGCTTAAGTCAAGCAAAGAAATCTGCCAGTGGGGTAAAAAAAAAAAATCTTGAAATAAATTTACTTTTTTCTTAAACACTAAACTTAAGAAAAATTCAAGAAATAATTTCTTACTCCATTGGCGGATTTCTTTGCTTGTCTTAAGCATATTTTTTTATCTAAAAACTAGACTTAATTTCTTAGCTCATTTTGCCCATCAATAATGTGCATCTTGATTTAGGAATTTGTACTAAAAAAGAGACAAAACTACTAAGTAAAAAGTCTTTTTTTTTTGCAGTGCATCAAGTAAAGATGTGGATGTTTTTCCCTACAGGAGTGTTGGTGAGCTGGTGTTGCTCGATCGTGAGCTCGGGGGCATTTTAAGATGCCGACTTGCAGAAATCAGGGATGTAATTATTCAAGACACAGTAGTAAAGTTCAAAAATTTAGTGGAAAGATTTCAGAGAGTCCAGAGGTTATTATAACATCAAAGGAACTAAATCAGGAACGTGAAACTTACAGTAGATGTCCTAAAATATTTGGCCAGGTAGCTGTGTGTGTGTGTGTGTGTGTGTCATGTCAGCCTTGTGTTTATCAGTATCAGAGATGGTTCAGTGCATGAACAAAGCTAGCCGGGATCAAATATACCGTACTGTAGCACTGATATGTTTTTAGATGTCTATATTTTCATTACTAATTCTTTAAACAGCCTTTCTTTGCTTTCCAGACTGACACTTAGCTCATTTCTTAACACAGTTTATGAAAGGAGGGTCTGAACATTCCGCTTTGATCTTCAGTTTAAGACTGCTCACATTTAGCCACTCTAAATCCGGCACTCTGAGAGCGTTTCGGTGTGAATGGCATTTTGAAGGTTCATAATGTTTTTTTGTTTTTTTTATAAATCAATAAAACAACAAAGAGCAAAGTTTGCCTTTGACTCGATCCGAACCTTTACTTCTTTAGAGAAAATCAAAGACCAAGCTCTTTTGATTTAGTTTACTGCATGGACATTGTATTCGGTCAGAGCTCTTCGATTTTTTTTTTTAGAGCACTCTCTCTTCTCTTGCTGATGCTGTAAGTTTTTTCCAACCTTTGAACTATACCGAACTCATTTTAAGTCTAATTTTTATTCGATTTCTTTGCGTACTCTGCTTGTGTTCCTTTATTTAATATTCCTTGATTCGGTAGAACATTCTGAACGTTCCCTGTTACACTAACATCCGTCTTAAGTGTTCATCTTGTTCTTCTCTAAAACTTAACACAATTTGTTTAAACAGCAGTAGACCAAGATCCCGACCCAGAATCATTCCTAGATAGAATATAAAATAGTTTTTCTGTAAATTATTCTCTGATTTTAGATTTGCTCTTACATTTACTACTATAAATAATAATAATAATACTTCAGTATGTGTCACACTACAAATACACAAATCTAAATCACAGGATAACAAAAACACTGAATATTCATGATTATGCAAATTCATGCAAATTTAGTTTCTTATTAAAACCTAATTTTAACCATTTTTTTCATCTTCTATTCAATTTTCATGTCAATAGTTGTTAAGTATGTTGTTTTAAATATACTGCTATATATGTTACTTGATCACTATGGCATTTGAGTCCTTTTCCTGGTGCCAGAATACCTAGACTAATTACCCCGGCTTGTTCTAGGTTGACTTTTTGGTCTGGTGTATAAGGTTCTGCGATGCACTTTATAAATAGCTGTGATTCCTCAGACAGTCTAGCTGAGAGCAGCATCATTGTGCCTGTACTCATTACAGCTGCAATGGGGAAGAAGAAGGGGAGAGGACAGTCCTGCTGATAATCTTTTCCATTAAATAAATAACAACGTTGACCTTTAAAGTGCTATAAAAATAAATGAGTTGTCCAGCCTGATAAGGCTAGTGCTGCAATACTTTTAGATTATTTTTTCCCTGGGATAATATTATTAATATAATATTGCATTAAAAATATGTAAATTCGTTCTATTTTTTTGTCATGGATGAGCACAGGTAGAAGACTATATTTTTGGTGTTATAAGCTAAAAAGTGTCTTCACAATCAGATCTTTATATCCAAGGGTCATGAATACTCAGTGCAGCTTAATGAAATATGCACAAGGAGTCACACAATAAGTCTAATCAGAAGATACATCCTCATCATCAGCAATGTTCCCTGAGGTCATCAGGATGTTGCGAATCCCCTGCACCCTACTCCTATTGGCTCTCAGTGAGGATGCTGCCTTCCACAAGCTCCTGATATATGTGGCACACTTGCTGTTATTCACCTTCCTGATGTGGCCTTCCCAGTTTTATCACTGTTGGTGGGACACGGGGAGGGAACACTGGGAGGGGACACAGGGGGGGCATTGGGATAGAACGCGGGGTACTGAGAAGGCGCACTGGATGGGGACATTGGGTACTGGGAGGAGACACTGGGAGGGGACACAGGAGGCAATGGTAGAGAACGGGGGGCACTGGGAGGGAACACTGGGCACTGGGAGGGAGCACTGGGAGGGAACACTGGGAGGGGATTCAGGGGGGCATTGGGAGAGAACATGGGGCACTGAGAGGGCACACTGGGTGGGGACACTGGGCACTGAGAGGGAACACTGGGAGGAGACACTGGGAGGGACCTCCAGCTCCAGGTGCCAATCAGATGCCTTGGTCAGAAGACCTGCTGGTGTTCTGGGCTGTAGCTGTTTTCTGCCTCACAGAGACCCTGTTCCATGGCAGGGTGGTGACACAATATTGGCTCTAATGTAGAGGACTTTGCAGGCCAGGGTCAATAACTTGTTAGATGTCTGCCCAGGTGATCTTCCATTCCATCATCTTATCCAGGCTCTCTGCTGCCTTGCTCCTGCTCTCTTGCCCGTACACTTAATTGCACCTGGATTAGTCTCTGTCTATATCTCCACAGGGTCTTGTTGGAACAGATGTGTCCTTGTCCTGCTTATCCACTAGCCACCATCCTCCATTTTGTTTTGTGGCTTCAACTCATTGTGGGTCCTCCACTTCCTGCCTGTCCACATACACTTAAATACCTTTGGAGTCCCTGGAGTGAAGTACTTCTCTTATATAGGACACCATGATCTCCCTGGTGAAAGGAAGTTGCTCCTTCTATAAAGGGCTAGATCCAGATACCTGAAGAGGTTCCTGGAGATCTTCTTCACAAACGCCTCAATCATTGTCATAGGTAGAGACTTCTACTTGTAATGGTATTTGTTGTCTAGCTCTGCAATTCAACCAGTATATGAGATACATATATTAAATAGTTTACAAAAAATAAATAAATTCCAGATTCTTCTTAACCATAATCTTCTTAAACAATATTACAAAAAAACAACAAGTTAAATCATTATTTTTACGGATTTTCTTCTCATACTTAAATCTTGCCTCCTTTAGAGTTTTATTTCCACAATCAGCTTCACACCAGCTCCAGCAACAAAAGGGACTTTTACACTTTCACTGGAGCGCAAGTCTGAATGGAAAGAATCAAGAAAGAAGTAGAGCATAATTCAGAAGAGGTGATCTCTGAAGTGCTAAATAACCTCAGAGTTCCTTTGAAATACTAACAGCATCGATACTGATGACTAATCTGTTAAAAAAGACAAAGTGCAATGCTATTTTTAGTCGATTTCTAGGGAGTTCACTTTCAATAAATATTTAACGATTTATGTTGGAGAGAGAGCTCTGTTTGAGGTCAGGAACTGTTTTATCCCTTCATCTGTGCTAAGATGCGTAAGGTGCTAACATCTCCTCGAATGCAGTGATGTATTTTAGACTAAAATGTCACCAACCTATATCTGATCAGATCAGATCAAGGTCATACATTCTTTTATAGGCTTTATAGGATACGTCATTCTCACAAATCTCTAAGAACCTGAGCTCTGTTTTCATATTTCATATTGAACAATCCATTCCATTCCATTCTCCATACCTGCTTATTCCGGGAATACCCAGGTCACAGGGATCAGCTGGGGCCTATCCCAGCCATATATGGGTGAAGGCAGGGTACAACCTGGACAGGTCACCAGTCTATTGCAGGGCCTCATATTGAAAATGATTAGAATAAATGCGTTATTTGTGTTTATTTCCATGATATTGTCAAGTCGTAGTTTATCGCTGTATGTCCCTGATGGTCCGATGGCCTGGGTTCGATCTTAGCGCAGGGAACCGAACCAGTCGCTGAGGAGATAGAACTCTCAGAACCGATCCCAATCCTGCATAAAAAGGGAGGGTTGCATCAGGAAGAGCATCCGGTTTTTAAAAATTGTGGATCGGATGATTCTCTGTGGCGACCTTGAACACGGAGCAGCCGAAGAACAACAACATATTGGATTAACGCCTTTAAGTGTCAGGTGATGTTTACAGAAGATGTCACTGAAGAAGCCGTAGGGAACGGCTTCCGGATCTGGTTTTAGTAGATTGCATTAAATATATTTCGTTTATTTAATTTAACTTAATTAAAACAAACTTTTGTAACATAATTTATTTAACGATGAAATAGAAGACTGGGTGCAGAAGGATGTATTTGGGATGAGATTGTAGGATGATTGACAGGATGATTATTAGATAAGACTTAAAGTGTGATGCATTTCCTCCTCACTGCTCCAAGATGTCTGGAGTTCTCTCTAGGTTCTCCAGGTTCCGTCAACTGTCCCGTGGCTAAATTGTGCTAGCTGTGTTAGATAACCGTTAAAGACATTCAGAGTAACATAAAGAGTCGACTAGGAGTGAGTGGGGATGAGGCTGTAGGTTGAGGTACAGCTGAAGCTGCTGGATCATGTTTCGATTCGTTTCAGGCTTCTGGGTGAGATCGTAAAGCGTCATTTTATTCGCATTCTTTCACATATGAGCTGTTATTCTCTCCACCATCTGAAACACATTTGCACGTGGAATTATACCTGACTGCTGTCATTGATCAGTTTAATAAACAAACCAAAAGAAAAATGTCTTTTTCCTTAAGGGAATTCGTAATCTTTTCAACGAACCCGATACATGGCTATATAAAGACTATAGGGCATGTCTGATTAGAATTTTGAGATCAGACTATAGGGTGAGTTTTAGCATAAAACTGTAGGGACATGACGACCAACCCGTACCGTGTTTGTGCCCTTAAAAAAAAAGTGTGCTTGTGTGAGTGAATCAAACATCTTTAGATTTATAATTACAGATTATTGAACTGTTCTACAGGTATTGCTCATGGTCATGTTTTATGCAGCTATAATGGAATAAATTAACATTTAAATCTTACTCCGGGCGTCATGTTGTTCTCCAGGTAATATTTATACGCATTAGGTGTCATTTGTCAAGCTGTATATGAACAGATTTCTTCGTAAATCATTTGTAGGAGCATTTACAAAGCCTTTATCAGGATGCCTATGACACACACCCTTATGCTTTTCCAAGCTGGCGTCGACGAGCTCGCGTTGGTATGCGAGAGCTTTCTGGCTGACGCTTGTCAGAATAGCAGCTTCTCTGTGTTACGTGCTTGGTAACCACTATCACCTGTTTTTTTTTTTTTCCTTTTCTTTTTTTTTTTCTCCTCCATTCTAATGTCAAACCATTTTCATTTCACCTCGCTTATTCAGAACATCACTTCCAAACACGAATACATTATTCTGATTGAACGGATAATGCATAAATGGATATGAACAACAGACAGAGTATTCATTCTTTCCTGGGATCCCAACGAACGGCATTTAAAAAAAATAAAAATGAAGCGCACAAGGTTTTTACCTCACGTGCTGAAGCTCGTGGGGAGGAATGACATCCTTCAGCGTAATTCCCACCTTAACTACGACTCCAAACCGCACCACATGACTTAAAAACAGCTCTGAATGTCTGAACATAAGAGAAGGTAGATGCGTTTTTTTTGTTTTTTTTTCATCTGGCCATGCTAATTAAATGCAACTTCCATTTAGAGTTTTTATTCCCAGCTTTATAATGGATTCTGATAAGTAAATAAAGATTCCTGCCTTCAATCCCGTCTTTGTGGAGTTTTACATGTTCTCCTTGGGTGCTTCAAGGGTTTCCTTCCCCAGTCCAAAGACATGCATGGTACTGTAGGCTGACTGACATCTCTAAATTGTCTGTAGAATATGAACGGGTCTGTGAATATGGAATTCTGGGAGAGATTTCAGGTTCACCCTACACAGAATTCCTGTGGTACAGAAAAGATGAAGAGTAAATACTTTTCTTTCTTTCTGCACAGATCAAACTCAGAGTATCACGTTAGATATTTTAATTGTTCTCCATATTTTCCAGTATGTGTTCTTCTTGTTTTCTGTGTGTCTGAGATATAGAGAGAGAGAGAAAGAGAGAGAGAGAGAGAGAGAGAGAGAGAATCATTACAGAGAGGTGTAATAACATTTGGTTGTGTTTCAGCTGGTGTATGCAGCACTGAGGATGCAGAAAGGAAGAGGAATGTGGAGCCCAGAGAAAAAGCTTTTATCTCACCTGACCTGCACTGAGTAAATCATCTTTCATCCTCTACTGCAGCGTCCACTGTCTGTGAGTATTCTCGTTAATATTTCCCAAAGCCTGACATGACATGGGTGAAATCTTAGGCACTTAATCAAAAGCTTCCCAAATCCAGACTCTCTGTACATGTGGACGTTCAGGATGTGCATAAAACATAAACATAATGTGTGTTTACTAGTCAGAATACATCACATAATACTACTACTACTACTAATAATAATAATAACATTGCAATCAATCAATATCTAATCTTATTTAGATATTCATATCTACGGTACATTCAATTAATTAATTACATCATTTCATGTCAGACAACCGTTTCCAGAGCGACATACAGAAGTGCTTCGGAGTCTCTATCACAAACACCCTCATACAAGTTCACAAGGTCAGGGACTAAAATCAGGTATCATCACTCCTCAGAAGATTAGTATAGTAGGAACAAAAACAAAAAAAACACAAGACGAGATTTTTTTTTAATTGATATAAAAGGGTGAAGTGAAGTGCATAGCGAAGAGGAAGGTCTTTAGTCATCGTCTGAAGACAGCCAGTGACTCAGCTCTACAGAGAGCTAAGGAAAGTTTATTCTATCACTTAAGTGCCAGAGAAGACAGAAGAACATTCCGGATGCATGGCTTCCTTGTATCCTGAGAGATGTTGGGTCCGGTCGAGCTGCGCTAGGACCAAGAGCCTGGTTTAGGTTTGTAGGAATCGACTGGGGTTGGAAATCTTGGGAAGGTTGCAAACAAGTCATGCAGCTTGATTCTGGATTAGATGTTTGTTGTCTCATCTTGAAAAGATGAGGAACTGAACGAGAACCTTCGTTCAGAAGTAGGAACATTCATGAAGGTATGAGGACTCTGATTGGCAGTCAGTATGAGCTTTGAAGGAAGAGATATAAAGAGAAGAACAGGACGTATTTTCTGGGAATGAATAAACAAAATACTATTCCCAACATCTGGTTCAAACTGGTTTTAGATTCCAAAGAGGGTGAAATAAAACGTCCTTTATTTTTAGATTCCATTAATGTTGTAAAAAAAAAAGATTCCTACCTGACTGAGATGCTGAGATAATCATGCTCCAAATATCTACACTGCTGAAAGTTGTTGAGATGATGAGATGTCTGCCAGGCTTGCTGAGGAACGACTGAAGGAGTGACTGGAGGAGGAAAGAAGAGGAAGAGTTAGAGGATAGAGCATAGAGGTGGTCGAACAATTGATAGAGGATATGACCTCACTGAGCCTTGTGGGATAGCAGTGGAGAGTCAGCATGGAGAAGATGTGTGGATCTACCCTCCACGATACGAAACACGAGACTCATGGACTCATGGACAAGGAGAGATTTTGGAGAGAGAGCGACAGATGACTTCATTGTTTGTTTGAGTAAGATGCATGTCTAGTTTAGTGTGGTGAATGATGGCAGTGTGGCAGATCCTGTAGGTGTGTGAAACAGCCACTTTAATCACGGCAGCATTTGTAAAGTTAACCAGCCAACCAAATTGGGTCAACACCCACATGAGCAAAGTGAAGATATCTACACACCCACTGGAGTGCTTTACATAATCACTCTACCTTATCATTATCTCCTACAATAACATCGCTCTGTCTTCTGGAATGTGTTTGTTGTCTTAATTCTTATGTACAAAAGGTTTGACAGATATGGGACAAAAAAATAAAGAATAGCATAGAACAAACACGGTAAGTGAGGAGGTTCTTCTGGTGAACTAGGGGCAAACCACACGGTCAACATTTAGCTTCAACCGAGACTGAAGAACATTCCGGAATAACTGATGAGTTACCTGAGAGGTCTAGGCTTGGAGCTGATACGAAGCTGGGATACTGATATCTTCTGCCTTGGGATTGGGATTAGATGTTCTAAGAGGAGATACCATCTACCTGTGGTCTTTGAGGACAACAACCTCCAAACTAATAGACTAATGGTCAGACTGTATATTTATAATCACACCCTCCTCCAGTGTCACCTAAATGAGGATGAGGTTCACTTTTGATTCTGGTTCCTCTCAAGGTTTCTTCCTTTTCCATATAAGGGAGTTTTTCCTCACTACAGTCGCCTCAGGCTTGATCATTGGAGATAAATACAAACATACTTATTTCTTTTTCTTCTCAGAACAGAAGAGTCATCGTTAATAACGCTCCCAACTGTTAGAGAACAGGAAGTGCTGTTGAGTCATTTATTTATTTATTTATTTATTTAGGCTTAGCATAATTTAAGAGTGTTCATAAAATAACAGAGATAGAGGGGGGAGAGAGAGAGAGAGAGAGAGAGAGAGAGAGAGCATGAATGAATAATTTCATTTGTGTCCAAGTTTCCAGCTTTTTGTTCTTAGTTCATGTGATAAAATAAAAAAGGAGTGTTAAAAAAAGCAAGCAGCTTGTTTCCGTTAAATAGATTTTCTAAAAAAGATTTTCTTATGTAACCATGCAGCCGCCCACTGTCACATATGCTTTGCTTCGTTATAAATAAATAAATAAATTAATTAATTCATTTGCTGGCTTTCAGGTATTTCACCAATGTCCAGCTTTTCTTTGCCTCATGATGCAGGGAACAACATAAAGAGTAGAATTTATAAAACACAGGTCTCTATTGATTCAAAATCATTTAAAGTCTCTTCATTTTTGTGTCTCAGTGAATTTCTGCACTGAAGAATGAACATACCGAAACATTAGTGTAAATTTAATCTGCTGTAGTTTAACATTAATATAAAATTCAGATTAATCTCTATAATTAAAGAACTACTCTCATCTCCTCCCCAATGCAGCCTGAAACGTCATGTGAAAACCTTACT
Organism: Bagroides melapterus; assembly: GCA_028566695.1. Classification (NCBI taxonomy): domain Eukaryota; kingdom Metazoa; phylum Chordata; class Actinopteri; order Siluriformes; family Bagridae; genus Bagroides; species Bagroides melapterus. Next base: position 3,290,866 of record JAOTRN010000009.1, read on the forward strand.
TCTCTCCTTCTCTTCCCTCCTTCCTTCCTTCCTTCCTTCC
>JAOTRN010000009.1:3339259-3351206 GCA_028566695.1 Bagroides melapterus
AGTTTGCGGTTATCAATCCTTCCTTAAATGTCTTTCGCTATTCAAGATGGCTTTTTCTCTCTCTCGCTCTCTCTCTCTCTCTCTCTCTCTCTCTCTCTCTCTCTCTTTAGACTTTAACCGTACAAATAATTCCATGTGAATTTTCTTTGCATTGTTGATGTACTGTAGAGTTTACATGCAGGTCATCATACTGTTCCTACTGTTCCTTCTCTTGGTAATCAGACACGTGAGTAGATGTCCAGGACATTTGATTGTTCCATTGTTGCTAGATTTTAATCCTCGCTAAACAGGACTTTTTGCTTTATACTATGGTACTTAAAAACCTATCAGCTCCTAATGTCCAGGTGAGTACAACATCAGCACGAGAAAAAGAAAACAAACTCTTTCTTTAAATTATTGGGACAGTAAATTAGTATCACATACCTTTTGCTAATGTTAGAAATACTTGTATCTAAAATCAAGTTCCCAGATGTTCCCAGTCATGACTATCAAACTAGAATAAGCAGCATGACTGGGAGGAGCTGTAGAAGATGGATTAGTGCATTATCAGTAGAAATAGAAATAATTCTCCTGGATAAAACACAGACACAGTTATGGTGATGTAGTCAGTTGTCTGATAATCAAAACGGCAAAGATTCTTCCACATAGATCTTGAGGAGACTCGCCAATCATCTTCCCTAAGATACTTAATATAGAGATGGCAAGAGAACATGATTAAGTGTGTGTGTGTGTGTATTATATCTATATATCTATGAGATCCACAAGGATTTTTTGCTGTTTTATTTTATTATACTATCATATCATCTCCTGGAATTTTTCTTTCCCACCATCACCTCTGGCTTGCTCGTTAGGAATAAATTGATCACTTATATCCAGAATTTTCTGTATATAATTCTGTACAACTGCTTTTTTTTGCAGCTGTGTCCTCTGTTAAAAGCTCTGAATAAAAAAATTGAATCGAATTGGTATTATAGCTTCATGTAAAACGTTCCCTCATGTTTAGCCCGGTATCTAAAGATATTCTAACATAAAATAAAATAAAATCGAATCGAAAAAGCTGTTCTTGCTCAGAAGAGAAGACAGACAAACTCCCAGAAATAGGCTGCTTCACACTGTGTGCTTATGCGTATGGCCTCTCTGAAAGGTCTCTTTTTCAGGCGAGACATCACACACGTATTCATCCACAGCCTGTGAAGCCTCGAACAGTCATGAGAAGAATGAGGCAGGATGACATTCGAAGCAGTGATTCTCTTCGGAGCTTTACTCTTTATTGGATGTTTGCCAGTTTACCGTTCGTGCCAGTTGAGAAGATGACATGGAGGTCAAAAACGTTGTGTGAAAAGACAGGGAGAAAGGAAAGAATATTAATCATCAACTCCAGATTGTGTGGAGAGCCGTGTGTTTGTGTATGTGTGTGTGTGTTGATAAGGTTTAGTATGTATATGAAGCAGTTGGCCTCTGTTGGAACTCTGCACCTTGTTGCAAACAGCAGCTCCTGGCTGGGGATTAAAGACTGTCCCATCTGTCCAGCAACAGCTCTGCTTTAAACTGCTGCACATCACACTGCATTCAATCAACTCACCAGGGCCCTGTCTCAATCACAGAGAGACCTGCTGTCACCTTTATACTCACTTCAGAACGTACAAGAAACAAACATACTAGAAGGATTTAGCATGTGCTACTTCAATACAAAAACCTAGACTCAAAAGAACAACTAAACATAAAAAAGCTGGCCTTATAATGAGAGCACTGGCAGGATAATTAGGAATAGTAGAAATAAAAGTATAAATATATTACCTACATGAGGCAATGAGAAAATAAGTAGCATATATATAATATATTATTCTTTTCACCTGATGAAAATTTCCTACGAACCTGGCTTCTTTAATTGCTATGATGGCATAGGAGAGGTGTAAAGGTACATTCCTGCTGGGTCACAGTACCAGGCAGTGTAATGTTCCTCCTGCTCTAAGTGATGATTCAACTCATAAAGGGCACTATATTTAGGTGACTGGTTCATTCAGCAGGGTTCAGGAGACAACAAGGGCAAACAAGGGCTGAAATAGTTCCTTCCTGTTTGAAGCCTATTTTAAGGGCATTTCCAGAATACAAATGAGTAACAAGAAGGAGTAGACTTGGTGGGGTGGTGACGGTAGAGTTGGTGGTGGTGATGGTGCTGGAGGTGGTGGTGGTGGTGATAGTGGTGGGGGTGATGGTGGTGATGGTGGAGGTGGTGGTCGTACTGTTGGTGATGGTAGTGTGGAGGTGGTGGTGGTGGTGGTGATGGTGATGGTGGTTGTGATGGTGGTGGCAATGTATTTGGTGGTGGAGGCATGTACATCGATGACCCCAGTTCCGAGTTCTACTTATGCTTTTGTTCTAAAAACTTTAAAAATGATCCGACGGCTCAATTTGAAAGAAAAGAGAATTATAAGTGAAGAGTCCAGAACTAAATACAAACTGAGAACGGATTCTCTGTGATTATAAGGTTGGGTCACAAAGAGAAAAAAGTAGGAGTGATGAAAGGTGAAGGAGATAAAGGATGGTAGGTGCTGAAATGAATTTGTCAATCTTACTCAGGCTGTGTATGAGCACCGCACGAGGGATGGAGATTCAAAGCAATGCAAATGGAAAATGATGTAAAACGCTAGAAGGATTAGGGCTCGTGAGGAGCGTGAGTGAAACTGTCATGGCTTACGTGCTTAACTCTTAGCACTAATAGCAGTGACAGCAGTCTTAGAGGGATTTCTAAGCAGATCATACATATTTAGCTAGAGCGTTTAAGAGGGATTGTCACTTGTGTTTTCTCACAGATGGTGCATTTTATTTCTTTTGGATTACCATAAACAGTACGCTTTGCACTGGAATCTCTGATGTATGGTTTTTGAAGATAAATATTAACCGGTCAGCCAGGTGATTTGGGTATTTTTGGTATCATTAGCAAGTTCCCATACAGTCTTAGTACTAGTATTTAATGATTGATTGGCATCGGTCAAGTGCCCGCAGCATTTGGCCAATCTCTCTGTCCACATCTCTCTTTCTTTAGTCAATGTACAAATGCCAGGAACAGCAAAACATCTGTCAGAGTGAAAAAAATAAAGGTTGCTGGTGTCAGTGGCCTTATTAAAAAAAAAAAAAAAACATTTACCCTGCATAAGGTCTGTATTTATTGTGCATGTTGGCTCATGTTGATATAAAACAATAAGCTGAATAAGAGGTCATTTTTTTGCTTTCTTTTTTTTTTCACACTACTGACTGATCCACTTCGGTCCATCTGTGGTGATTAAATATCTACAGCAGCCTGTAAAAAAGCTGATTTTAATGAAAGCACCGTGTCTATGTTACAGGAATCAGACACACGATGTCGATTTGACTAAAGACTTTCTTTTTAAGTTCAAGTTAATAAATACTATATGTTCAGCCTTCTTTGATTTACTACTAAAGAGAAAATACTTGTAGAAGCCAGTGAAAGTGGAACACGGTGTAATAGGCAGTCCGACATTACCATAAATGGACTCTTGTGGTGTATGAGTTCAGTCACACTGACGCAATCACATTCGGTTCTCACTCACAGCACGCACCAAAGTACCAGGAGCTAAAGAAGTAACTAAAGAAAGCCAGCATGCTTCTAATGTTCTTCGCAGGTCGATTGCATTTTCCATTTTCTCTGGCCTGTAAATTATGAAGTATATTGGCACATTTTGCTTTGCATGTTAGGCTGCAATTTGCATTCTCATGTGACATTCCATTAGAAAGAACTATAACGATGTATATTTTGTGAAGTATTTTACTGAAAGCTGTGCTGTGTATAAATATTTAATACACTATATGAATAATAAAGCCTTTAACTTGGCAGATTAATCACTTCGCCTACAAATTATGTCTATAGCCAGCTGTCTGCAGCTGTACAAGTTATGTTCTGCAGTGACACGTTCATCACCCCAAGCATTTTTGTCTTTGACCGTTCTTTCTCCTTTCTGGCTGACTTGATGCAGGTGGTGATGATGCAGATGTTAGTCCATACATGCAGCCTGACACTGCATGGATTTGATCATTAATTACTCTCCGAGGTTGCTGGTAATAAAAGCAGTGCCTATAGAACAGTACCATTGTTTTATATTAAACTGAACACTGCTCTTGTTAAAGATAAGCACGGAGACAGTGGGGACATAAATAATCTGGGATACAGTAGTACTAACATTCTGCTTTGCACTGTTCAGCTACACCATGACTGCAGGCATGTCATAAATACGCTGTACAAGTGATACAATATTTTCATTCTTTCTGTGATAACCGTAAGGAGAAAGTCTTTGTAGTTAAGTTTCAGAGAAAATTGATGCAGAATCCAAACATGCCAACCCTCACTATTATGCACACATACACCTTTATGCTTCGGTTCCTAGCTCCTGCTGTTCCTGCCCACCAGGGCTTAATGAACTTTTCAGTGAAATGTCAAGAATTTAGTTTCACGAGTCATGCGTCATCATCTGAATAAAATACTGTTGAATCAGTTTGTATATTCTGATTATTATTATTATTTTTTTTTTTTTGCAGGTAACCGGTAGGATGGTGGCAGTGGAAGTAAGTGGGCACAGCTACCTGGTGGCGTGCTGGCAGCCCATCCTAATTCTGATGCTTGCCACTGTGCTGTCTGGCTCTACCACCGGCTGCCCATCCCGCTGCGAGTGCAATGCCCAGGAGCGTGCTGTTGTGTGCCACCGCAAAAAGTTGATGTCAATTCCTGAGGGTATTCCATCCGAGACAAGATTCCTGGACCTCAGTAAGAACCGCATTAAAACAATTAACCCCGAGGAGTTCTCCGGGTTTCCCAACTTGGAGGAGCTGGAGTTGAATGAAAACACCATATCCACCATTGAACCTGGGGCCTTTAACAACCTGTATGGCCTTCGGACTCTTGGGCTGCGCAGCAACAAGCTGAAACTTATTCAGCTGGGTGTATTCACTGGCCTCAGTAACCTTACCAAGCTTGATATCAGTGAGAATAAAATAGTAATCCTGCTAGACTACATGTTCCAGGATCTCTACAATCTACGCTCTCTGGAAGTGGGTGACAATGACCTGGTGTTTATATCTCACCGAGCATTCCATGGCCTCAACAGCTTGGAACATCTGACACTGGAAAAGTGCAACCTGACCACTGTTCCCACAGAGGCCTTCACTCATTTGCACAGCCTCAACACTTTGTGTCTGCGCAACCTCAACATTAACAGCATCAGAGATTATTCCTTTAAACGCCTCTCCCGTCTCAAAGTTCTAGAGATCGCTAACTGGCCATACCTGGACACCATGACTACCAACTGCTTGTACGGTTTGAATCTCACATCCTTATCAATCACCAACGCCAATTTAACCTCGATCCCGTATGTGGCACTCCGGCACCTGGTTTACCTACGATTCTTAAATATGTCTTACAACCCCATTGCAGTCATAGAAGGAAACAAGCTCCATGACCTGCTCAGACTTCAGGAGTTTCACTTGGTTGGTGGTAGACTGGCTATAATAGAGCCGTACTCATTTAGAGGACTCAACTATCTAAGGATCCTGAATGTGTCAGGGAATGTTCTAACTACCTTGGAAGAATCAGTTTTCCACTCAGTGGGGAACCTGGAGACTCTGGTGCTGTATGACAACCCTCTGGCATGCGACTGTAGGCTTCTCTGGGTGTTCCGTCGCAGATGGAGGCTCAATTTCAACCGCCAGCAACCCACATGCGCCTCACCCGAGTTCGTCCAGGGTAAAGAGTTCAAAGATTTCCCTGACATCTTACAGCCAAATTACTTCACATGTCGCAAATCAAGAATCCGGGACCGCAAAGCACAGCAGATGTATGTGGACGAAGGAACTACTGTGCATTTTGCATGCCAGGCAGATGGCGATCCAGCCCCAGTTATCATGTGGCTTTCGCCTCAAAAACAGTTCATTACCCCCAAAACAATAGGAAGACTTACCATGTTTCCTGATGGTACTTTAGAGGTGCGCTACGCTCAGATCCAAGATAATGGGACGTACGTATGTATCGCAAGTAACGCTGGTGGAAACGATACTGCTCTTGCTCACCTTCATGTCCATAGCTACTCTCCTGACTGGCCCAACCAGCTCAACAAGACCTTTGCTTTCATCTCTAACCAGCCCAGTGACAACGGAGCCAATGGGACGAAAGCTACTGTTCCTTTTCCCTTCGACATCAAGACTCTTATCATTGCCACTACCATGGGATTCATCTCCTTCCTTGGTGTGGTATTATTCTGTTTGGTACTGCTGTTTCTGTGGAGCCGGGGTAAAGGTAACACCAAACACAACATCGAGATTGAGTATGTGCCACGTAAGTCGGATGCAGGACTAAGCAGTGGTACTGCTGATGCACCCCGCAAATTCAATATGAAAATGATTTAATCCATGCAAGGAGTGATAAATACACAGTAAACACTAAATGAGTACTTGTGAGTAAAATATCCTGATTAACCCGTGGATCCTGCAGCTTTCTTATAGAGGAAGTGTTTCTGATGTTGTGTGTTTGATGTTGAAAAGGGAGGAGAAAACTACTGCAACTTCTCTGTGATGACTTTTTCTGCTTGGCCTTCAGGGACCATTTCTTGAGAGACAATTTTCTTGTAAAACGTTCAACCGGAATTTTATGGGCAAAAAAGGAAAAAAGACTAATGAACCCTTCTCAATGTTCGTGTGATCCGCCAAAACACAAAAGACCATTGTCCTCCTTTGCTGTCCTTTTGCCTGCATTATGTCTTACTGTATGATTTATTTTTTAACATTCAAACTGAGAAAGTTTTATCGTACAGCAGCAGCAGACATTTTTGGGTTGAAAAGCACATTAACTAATGGAATGCTATGCTAAATATATCATTTGTTTCAGAGGATCACTGCCACACTCCTTGAATACTGTTGGTATCCAAGTCAAACACTGCACTACAGATCACATTCACTGTACAGAACGTTTTTAAGACAAAAGTGTCTTGAAAAAACCTTTTAGATTCCGTTGAGAGTTTCATTTGCAGAGACACAAGAAGACTAGCTGGAAAACACAGTTATTTATCTCAGTAGTTTTGACACTAAAGAATGAAAGCTTTAAATCATTCATAAGTCCTACAACCTTCAACCAATTGAAATTTTCCATTTTATCACAACCTGGTTCCCTGCAAAGTAACATTTATCTCTCACATGGCTACATTCCGGAAATTCAGCCTTTACAGAAGCTAAATGTGGTGGCAAAAGTTTTCTTTTCAGCTCTGTGAGCCCTGGACTATACTTTATTGAATTAATAAACGTGAAAATTGAAGGTAAAACGTACAGATTTTAGAAACACACAGTACAAAGTAGGTATTCCAGTCATTTCAACCTTTACGATTAAATTTATTTTAAGCAGTCTATCCGTTTGAGTGAGTGTTTATATAAAGTTCCTCACTTTGATGTATTGGCAAAGGTTTTGCAGCTTTCTTTTAGACCTCATTAAAATACGGTGTCACTGGCTATAAAAGCCAATATATCAGGCTCCGATATGCAAATGACAGAGAAGTGCATGAATTCCAGGAGAGTATACCTTACGTACTTTACCCTAACATTTAGACAGGAAGCTGATAGAGAAGTACGTAGTTCATTGTGGTAACACTTTATTTGTAGGGTGTATATATGGGAGATTTCTAACACATTCATAAGAACATCCAGGATAAACCATGACTAAGGTCTAGAAGTTGACTAGTAGCGTTTATAGGGTGGCTAATGTTGACTCTTTAGACACTTGGCACGGAGTTCCTTTAAAAGAAACGTCAATTTAACCTTAGCTAGGTTAGTTATAGAGTAAAATGTATATGATGAGTAGGAAGTAAGAGGAAAAGTTTTGTATGTTGTTTCAGCTTGTTTTAGAAAAGAACCTTCTGCATTCACGCTACAGTCACAGACGTGGTTTGTCATGTGGAGAGAAATATTTTGTACCGTGACTCATGCTTTCATGTGGTCACAGTCTTGATGACTAGCAATGCCAACGAATGCGGAGTATATGTAAGTGACTAAGGAAACTCTGATACGTCTGTGATGAGCCGTAGTTTTTTTTTTTTTTTACTTCCCTCTGCACTTCTCTTAGTCTTACTCATCCTAATTTGACTGAATTGATTTAGAAAAACATGCAGTAATTTGGGAGACTTTTAGACTAAAAGGATCGACCCTGGCAGCTCGGCTTCAGTGAAACTTCTTACCTCCTCTTTTTCTTCTGTCCATCTTTGGAAATACTGTGGTAGCTTACTGAAAACATTTGTGAGAATTGGACTACAGGTAAAGAACAAATACATTATAATACATAAATAGTACTTGAACTTTTAAATAAAAAAATTTAAATCCTATAAAGCTATAAATCACACTCAATATTAGGGAAAGTTCTCAATCCTTGGCCTGTTGTAGGAATAATACATATAAGCATCAACTTTCCAGTAGGATCTTGTTTCCACAAAGATGATATCTCAGTGATGAAGGTAGTATTGTATCTCTTAATTCACTGTACGGTGACAAAATAAATCAAAAAACAGAACAGTTATTAATGAATAAAGGTTTTCAAACAGAAATGAAGAATTTAATGCTTATTGTTATTCATATGGTGATTAGCTAAAAATAAAGTTTAGCTAACAGAATGTGGATCTAACAAAATTCAAGGAGCTTTAAGAGAGCCGTATTTTATTTCTGTTACGTTATGTTACAGTCATACGATTCATTATTCCATCGTCATCTTCGACTATGATATATTAACCAGCAGGTCTTACAAGAAGTTCTGATATATGCTTTGTTTGATTTTGAAGTTACAGATAGAGATTGTTTTTTTTTTAGCATTTGTTAATGCCACGTTAATATATTTTATATTTACATAACAAGACGTCTCCTGGTTATTATTTTTTTCATCATTATAACAGGTAAGTTACTGAATGAGTGCTTATGGGTTAAGCATTAGTTTTATAAAAAGTTAATGTGCTTGACAACCCTGATGTTCATGTTGCTCGTTGTAATTATTTGCTGCAGTCTTATGATCCAAAACTGACTGATTGGTTTAAAAAAAAACAAAATGTTCAATTTAAATTTGAATAAAAATTCCCAAAACAGTCCCAAACAAACTTTTTTCATATGACTTGTAAAAATGAAATAATATGAGTTGCACAAGCATTTAAAAGAGCGGATGAAGAAATGATATTGGTTGTGATTTTGGCTTTGCAGAAGTGTATACGTGTGTGTGATGTTCTTACTTTAGTGAAAGTCTTTTAATGTGGTTGTCAGAGCTTTGTGGATGTGAGGGGGATAAAGCAGGATCGAGTGCCGGGTTATAGAAGAAGTGGGTTAAATACCAGAGCAATTATTTTGTTGCTCTTGTGCTGATTGGATGCACAGACAGATAGAGGAGCACAGGTAGTTTCACTTGATAAATTTAAAAGAAAATTCTATTCACATACAGCTGTGAGACTCTAACACACCTCACCATACCAATCGTTCTTTTTTTTTTTCTTTTTAATGTTTCAAACCTCTAAACCTATTGTGCTCATCTTGTGCAAACTTCCCTACAGAAAATACCAAGAAAATGCACACTATTTACTCATTTCTTTCTACCTACATACCAAGATGTTAAATGACGTGGTCCAAAACATCCTTTTATATTGGGGTTAAAAAAAAAAGAAATATGAAAAATATGTTCAGATTGTTTTGTGCAATAAAAGGTAATATGCAGTTTTTAATTAACCGTTTTATTGATGTTGAATTGTTGAGAATATGGTGTGTTGTATTAAAAAAAATCGATGGAGTTTTCAAAAAATAACAAAAAAAAGCCTATATTGATTTAACAATTCAACTAATGATTACTGTAATGAAAAAAGTATGATGACTAATCAGACAGATTGCATTTTTAACATGTTTATCTCATTTGTGAGCTCACAAGGTTAGATTTACATCAGGGGAATTTGTCATGTGTCAGAATTTGACATTTACAGAGTTATTTGAAGTTTTTTGATTTTTGGCAAATTGCATAAACACAATTTATGCTCAGAACGTAAAATTTACGTACAGTATCTATCTTAAAAAAAGAAAAAAATGACATTTGTCCAAAAAGTGGATTGTCCAAAGCTCCTCGTTTTTTTTTTTTGAAGAATGTCTCTTACCTTCTTAATAGAGCTCTAATGTTCCAATCCTTTTTTTTTTTTAAGATTTTGCACTTTACTTTGCTAAGAGATAGGAGTTTGATTGTTTCTATTTTCTGTTAATTTTCAGGAGACAGCTTGTGTGAGGGCAGTGCAGTTATACAACATGGCTCCCTGCAAAGTGACAGTGAGTTTTCACATGGCTGTGCTCAATTCCTTTAGCTTTTGGAAAAGAGAGCTAGATGCATTACTGTCATACACCCACTACATTCTTCATTACACCGGAGCACCACAATCGTTTAAATGTCTGCTAATCTGCTAGCGTTGCGCATCATCGGTACTACCAACATTCTACAAATGAATAAAGGAAAACCTTATAGCTCAGTATTATAGTATACTTATGTGAAAATCTAATATAAAATATGTACAATATAATTAACCCTTTGAGGATCAAGATGATCTTGAGGAGGTTTCAGTGAACCTTCAGGTCTATGTCTGGGGAGAAGTTAGACAAAGTTTAATCCTATGGACCCCTATGAAACGTCCAAAAAAGCTAAATGAACCTAGCCATATAACGCAACCTGAAATGACAAAATGGAGTCATTGTTTAGGCTCATCACCTGCAAGATGAAAGGTAGGACTCAAGTCTCATGTCAGTAACAGATACTTTATTCATAGGTGTATCTGGTACCAGCGAACTTTAGGCCAAAGGTCAATGAATACTTTTGTTATTGTATATCTAAGACATGAAATCTTGGAATCTTTAGCAAAAATAAGATGGGCTTCACCACTTGGTACTAAGATCCACTCGTTACATAGGGTGCCAAACAGATTTACCTGGTAAACCCAGGAGAGCCTTCTGAATTACTTGGAACATATGACAGAAGCTTCAGTGAGAGACACATTTAAGTCACACCACCAACACATTGTTTTCTGTGTACTGTGTGTACTAAGGTTAAGGAAAGTGGTTCTGAAGGGACCCTGATCGAAACCTCAGTCATAGATGTAGCTGCAAGAAGCTTTGGGTAAAAAGGCTGTCTGTGCCAATCATGGTGGTCACCCTAGGACATGCTGGTAAACACCAGTGGTGAGGGAAGTTGCAAAGATGATGAAGGAGGGTTTCTGGTTGTCTAGGGTTCTTCAGATTCAAAAATAGTTGGAGTGGCAAAATCTTGCACATTAAATGAGTTCAGAGAGGCCATGGAAAAAGACTATTATGTGCTCCAGTGATGTTCTATCAAGGCATTTATCTTTTAAACAAGCACAGAGGAGTGTTGACCACTACTGGTGATATTATTGAGCAAGGACAGAGAATGTTGAGGAACTCTTTAATCCAGTACATACACCCTCTGTTCAGAAAGCAATGGAAGAACTATTTGTTGCTTTGGATGTCATTTGTCCAGAGATGACATCAGGCAATTTTGGGGTCATGTGGTTAACAAACCCCTTCAATGTTGCATTGAGGTCTGGTCCATTGCCATTGGACTGAAAAACTAGAATGATGGTTTTCAGTTTCCCATTCACATTCAGTCAAGGGTAAGTCTTCCCTATCATCAAGCATCAGTGTGCCATGACCCTGTCACTTGTTCAATTGTTGTCCTTACTTGAGACACTTTTAGTCAGTGCTCTCCACTACATTCTGGGAATTGCAGTATATCTGTTTAGTATGAAGGGTAAGTGGAAATCTAGATATACAGATGTCATTCAGAGGGTGACAAATTGTTCAAGATGTTTACATGGCCTCTGAGAGGAAGCCATGTGCATTTTTTCCCCATATACAGGGATTGCATGCCCTGGTTTTATAG
>JAOTRN010000009.1:3402321-3413655 GCA_028566695.1 Bagroides melapterus
TGTGTCTCTGTCTGTCTCTCTCTCTCTCTGTCTGTGTTTCTCTCTCTCTCTCTCTGTCTGTCTCTCTGTCTGTGTTTCTCTCTCTATCTCTGTGTGTGTGTGTCTCTGTCTGTCTCTCTCTCTCTCTGTGTCTGTGTCTCTCTCTGTCTGTGTTTCTCTCTCTTTCTCGGTCTCTCAGTGTTTAAAGTTGTTGGACTGCAGCTTGGAAGGTTGTGAGTTTGATCCCCAGATAAACGTGAGCCGCTCTGGACAAGGCCGTCTGCCCAATTGCTATAAAAATAAATAAATAAACATCTCATATCAGTAGGTTTTTATGTGTTGAGCCTCAACACATTGTTGTTCATCTTGGATCATGTGCAGAGCCGCCATGCAGCTCCTTATGTATGTATGTATGTATGACACACAAACTTCCTGTAACATATTAAAAGTCCAAATATTCTAAATATTAACCATATTAACCATCACCGAGCAAGGACACGTTCAAGGAAGGTCTGGGATTATGTACGAAGAGCTCCGATGCGCTGTCTGTGTTTATCTCCACACGGACTTCATTTAACCTCGACCTTCAGGTTGTGTTTTACCAACAGGGTTATAATAGAAGTGGCTACGAGCTCATTCAAGCATTTAATGACTGACTTTCCCCTGGTCATGAAAATAAAATCTTATTTAAAACTCTAGCATTGATAAATAAGTAGGTGGAGAGAGAAAGCAGTCCAAAGTTCAGCCGTTGCTTGTCTGAGTTCGTTCGTTTCGACTTGCTAGCTATAATGTTTAATTCATATATATATATATATATTTTTTTGCACATTTATCTAAGCTAACATCTCTACAACTCAAATTGACTCGATATTAGCAGCGTTGTAAACTCTTGCTACAAGTTATAACATCTTTGAATCTATCGATCTGTCCATCCATCCAGTTTCGTGAGGAACCTGGACTCTACCCCAGAGACCTCTGGGAACATGTCTGTAGACACCATGGACTGGGTTCCAAACCACCACAGGACACAATCCCATAAACTCTCACAGTACGAGGTCAAGAGTCAAGAAGTTTCAACCATTTACAGCTGTCGCAGTGTACGGTGAAACGAGACAACGTTACTCCAGGACCGTGGAGCTACACAGATCAACCCAGAGCTGAGGACGGAGCCAAGTACGTTAGTCGTAGTGTATAAAATAAAGTGCATCTGTGCAAGCTAGTGCACACAGAGCAGGACGAAAGTGCAGATATAAACAATACACACATTACAAGACAAAATACAAAAGCTGCACCGACCAGTGAACATACTGTTTGTTGTATGTCTGGATTTGAGGAGAAAACCGGAGAACCTGGTGGGAGAACCTTGAAGAACAAGGAGGAACGTAGAAACTACACACAGAGAGAACAGGTGGGACTCAAACCCCCAACCACTGGAGGTAAGAGAATGGTTTCTGTAAGATATAGTATCAAGTAACAAGTCACACATAAGAGTATTTATGTTGTCTAATTGGACTTTCACCTCTTTTTTATTTTTTTTTTCATTGTTTTAATGATCTGATGAACACACTGCTGGAGCTGAAAGAGTTAAAGATGATTTTGCACTGACCTTTGTGGCTGATTGTGTGTCTCCGAACGTGTGCACGTTTCTATTTATACCCTCGGAGACACACGGCCTGTTTAACAGAGAACGCTGTCTTCACTCCTCTCTAATCACCAGGACTGTTTAACCCCTCTTAGGCTCCAGACTCAAAGCGACTACAGTGTGTAAGATCCTTTAATCCCCTTGTCTTTCATTAAGGTAAGGTCAAGTTTCATATCATTCATATCATCAGCTGCTCCGATGATGACCGGCGACTGCGGACAGCGTTTCACTCCACGTTTTAATTCCCATTTCAGAAAGGAGCTGTATAATTACACATGCACCAGAGCAGCCCACTGACATGCTCATTATTTATTACGCAGAAAAACAGAGAGAGAGAGATAAAAACAGAGAGAATGCGCTTCCTCTTAAATCCTCAGCACGGTCCCTGTCTAAAAGGCAATCGGAAAAAAAGAGAAAAAAGCCCCAGCAATGTATTTGCCATCTTTCCTGATGAAAGGTTGTTGTTTATAAAATCCCCCGAGTCACTGTGATGTGGGCAGAAGAACAAGATGCCGCTAAAAAACTCGCCATGTTTTCATCAGGGAAATAAAGCAGCTAGACTGAGGATTAAACGCCGCAGATTAGACGCCACGGCAACAAGCGGCACAATTAAAACAGGATTGTTACAGGGAAATTTCTCACATAGAGGTCAACACCGAACACGCTAATGACGTCGGAGAGGAAATATGTCGCTCGGTAACTGACCTTAGGCTCCGGGCACACGCTGCTTTTCCTTCCATTGACTCCCATTCATACACGTGACAATTTTTCGTATAATACAAGCTCGGGTGAAAGTTTTGCATTTCGCTGTGTTTGACCTGTGAATTCGCATTATGTGAATATGTGCGTCCAGTAGAAGATCCATACGTCATGTTGTGACCTTTCGCTACAGAACAGCAGAAGATGGAGGATCGCTAACTGTAGCTGTGTCAAAGCGGCATGTTTTATATAAAAATCAAATAAAGGAATAGATGAACATTTAAACACTGTAATAAATAAATAAATGAATGAACTAATATAATTATAATAATACCTACTATCTGAGATTTCCTTCTAAAGTCGTTTACGTTTATGTTCAGTTATTTTAGTTTTATGGCAACAGGGAAAAAACTATTCAGTGATAAAGTTATGTGTGTGTGTGTGTGTTAATATTTCGTCCATCACAACAGACACGGTACAAGCACGTCATAATCCATGTTGTGTACGAATGGGAAAACATTGAGGTCATTTCCTGTTCCCCGCCCACTCCTCAGCTGCATCCGAAAACCTTTCGCATGTTTTAAATTCTCTGTAACATTAGTGTTAAAGGACGTTGCTGCAACACAGGATGTTAGTGATGTGCTCAGGGCGTTAATTAAAGAGTACGACGGCAGTGTTGGTGTAATCATTTAAAGCTTTAATTTTGTCTTGGTTAGAGGACGCTGAAGGCCGTGTTGATATTTAAGCCTGTGAGGAAAAAAAGAGCCAGGAGTGATACTGATTCCATTTTATTGATCTCTGACTGGGTTTTAAGCTCATTATCCTGGACAATTCTTTAATTTCTACAATATCAACTTGGCTATAAAGTTAATATAAAATTAATCATGTAAGTTCATAACAAAAGCTGTGACATCTACATTTCTGTTAGCATCAACTGTTTTATTACTATCCAGGTATTATGAGTTCACATAAAAAGAAAAATCATATTAACTTGATTTTAATGATTAATTCATATCTAACCATCACGGAGAACAGAAATAAAAGAATAAATCAATTCTACAGTTTATTAAATGTGAGGTATGTTTTTAACAGTGATCAAACTCTACCATCCTGACTGGAATAAATTGACCAGAGCAGCTGTGAGTTTCTAACACGTTTCATTTGATACAAACCTGAATCCACGTCACGCTCCACAAGGCGTCCAAGCAAGTGGAGAAGAAGAGATGTGGCTCATGGATGTGAAGAAGAACTGAATAAAAACAAGAAACGTTTTTCATTTCGCGATTCAGGAAGTGTTTAATATCCGGAGGAACGCATGCAGCAGTCAGGAGTCTTTTTTTTTTTTTTTTTTTTTTGTCCACCGTGACGCAACATCACAACCATGTATCTGGACAGAACTGAAATGAATTCGAAATTTGAATTTTTAAAAAAATAAATAAATAAAAACATTTCTAAGAAATATATCAACACGTCTGATTACAAAGGCGTGCCAGTAAAACATTACACTACCCCCGGATCCCATGACAGGTCTGTACTGTCTTAGGTATGAGATTAATACACATATGACATGCTGACAAAGAAGAACAGATTCATCTTTTTTTTTAAATAAATAAATAAATAAATAAATAAAGGAGAAATACTTGGTGTGCCAGGCTTAATGTCACAAGGAATCAAGCAGTGGGTGTGTTTCAGGAGCAAATGCCAGTGCGGCAATCAAAGAGCCATAGAGAAGATGGAAATGTAAGAGTAGGACTTGGGGAAAAAAAATAAGAAGGAAAAAAAGATGACTTTCTATGAAGAGAGAAGAAGAAGAAGAAATGTCATCAGAGTGGAAATGCTCATTTCTGATGCACTCAGCTCATGACCAGACTGACCGTGTAGACCTTTTAACTAGAATTACTTTATGCCTGAAGATCGGATTCTTTTCTGTCGCTCGGTGCCCAATCTTCTCGCTGTTATCACTCCATCATTAGATGTTCATTCATCAAGGAAATGGTGGAATAGGAAGGAAGTGGACCAGGGTGTGGGGTGGGGTGGGGTGGGTTATGGGGTGGTGTAGAAGTGTCATGGGGGGAAAAGATTTCAAATGTAGTAGAGTTTGTTGTTGTTCCTGCTTCACTGAAGAACGTGAAGGGAGTCTAGAACACGAGGGGAGTCTAGAACGTGAAGGGAGTCTAGAACACGAGGGGAGTCTAGAACGTGAAGGGAGTCTAGAACACGAGGGGAGTCTAGTACACAAAGGGAGTAAACCGTGTTGGGGCAATACAGAAGTTCTCAAAAGGTTTAAAAAAGAAAGAAAAAAAATGTTATTAAAGGCATCACTTAAATACGACGAGACCCATCCCACGTGACCTCCAGCATGTAGTTCACTCTGCTCTAACTCCACCTTCTCTAAACCAATACTGTGCCCCGTTACAGTGTTCTATATAAGATCTGTAGAGACGCTAACGTCCACAGTGGGAACGTGAGACAAGTCAGTACTGTACGATGACCTCGCTGTTGTTCAAGGTCAAAAACAAAGTCCTTCACACATCCCAGGAGGGTCGGAACTGGCTGGAGATCAGTTCCGCTCCACGCCTGCTGCAGCTAGGTGCTCGCTACAGCACGATGCTCTCCACATGCCACGCTCACGCTCACTGTGCTGAACCAGGATGACTCGAGTCAGCAAGAAAAGGAACATGGCTTGCATAAATTGCCTCAAAGAAAGTTCAGAGAGAAAAGTGTCAAAAGAGCTTTTTATAGTTTTAGATACAACACGAATCACCGTGCAGCGTGACATGGAGAACTCTCTTGGCTGGATTGGGTTCGGATTTGGATCTGGAATAAACATCACGTCGTGGTTCTTAACACTATTTTTATTACATTTTTTACATCCGGTTATATTTTCTCTCATCATTTAGCCGGATGCACAGTACAGTAACACTTTATTTGAAGGTCATCTGACATTAAACATTCACAACACGATCACAAGCGTTTATAATGCTAAAGCTAATTATGAAGTGGTTTCATACGAAGCAAACTCACGTTCTGAAGTAATTATTGTATACATGCCATTCATTTTTGCCAGAGCATGTGGAAAAATGTCTTGTTCTCACACTGAGTAGAACATTTTATTTCATAGTGGACTCTTTTGTGAAAATCGAGACGGTTTAGGGTCTTAAAAATACCCGCAGACACACGGGTCTAAAGCACGGCGGTGGCAGCATCATGTTATTGCATGAAGCTGCTTCTCTAACGCTCAGACTGGAGCTCTAACGACGTCAGAGGGAATCAGGGATATGTAAAAAGAAACAATATTTTCATTCCTGATTAAATAATATCTCCTCAGTCTTGATTTCCCAGTCAGATTCCTCTTTATTCGTGAAAATCGAATCAGTCTGGTGTCTCTGCAACGACGATGTAAAGCACCGGAATGTGTATTTAGCGCTCGAGAGGTGTGTAGGTGTGTAAAGGCTTTAGAGAATAGATGAGCGTGTGTCCTGCATCCACTCTTCATACTCCACGAGCGGTCAGGTGTACACACTGGAGGACGTTTTAATTCAGATTAAACTGTGTCTAGGTTCAGATGAGCTCCAGATTAACAACACTGTGGAGCGAGACGGGAGGAAGACGTTCATTCAACAATGTGGACACGAGAAAAACAGGAAGAAGTAAAAATGTTATCCATCAGGAAGCAATGCAGTGACCTGATTAATGAGATTTATTACATATTCTGTGTTCAGTAGTTCATATAACGTGACCTAAAGTCATTTTTTTTGCTTCTATATTTATATTTATGATCAAACATCATCATAATTAATATTAATAGTTAGAGAACGCTCTCGGATACAGAACACAGCACTGGTCCGGTCTTGGCTCTGCATTGGCTCGGGCTTATTTTCATTCTAATTTCAGCTCTCTGCTAATAATATGAGAAATATTTCATTTCACTGTTTCGTGACTTTATCTCCATGTCCATTAGATAGTGGAATGAAAAAATTTAGTAGTTTCTCTCTCTCTCTCTCTCTCTCTCTCTTTTCCAGGCTGCTTGGTGTGAGATCATGGATCTGTTCAGTGTTTATGTTCTGCGGTGCTGACGCTAACTCTGCCTGCAAGAAAAACAATATTAATATCAGGTTTCTCTCTTCATAAAAGAATTATCACCAGGGAAATTTCTTTTTTTTTTATAGTAATGAAGTTCCTGCTGCGGATGTGTCGCATGACTGCACACCTAACATGCCTCGTATAAAATCCAGAGCCAGAGGATTCACATCTGCTCCTCTGCTATAAGATACACACAGCCTTGTCGAAGTCATCATCTTCTCCTCCCACTCTGTTCTCCATCTCTCCACCTCAGAGCGACGTTTCTGCCTTGACTAACGTGATTTCCCAATACGCTACCGATAACAAACAGATCAGTTGCTGTAATCCAGGACGTTAACGCTAGAACCGGGTCTCGTTTCCAAGTGTTTGGAGTCGGGTGACTGTTTTTTATTAAGGCATCAAACTGGGTTCAGTCGTTCAGTCGAGCGAACGGTTTCACAGCAAGCGCACACGGTCTGATGCTTCTGCTGAGCTAGTCAGGCTCGGATCACCGAGATCCCTCCCAGTGTGTCAGCAGGGTGCGGCAGAACCGACGCCGCTCGGCATCCCTGCGATCTTGCCTCGGGTCAGTCGTCTGTCAGAAGAAAAGACGAGACAAAAACAAACAATTGCACAAACATCCCCGTAAATTCAATTGTGTTTCTTTTTGGTAGAAGTGGAGGAAAGGTGATCAAAAGGTGATCTGTTAAAGAACCTCCTCACTAGGGACTCAAATCCATTTCACCTAAACTCCTGGCGCTTCTAAAAATGACCCGTTTCTTCAGTTTAATCCGTGAGGCTTTCCGAGGATTCCGATGACGAGACCACATTTAATCGATTTCCTCCGACCGCCGCCTTCACCCCTCCCCACTCCTGAACGTCTCGGCCCACATGTGACACAAAATCCAGGATGAACCGTTAAAGGAAAGAGAGACGAGAGGAACGGAAATGCGTAACGTGCGTGACGGACGGACGCGAGTTTCCCTATACGACGGCGTCCAAAGAGCCGGTATTAATGAAGGGCTTCGCTCGTATGCTTCCCACTACCGTGTTAGACCAGTTTAGCTAAATTCGACGAATCTGAAATAAACAAAAGAAGACAGCAGTAAGTAAATATTTGTCGAGGCGACACATGCCATCTGGAAGGCTGCTGCGTCTCGCTGGGAGAGAAACGGCAGAAAGAGAAATAACAGAGCACAAGAACAGTTGTGAGTCAGGTGATATTTCACAACAGAGTGAGAGGTTGCAAATATCAGTTATTCCTGGCGAGAAGTTGAGCTGATTCAGAGATCTACTGCGTATGAGAAACTGCAGCTGCCAAACGCTGTGCCTCCTCCTCCTCCGACTCCGACTCCGAGCGGAGCTGCAGCAATTTATTATTTATATTTGCTGCTTGCAGAGAGTGCACATTTCTGTAAGCGCCATATTTCAAGCGTACAGACACACAGTAATTCTCTAAGGGGAAAAACTCCACTGACCAGAAGTCCATTTATGTCTATTAGAAGAGGTCACAGAAACGTCTCACTCACAGAGCCGGGTCGGTCCATTAGGAGATCCCTTTAATGCAGGTTACGGCGTATGCTGCATTCACGGTACCTTGTAAGTGGTAATTTAAGCTTCGTAATAACGTCATTTTTATCTCCGGATGACCGACGTGTAAAGTGGACGAAACGTGGACGCCTTTACGTCTTTTGCTCATAAAAAGCTACTGTAAGTGCACTTTTACACTCACATGTGCCCCGGCGTCTATCGCTCGTGTTTTACTGTAGTGAACTTTAAATATTCATGCAACACGTTGGACTGAAACTGCAATAACGAGTAGCTTAGCAGCGTTCGTGATGACTCTAATTTTGAGGATTAGCTTCCCGAACCGGTGTTAGTACGGTCGGCGTAATAGATTTAACCCTCTACACTGTTCTCTGTGTGAGCAGCCGTATCGATTTGACGTCATTAAGAAGGACCTGGGAAGAGAGAGGACTTAAAATGAGACATTTCTACCTCAAGAGGCTTGTTTGAGGCCGGAGACACGGTAACCAATTAATTGTTGTGAAACTTCAGAGTATTTTTTTATTTATTTATTTTTTTTTTTCACCACACGTGTGTACATCGTTTCACGCTAGCGCTTCCGCTTTCCACATCACGGCCCAACATTCTCCTGGTGTCCCGGGTCTGAACGTAATGCAGACTAATTATTTGTCTTCACGCACCACCTGCAGTATAACACAGCTCTGAGAGGTGAGAGGTCCCGAACGGCACAAGACGGAAGAAACACGTCGTCTGAACGACAGATGTTCACCACCAGCTTATTAGTTTTTCAACATTTTCAATCTAATGAAGTGATAAAACGTCGGGTCGGTTTTAGAGGCTAATCAACGGCGGCCAAATATTTATGCAGGTTGTCAGCTGTGGCTTTTATTCAGCAGATATTGACATGATGCTCATTGTCCTTCGACTCCGTTTGCCTCTCGGCTCTGGGAGTGAAGGCGAGGTGTTACCCTGAATGTTAAGCAATCCGTATGTTTTTCTGACATATTAAGGCCTGGATGTTTGAGGGAATTAATTCAGTGCTGCACCGAGTGGTAGCAGCCCACGAGTGCACAGACGGATAGAGGGAGAGTTTTAATAGTGGCACTTATCAGGACAGGAAAAGGGAATCAACGTGGAAGTCAGGTTTGTGATGGTCAGGATTCCACATTTTTTTCCCTTCGTATACAGTAATACCTCTCTGATCCACGTCTCACGATTCGCAACCGACCCGCAATGTTTTTATTGGAACCTAACAGATTTACAGCTGCGAATTTTCTGCAGTCCCGCAAAATCCTGCAAACGTGTTTACGGCTAATGTTGTGGCAATTTTTACAGTTTCATGCTTTTTAATGTGAAACGTGTAGTTTATTAATTTCTATTTTTATAAATATAAAAGTAAAATCAAGAAAATATCAATATAAATCATATCAAAGGTCGGCAATATCACGTACATAAAGTACAGCCATTACTGTCGTTATTGGCTGAAAGGGTTAGAAGTAGACAATCACAGAGCGTTAACAGCTTTACCTAGCTGCCGATTGGCTGGTAGCTATGACGCTTTGTATGCACAATGTCACGGTTCATCTTCCCGCACCTTGTATTAGCAGTATTATCATTTTTATTGACTCTACCGCACATCCGCGAAACCTCGTCGTTTGCGATGGGTCCCTGAACGTAAAACCTGGCGGACATTTGAAGTTTTTACCCCTCGATGATCTAGGAGACGTTATAAAATTTAAAATGTATTTTCAGTCGTCTCTTTTGAAAATGAAATTTTCTTGTAATTGATTGATTTGGGGAAGAAAAAAAAATCCACCATGAACACGTCTTGCTTTTTATATTTCTGATGACTTTCCTGCTTCTAAGAGAAGTAACACGGTGCTAAATGGAGTAAAACTGTGCATTTACTGCAAGTCCTGTCCAAATCCCAAACCTTAAAACTGTCAGGTAGAATGTGAAGGAGGAAACGGACAAGACTCAATAATGCATGCTGTAGCTAATGGCAGGTTTAACTTCGCCGAGTTGGTCACAGCTGTGAGCGATAATGAGCCGGATGACGCCGAGGATCAGAAGGCTGGAAAAGTGACAGTTGTCCGCTGAGCTTCCAGGCATTTGGAGAGAGAGAGAGATCCTGGACAGGATATGAGCAGTTACCATGTCTCTGTATAGCTCACAAAACAAGCTGTTGTTGCCAGCTCACTCACTGGTGCACTTTTTCCTAATAAAATCCTAAACACTGAAACTTGATATTGTTCTTATATGATTCGGTTAAGTCGGAATTTACAGCTTCATTACTGCCACTGGCATTTCTCGAGTCGGAAATGAGCTCCTGAAAGCTAGAGCTGTGTATATTTTTAAAAAATGTACAGCTAAAATATCAGTTTTATAGATCTATCTCTTGGTTTATTAATAACGAACCCAAAGTGTCACTGAGGCTGTAATCTGTACTCGTATAAAAATTGTTTGTTTGGCTCAAGTGAAGTTAAAAAAAAAAAGTCTTCATCTTACTGTTTAATTCTCTTATTATGACCCAGAGAGAGGCGGCAGTGGTGAAGGGAAGCTGCAGGCATCCAGTTTGTAATTCTCCAGCGTGGAAATGGTACCGCAAATTGAATTATGCTGCAATATTGTGTTCTTTGGCTTTAGACGCTTGGCCAAAGTTTACATGCGTGACCAGGACTTGGAGACTGAATCCGAGTTCAGCACTAAAACTGTGTGTTAATGCTGCTGGAATCCTGAATGACTTCCTGAGTGTGTATTTAGGACTTTGTTATTAAGATATCATTCGGATGACGTGTGTTTATAGTTCAGCGTGGTCAGGAATCAGAAATGTTCGATAGAGAGAAACGTCGTGTGTGTTAATCACTGACACAGCACACACACTCTCCTCCAAAGAAGCTTACATGATCTTATTTTCATACACTTGAAGGTAAAGGGCCTTGATCATGGGTCCAGCAGTGGGCACTCAGGAGACCTGGGGTTCAAACTCACAATCTTCTGATCAGTGGTCAACTACTGAACTACTACAGAGGAAGTGTTCTACTGACTACCTGTAGAGAGGTACTGTGTGTGTGAGAGAGAGACAGAAATGCACTGACTATGTGCAGAGCAAGTGATACTCACTGTGTGTGTGTGATTGTGTGTGTGTGTGTGTGTGAGAGAGAGAGAGAGAGAGAGAGAGAGAAATGCACTGACTATGTGCAGAAAAAGTGATAAACTCACTGTGTATGTGTGTGTGTGTGTGTGTGTGTGAGATGCACTGACTACTTGCAGAAAGTGTGATAAACTCAATGTGTGGGTGTGTGTAGAATATGAAATGTATTTGCATGCAAGTGTGTGGGGGGGGGGGGGGGGGAAGAAATGCACTTAATAAAATTAGAAAAAGATTAATATGCTCACGGTGTGTGTGTGTGTGTGTGTGTGGG
>JAOTRN010000009.1:3450607-3461953 GCA_028566695.1 Bagroides melapterus
TGTGTGTGTGTGTGTGTGTGTGTGTGTGTGTGAGTGTGTGTGTGTGTGTGTGTGTGTGTGTGTGTGTGTGTGTGTGTCTGAGACTTGTCTTGAAGCATGATTAATATGGCGTTTTTTGAAGTGATTAATCACTGTTTATTTGGTGGTGATTGTTGTCTTCCTGTGACAGATTTCATAACTCCAGGTCTCTAAAACATCAGGTTTTTTTTCTGTAGAATTTGTTCAGTCAGATTTGTGACACGATCCAGTTTCATACAAGAAACACAGAGATGTAAAAAAATCTCCTCTTTGTGTTGTTAATGATGCCGTCTGCAGACATACAGACACTAGAGTGGAGGTAGGAGCGTCACATACTCTGGGCTACATTAGTGCCATTTTCTGTTTACTTGGAGTGGGAGTAAAAACACACACACACTCACACACACACACACACACAAACTCACACACACACACACACACACACACAGTAATCGAATATGTCGATTTTCCTCTTCCTACACTCTCTTTTAGCTCACTGGATAAGGCTGTAATACCTGCAGATGGATTCTAATCACTCACTGTGTGTGTGTGTGTGTGTGTGTGTGTGTGTGTGTGTGTGTGTGTGTGTGTGTGTGTGTGTCTCGCTCTCTCTCTCTCTGTCTCTTTCGCTGTCTGTCTCTCTCTATCTTTTTCTCTCTTGTTGTCTCTCTCATTCTCTCTCTCTCTCTCTTTTCTCTCTCTCTGTCTCTCTCTGTCTCTCTCTTTTTCTCTTGCTCTCTCTCTCTCTCTCTCTCTCTCTCTCTGGGCAGCAGGCCTTCATCTGAGAATTGCAGTATTTTTCGAAAAGGAGAAAGAGAAGAGGGATCATTTCTGCTCAGTACAAAGAGGATTAGGATTTATTCAAGGTGTCTCAGACTCTGGAGGAGAAGCAGAGATTACCCACTTCAAAATTTGATGAATAAAGCAAATATAGACCTTTAGTTGTTTTTTTTTTTCCACTTTCAGTTGTAATAGCGAGTCAGGAGTCCTTCTGTGAAAATGGACAGGTTCAGCCTGAAAAGGATCAACAAAGGAATTTCACACAGTCACCAATACTGAGTAGAAGAACAGAGAATAAACTCTGAAGACTTTAACATGTGAAGGTCCTAGCATAAGAAATTAATAAGAATGTAAACCAAACAAGGTCAGACAATCATCATCATCATCATCATTGTCGTCGTCATCGCTGTAAAATGCATGGATAAATCCTAGGACACAGCATTGAGGCACTTCACCCATGTTACGTCAGCCAAACGCGCCAGTTGAAACGTTGCATCTGTGTGTCTCCGGATGTTTGAATTGGAATTCTATTTGGAAAACCATCTGGCTGACCCTCATAACCACCACGAACACCGTGTCAAACTCTGCTGGTGTATCGCTGACATTCTCACTGAGTCAGCTGTCTCAGATAACAGTCACACTGCTCACAGGAACACAGCGTTTTAATGAGCCAAGAAACGGCAAAAATTCATTGCAAACTCCAACCTGATCTCACTGACGGAACATCCAGGATATTTTGTTGGATTTCATTCATGAATGCAAAGAAGAAAAAAAAATGCTTAATCCTGATATATAGCTTTGACTTTTCATATGAATTGTCCTGTAACTAGCGACTACTGAGTTTTAACTTCTATTCAAAGTCTATTAAGTATTTACTTTGTGAAAGTAGCTGATTTGGTCAGACTTTCCAAGAAATCCATCTATCAGACCAGTGTGTCCTGAAAGTCTCTCAGGTTTCCGTTCTGCCATCAGGCGCTTCCGGATATATAACGAGAACGTCTCTGTAGCTTTACAGTTTCTCTTCACTGGAGCTGAGACTCGAACCCTGTTCAGCATGACAGAAAAGCACATGGGTGTGATGGTCAGGTGTCCACAAACATTTGGCTGTGTAGCATATATAAGAAAGGAAAACTGGAATATATAAAACAAGTGTGAGCTCTTAACTGGGACTGACTCGATGGGTTCAGTAAATAGGAAATAATGTACTAATGTCCTTCTACAACAATTTCTACTTGTGGAACCGAGAGCTCCTGAGGAACTTATGGCTCAGAGACATTTATGAGTTCACCACAGACCCAACGCTAATTCAAATGTTCTCTGATGAAGATCCGACTGTACAGCTGACTGACGCAACAGTGGATCAAAGAAGGCTTGATGGTCCAAGGCAATCTCATGATATCAAAGATGGACCTTGATTCGGTGCAAGGCACAGACTCTACCTCATTGTAGATGTGAGACTTTTTTTTTATTTTTTACAAAAGCAGTCAAGGAACCATTCTCCTTTAAAGAGAATTGCCTCAATGTGGCTGAGGGGCGTTAGGATCCACAGTATGCAAGTAGGCGATCTAGTCCGCAGATTCTTAACGATTTTGAGACACCTCCACCCACCGGTCTGATCAAATAACAATATAACATTCCGATAGCGTTCTCTGAGAGCCACTGAGAGTCTGCAAGTCTGCACCCAGAACTGGAGGAGAAATCAGATGTGGTTCTCCTTGGATCAAGAGGCGATGTCCTTCAACTGGCCTCACTGTTTATAGAAGGCATTTCCAGCTCTTCTTTTGATTCCGCCCACGTTACGCTGAAGGTCCAGCCGCATGACTGCACTGTGTCACTGTGGGCTCATAAACATCTAATCGTTCTGAAGGAATCGAGACACCTTCATCCATCATGACCTGAAACGGGCCTGGAAACCAGTGACAGAACCGTCTACCTTGAAATAAGCTTGCCTGGCTTGCGTTTATGCCTGGATGACTCCGGAGTGACCTCACGCTAAACGCATTGGATTCTGCGTTAGATATAGAACACCTAACACACTGTTCTCTCGTTCTGTCGAGCTGTACACGCAGCGACGACGCCTGAGGTGCTGAAATGATGTCGGTGTCTGATCCTCACACTGTGGCTCCTGGGATGTCTTCTAGACCTGCCTTAAAACTTTCTAACATTTAACTTTACTCTTCTTCACCTGTCTATAACAATTAAAATGTATTCAATTATTTATTAATTTATTTATTTAGCGCTTTTTTTTTTTAGCAATTCACATTGTCTCAAAGCAGCAACAGAAGTATAGAAACAGAATGAAAAAAGAAGGAAGGAAAAAGGAAAAGGAAAATGGATAAAATGAAGTGGTTTATCGCTAATGTCTGTCCCTAATGATCAAGCCTGAGGCAATGGTGGTGAGGAAAAACTCCCTGAGATCATGTGAGGAAGAAACCTTGAGAGGAACCAGACAGAAGTGAACCTCATCCTTATTTGGGTGACGCTGGACAGGAAATGATGTAACTAATGTCCTTCGACAGTTTAGAGTTGGTTAGTTTTAGTTTCTAGTTTTTTTTTAATTGTTTTTAAAGAAACAAACCCTGAAATAAGGCATCATACAGCCCAAACCTATTAACTGTAAGCTATCTAAAGGTCCTGTAGTACCTTATTATCATGATAACTTTAGATTATTTTAGATAGCAGTCGCTCCTGAAGAACACGAGTCATTGCTTTAAATGTTCAACTAAAATCATTGCATTGTATTTCCATCTGCTATTAACAAAAAAAGCAAAGTAATCCAGACAAAGTAAAGGTCATATTAAGGTCAAGTTTCTCCTTCACTAGAACTCGAGTGTCCTGTACAGAGCCCTGACTCTGACAAAACCCCACTGAACACTGACTTAACCCCAGACCTCCTCACTCTTACATCATCACTGTCTGATGATCTTGTAGATGAATGAACACAAATCCACACAGCCACAAACCAACATCTCGTGGAGGAAGAGAAGATCAGAGCTCATTAGAGCAGTAAAGCGGAATAATATTTGGAATGTGATGTTTAAAAAAAAAAAAAGCACATATTGGTGTGATGGTCAAGTGTCCGCATAATTAGTGGTTAAGGTGTTGGTCTACAAGTCGAAAGGTTGTGAGTTCAAATCCCTGGTCCACCGAGCTACCTCTGCTGGGCCCCTGAGCAAGGCCCTTAACCCCGACTACCTCAGTTGTATAAAATGAGATCTAAATGTCAGTTGCTAGTTGGATAAGGATGTCTGCTAAATGCTGTATAAGGTCAGATGTGCTCTCGCATTGCGTCAGCGTCTGACACTATGGGAATCCCTTCCCCACTTCCCAAAATCGCTGAAGCCTTATTGGTAACATTCGCGGATGAACGCGGACAAATGGCGTTTCAGCCCACCTTGTTGGGGGGGCTATCTGCCTATTTAAGCCCCGCTGAAACGCTGTACTTCACCAATCCTTCTCTTCAGAGCAAATCATCTCGCCATCGAGAAAGCCGAGCAGCGGAACCGAACCAGCCTATCTCAAGACGCTAAGCTAGACAAAGCTAGCTACACTACTCCGTCTTCCCCTGCAGCGATCCGGTACATAACTAAAGAGCAAATTTTTCCAGCGAGTATGTCGCGAAGAGCGTGCAGCTCGCGCAGCACGCCGCTGCCGCCCACCGACACACACAGCGTCTCGTGTCTGGGCCACGCCGAAGCCGCACTCGCCAGCAATGAGTGCGAGCATTGCGAGACGCTCTCCCTCGCTACGCTCTGCTCGCGCATTGATTTCTTCGGGGGTGCGGAGCCGCTTGTTAAAGCCACCGTGCACGCCCCACCAGCGAAAAAGAAGAGGCGCAGCCGCACAGCGGCAAGACTGGCCGGCGGTGAGCCTACACCGGATCTCCCGCATGCCACGCCTTCTCCACCCCCTCCCTCCGGTTCACCGCCGTCTCCTCAAGAAGATGATGCAGCAGTGAGCTATGTACAGCGAGCGGCGTACTCTCATTTGGCGCTGCCGACGAGACTGAGGACTTCATGTCTCTCTCGGGGTGTGTTGATTGAGTGGATTCGATGGAGGAATCTGATCCGCTGTACAATACCGGAGGCCACGCCACTGCCCAGCGTCTACTCGGAGATGGTGAAGGTTCTCACCAGAGCTGTCGCTGAACTCGGGCTCGAGTGGACTGTCCCGGAAGAACCACCCCCGAGCAGGCTGGATGAGTGGTTCCTCCAGCCGCCGGGGTGCCAGTGACGACGGGCCGCTCGTGACGCTCCCTTTTTTCCCGGAGGTTCACGAAGAGCTAATCAAGTCATGGCGCGCTCCCTATTCGGCCCGCATTCACTCCGCCCAGACCGTGCTCTCTTTGGTGAACGGAGCGGAGGAGAAGGGCTATGCGAGAATTCCACAGCTGGAAGAAGCCCTCGCGGCGCACCTCTGCCCGCCCTCGGCTGGAGCTTTGCAGGCGAAGGTCACGCACCCATCAAAACCCTGCAGAGCTACCTTGACACTGGCGGCACGTTCTTACACTGCCGATGGACAGGCAGCATCCCCTCTCCACACGATGGCAGTGCTGCAGGTCTATCAGGCAAAGCTCCTGAAGGATATGGACGAGTCCACTCCTGCGCCTGCCGCCTTCAAGGAACTCCGCAGCGCGACGGATCTCGCCCTCAGAGCTACGAAGGCAGCTGCACAGGTGATTGGGCGTGCCATGGCTAACTTGGTGGTGCTGGAGCGCCACCTGTCGCTAAACTTGACAGAGATCAAAGACTCGGACAGGGCCATTCTCTTGGACTCCCTGATCTCTCCTGCCAGCCTCTTCGGACTGCTTCGGATGGATTTGCAGAACGCTTCCTGGCGGAGCAGAAATCGTCACAGGCCATGTGTCATTTCCTGCCCAGGCGTTCGGCTTCTGAAACGTGCCCAAAACAGCCGGCTCCTCCACAGCAGCAGCAGACTCCCAGACCTGCTGCAGCTCTGACCCTGCCGGCCCCGGAGCCTCAAAGAGAGCTACACATACCCGAGACGGCAAGGTCCACGTCCACATCAAGACCTGGAACCGCGGCCTCAGAAACGGACCTGACTGGCGGAAAAGATGTAGGGGGATTTGCCTCGCCTCGGCTGGGCCACCCTCTAAACGTTTCTGTGCACAAAATCCCCTTTTAACTTGGCGTTTTGCACACAATAAAGAGATTGTGGGTTCTGGGCCCGCTGACTGTGTTCCTGCCCCAAATATTATTTCCTCAATAAAAACTCAATTTTTAACTCCTCACAAAGAGCGTTGTTTTCCTGAGTTCATGCACCACACACACCACAACAGTGAGAGCGACCCTGCCGCTTCCCCGGGTCTTAATATTTACGCTTGCCGATCCTTCACTGGTGTTATGAAATGGATCCTAAGCACGATAGAGACCGGCTATAGGCTGCAATTTAGGTGGCGTCCACCTGCCTTTAGTGGTGTGACAGAGACTGTGGTGAGTCCTGACGGCGAGTCAGCCCTCAGAGCCTAAGTCCAGTTACTGCTAGAGAAAGATGCGGTAGAATGGGTGCCACCCGCTCTACAGGAGAGTGGCTGGTATAGCCGTTACTTTGTGGTGCCTAAGAAGGACAGTGGCCTTAGGCCTATCCTAGACCTGAGATGTTTGAACCACTTGCTTATGCGTAGGGCGTTCAAAATGCTCACGTTAAGGCAAATCCTGTCCCATGTGCGTACTTCCAGGTCCCGAATGCCCCCCAGCACAGACCTTTCTTGAGGTTCGCTTTCGAAGGTGTAGCTAAAGAGTATAAGGTCCTGCCCTTCGGATTGTCCCTGGCTCCTCGCACGTTCACAAAGCTCAGGTAACCTGCAGCTCTCTGTGTCGTGGTCCTGTGTTAGAGTGGTTGACCCTTGGAGACATTCCGAAGTTTTCCGCTGGGGTGCGGATCTCAGAACTGTCACTAGGAGGCTGATTGTGTCTACGGATGCATCTAGCTATGGATGGGGCATATATATACGTATATATATGTATACGTATATATATGTATACGTGTATATATATACGTATACATATATATATGCGACGGCAAACCAGCCTTCTGCGCCTGGTCCGATACTGAACGTCAGGCGCACATCAACTTCCTAGAGCTCCTGGCAGTTGTGCTGGCCCTTCAGCATTTTCTCCCGCTAGTGTCAGGATGTCACATGCTGATCCGCTCGGACAGTATGACGGTGGTGGCCCTCATTAATCGCCAGATCCCGCCGGCTTTTTGAGTTGACGAGGCGCCTTTTGTGGTGGTCTCAGGAGAATCTCCTTTCTCTAAGGGCCTCTCATGTTCCAGGTGTGCGTAAATCCGGCACCGGACATACTATCTCGCCGGGGCCCCCCGACAGGCGAATGAACTCTTCATGTCTCCGCTGTCGCTCGCATATGGGAGATGTTCGGTAGAGCGGAAACAGATCTGTTCGCTTCGGAATTGAATTCCCACTGCGAACGCTTTTTCTCAAGGGAGACGGACGCTCTGGCCCGTACATGGCCAAACTCTCTCTCTTACGCTTTTCCTCCTCTGTCCTTATTGCCTCAAGTGTTCCATAAGGTCAGAATTGAGCGTTGCAGCGTGCTGCTGGTCGCTCCGGATTGGCTGACCAAGCCCTGGTTTCCTGGGCTGGTGCAGATGCTGTATGGGGTTCCGTGGCGTATCCCATATAGGCCTGATCTGTTGTCCTAGGCGGGTGGTACGATACTCCGCTCCGATTTCTCTGGCTGTTTATGTTTAAGTTATTGATTGGGATGCCACTGCTTGGATTGCTGGGCTCCTTTTTGACTTTGGCTTATGGGTTGCCAGTACGTGTTTTGAGTGTTTGTGGTGCGGCGAGGTGTCCTCCTGTTGTCCTAGGCGGGTGGTACAATACTCCACCCTCGGCCGGACTTGTGGAGGTTGTGCGTTTGGCCCCTGGATGGGTCCAAACAGCGCTCCGATTTCTCTGGCTGTTTATGTTTATGTTATTGATTGGGATGCCACTGCTTGGATTGCTGGGATCCTTTTTGACTTTGGCTTATGGGTTGCCAGTATGTGTTTTGAGTGTTTGTGGTGCGGCGAGGTGTCCTCCCTGCGCACGCTCTCATGTTATTCTATGGTTACTCTGGGACCCTTGGAACACTACTCGTTTGGGCCAGCTTGCCTCTTGCCACAGTGCCTTGGTTGTCACGCATCCAGAGTACATTTCTGCCTGCCCCAGCACGTGCAGCATGGCGTTGTACATATCCGTTCCCATAGTGTCAGACGCTGACGCAATGTGAGAGCACATCTCAAAAGGGAACATTATGGTTACTCACGTAACCCTGGTTCCCTGAGATGATGGGAACGAGCATTGCGTCGTTGGCCATGCTTCAGCACCCCTGACAACCAATGTTCGTGCTTCAGTAGAAGTGTTGATGAAGTACAGCATTTCAGCGGGGCTTAAATAGGCAGATAGCCCCGCCCCAACATGGCGGGCTGAAACACCATTTGTCCGCGTTCATCCGTGG
This sequence comes from Bagroides melapterus, assembly GCA_028566695.1. Classification (NCBI taxonomy): domain Eukaryota; kingdom Metazoa; phylum Chordata; class Actinopteri; order Siluriformes; family Bagridae; genus Bagroides; species Bagroides melapterus. Next base: position 3,458,890 of record JAOTRN010000009.1, read on the forward strand.
ATGTTACCAATAAGGCTTCAGCGATTTCAGGAAGTGGGGAAGGGATTCCCACAGCGTCAGACGCTGACACAATGCTCGTTCCCATCATCTCAGGGAACCAGGGTTACATGAGTAACCATAACGTTTTTTTTTGTTTTGTTTTTTTTGTTTGTTTTTTTACAGTAACTGACTGACAGCCTTAAATTTATTTATTTGTTTATTTATTTATTTGTAAAGAAAGCATTACAATTCAATACTCTTACCAGTTTTTTTTTGTTTGTTTTGTTTGATAGGTTTCTAGACGCTTTTTTTTATTTATTTTTTGTTTATGATATCTAATATTACTGAGATTTTGGTCTAAAGACGGAAAGTAAGGAAATTTAATTCCGTCTCTCTCCGTTTACTTCTTTTACTCAATGGAGTAACCAGTGTGTGTAACCTTACCCTATTTCATTAAAAAAAGGCCATATGGAGTCTGAGTGTTTGTGCAGTCTGCAGGACCGGTCGTACAAAACTTACTGCCACTGTCAAAACGAATTGATGACAATGAGCCTGTGTAAGCATCTGGAAGCAGTTATAGATTCTTTTTCCCCCCAGAGAACTAAAAAAAAAAAGTTTAGGAGAAACCCTCAGAGACACACACACACACACACACAGAAAGATCTGGTTAATCAGAGCTGAAAGTGTGATGACACACCAGAAGAAAGAGAAAAAAAAAATCAAGAATCTGCCAAAGCTCTGAACTTTATGTCTCAAGCTACATTGACTTCATTCAAATCTGACAACCCAGTATATATTCCTGAACATCATGAGGAATTCTTCTGTCCCTGGAAAACTCGGATTATAAAAGGCGGCCGTGTGAGTAACGGTCTTCATGAGTAAGCAGTTACAAATACAGCAACTCCAGTGGAAAGGATGGTGTTATTATGGTCTGTGTTGTTTATAGCGCGTTTTACAGATGTACCGTTAACAGACGTGAGTTGAGTCACGTCATTCGATTTTAAGACGTTGAAGAAGGAGGAGCAGGAAACCAGCACACAGAGGGCAGCAGTGAGGCGGGGTGGATGGGGCTGTTTAGGTGTGAGTTTGCTCCGTAATATCATACTGAAAAATGTTTCTGATTTAAACTCGAGTAGAGTCAGACATGTAGAGATGAAGTACGACTGGATCACTGTTTATTGTTTATTTTATTTTTACTAAGTTACCTGCTTTCAAATTTCACTATATAACATCAGTGGCAATAAAAGGAAATCCTCTCTGACAGTTTCCAGTTAAAATAGAATAAAGGGAAGAATATTGGAACAGTGTTAGCTTCTCTCTTCCTTCTGCACAAATCTGACCTGACAGACATATTTTGATCCCACGGAGAGAGAGAGAGAGTGAGAGAGAGAGAGCGAAGAAGAGATGGAAAAAAAAGTGAAGTAGTTTCTTCTTCTGGCTATCACAGGAGTGGGCTTTGGATGTATGGGGTGTGTTTTTAAAGTAAGGGGTAGGAGGTGGATACTTTTAGGGAGTACAGGGTGTCCCTTTCAGGTCTGGATGATCCGCCCCCTCCATGAGAATATCCAGCACAGACCTCTGGGTCCCTAAATGCAGACAGTGCTGTGAATGGAGAGCTAGACGAGGAGACTGCAGAACATACCGGGAACATGACACTGCTGCGTGTAGCCCTGTGTGCTGTACTGACCCTGCTAGGGCTGCCTCAGGCAAGCTATGGAGGTAAGACAGTCCAAGTTCAGAAAAAAAACTTTTAATCAAAGCCACACTGAGGCTCTGTCTGAAATCCTACTTTTTTTTTATCACTTTTCTGTTTGCAAACTGTCCTTTCCTCCCAGACTTTGGCTAGGATGTAACTAAGACTGCAGCTGCATGAACTGTTTGTTTATTTATATTTTTTTCTCGGCTTACTGACAGATGAATTACGTGGAGTATGAATAGACTGCAGGCAGAAGTGTGTGTGTCAGGGCTGGGAAGCACATATGTGCTAAATAAAGGGCTGATATTTCTATTTAAGGAGATGTTTAGAAGACTTGGAAATAGCTGAAATCTGAAAAGGGGAAAACATTAAGGTAGCAACGAGAGCCATATGAGGTGAGAGTGAAGGACTGGTGTGTGCCGAGGTCTCAGAGGTGTGCAAATATCACAGTTAAAGGTGAAGTCAAGGTGTAAGAGCTGGCAGGAAGTGCCTATATATCCTAGTGAAAGGTCTTATTCATCCACACAGGGGAAATGGAAAAAGAGGAAGAAATACAATGCTGCCATAGTACTATGTGTAATTCATCTCTCTCTCTCCAAGGGTTTAATCATTGGCTTGCGTATGGGGGTGGAGGGTGGTGTGTTGGGTATTCGGGAGGGGGGTTGGGGGTGGCTGCAGACATCCGGCATGTTCCTCAGGGTGGGAACTCCATCGTAGCCAAGAGTCGTGGCTTGCAGAAGGCCAGGCTGAATGAAGAGAGCCTTTGAGAACTGCCTGAGGAGCACAGATCTCTACTCACATCACTCCAACAGCTTTCAGATGGTTTCACATCCTGAGAATGTAGGAAATAAAACCGGGTACTGAAGCGAACTGTATCGAGTCGGGATTCGGATCGTTGGGTTGGCAGCAGAGCAAAGATCTAAGGGACTGATCTAAAACTGTAGAGTGGCGGAGTGAACGTTTACATTTGTGTTGATCAGCAATTTTTGCAAGTGCCAGAAGAGAAATCTCTTCAGTGTGTGTGTGTGTGTGTGTGTGTGTGTGTATGGGTGTGTGTGTGTGTGTGTGTGTGTGTGTGTGTGGGGCTCCGTTCATAAACCCTGAGCTGTCCAGGGAACAAATGAACACTTCATAAAACACCTGAAATGTTTGGAAATGACCTCACTTCCTCGAAATTGTTTATATCTCCTCGCTACATCGCCACATGAGCTCCATCAAAAAAGCGTCAGGGCGAGACGCAGAGCTCCCGTGCGGGTGGTGATGTCAGCTCAGCCGTGATGCGTGGAACCCGATCGAAACGGGCGTGGCCATGCCATCAAATATACTACACAGAACCCAGATGTGTGTGTGTTGGGGGGAGGGGGGTGGGTGGGAATGGGTGTCTCAGGT
>JAOTRN010000009.1:3477454-3500643 GCA_028566695.1 Bagroides melapterus
CTTAGCTTTAGAGAATCAGCTGAACAGCTTTTCTAGTTCAATCCTGTACTCAGAAGACCTGCTACAGCTTGTGAGATGTGTCTGTATGCTGATGGAGTAAAGGAAATGCTAGAATTTACAGTACAACTCCCTTAAAGGTTAAAAGCAGCCATGTTGATCTGATGTCACTTGCTGAACTCAGGGTTGAGGAGACCGTCTCAACATCCTGAGTAGGATCTGCGATTTTCTTTGGTTCCTCCGTTTAGGAACGTTGGATGACTTTTATTCAGACACAGCACAGGTCAGGAAAAATCTGTAAAAGATATCGGATTATCTACGACTGATTGGAGTGGGAGGAGTCACGTGTAACCCGTAAAATGCCTTTGGTGTTTGTTGACAAAAAGTGGCGCTCGTGCAACCTGGTTGCTAAATGACCCGAATTTCCTAGCAGCCTGATGATACGTTTATGATCTTGCTGAAGAATTTTTCAGTTTTTGTTTAAGATTGAGGTTATGTTTACGCACTAAAAGACAGGAAGTGCTGTTCCACTCTGTTACTCTGGTCATTTCTAAACATGTCTTCGGCTAAAATGTGCCAGTCTCTATGTGTTAAACTGACATTTTCAAGGGTAGAAGATTGTTATGGCTTGACTTCCTGTCAGGGGTTAAAGACAGTTCTGCAGGGACTGAACAGGTGAGTTTCAGAGTTTCTTAGCATTTTCATCGTCATTATTTTTACAGTAAGGACACCGTGCATCCGAGCTACATGGACTCCACAAGTTTAGTGCAAAACCTTAAGATCCTTTTCTAGATTAAATCCGTCAGTGTCGTCTGATCGAAGAAATTAGACATGAGGGAAATCTGACCTTTGGTACATTGCAGGTAACAAACAAAATCACACAAAGTGTTTACATTTTAATAAGAAGCTAGAAATAGTACAGATTTACTTTATTTTAAATATTTCAAAGATTTTCTATTCAAATTTTATACAATTACAAGATCGAGGATGTTGTTGGAGCATTAGAAAGCCGCTGTGCTGCCCAACAAGTCTCCATAAACCCATTTGTCATGCTGAAAGTTTTATCTTTTCCGCTTCTCAGTAAGAACGTGAGTATTTGATCTAGTCATAGGTTTTAGGCAAGCTATGTAGGTTTGTGAAGGCACTATACATGAGGCATGTTCGCTTACTAGCAAGCTAAAACTGTTAAATTCATGGTTAACTTCCTACCTGAGACCTAAGACAGATCTAACTGTAACTGCACCCGTTTTCTGACGGCTTGTTTGATTTGAGAGTAAATGGGAAATAAAAGTGTTTATTAAGTGTATTTTCTCTAGGAACAATTTTCCAGCAGCACAATGTGACCTTGCTCGATTGTCTCCAGCTTTGTTTCTGGATCAGGAGGCATGGCTGACGTCAGAGTGACGCTGATACTGTGACTTAAGATGAATGGATCCATCAGGCTTCATTTTACTGAGCCGAGTGTTTATTTTCAGCAGTGTGAGAGAGCCAGGAGGTGGTGGGGGTCCTGATGTTTTACTAATGACCGGGTACGGGAGTAGAAGAGTAGACAAGAACTGGGTGCGGTGGAGAAACAGTAGCTGGTGGAAACAGTGGCGTAAGCAGCTACTGCTAAAGAGGGAGTTCACTGAAGTCTTCGGGGAAGGTTTGGGAGCTGGGGGTTCTGCTGGAAAAGCATTTATGAGCCTTCCTGAAGACATAACATAAGCAAGGGGCCTAAGCGGGGTCGAATGAGCATTCTGTGCTCTCAGCTGCAAAGAATTAAATTCCCATTTTGATCAAACGCTTGTACGTTGTTGGAAAACTCTTCACGCGTAGGACATGCAAACACGCGTTTACACACTCTAACGGTTTGAGAAAGAGCCCAAAATAATAAAGGAAACATTTTCAGCAAACAGCAGCAGGGCGGAGGTTAAACCTCCTGCGAATTTTTTTTTTTTGCTCCTTTGTGAGCACGCTCAGTGATACACTGTCAGGTTTTACACACCGTCAGTGGAAACGTTCTGCACAAAGCCTACCATTGTCCAGTGTTATGCGCTTCAGCGATTGTTCACAGTTTGATTATGCAACGCAGCTGCACAAAGACCCGCTGTTTTTAGCGTGGTTGGCGTAGTCGTTATTAATGTCAGCTACACAAGAAACCAACGTAATGCACAAGATATTATAGGACGCACGTTTCTAAAAACCTCGGGTAAGAAGGTCCAGACGTCAGCATTTCCTATCGTTCCTGACCCCTCCCCTCCCCTCCCCTCCTCTCCCCTCCCCTCCTCTCCTCACCAGGACGTTGTCACTGTCCTGAAAACAAATGGGCAGCAAGCATGTGGGCCCAGATATTACAGGTCACAGGGGTTAGAATCCAAGCAGGGAAGTAAAGCTGGAATAAACATGGATGTATTCCTTGTTAAAACACACACACACACACACACAGTACAAGTAAACACAGCTCAAGCATCTGTCACTGGACACTTTCACGTCTTGATAACATCCCCAGAATGATAGCACCCACAGTTACGCTCCTTCTTTATGCACACATCAAGTCATGATAAATAAACATTTGGTTCTGGACTGTTTGTTAATAATTACGGTGTTTTCCGTGGCCCCGCCCTGCCGTTCGGTGAGGCGAAACACTAGTGTGACTGTCAGCAGCCCACAGAGCAGCTCTTTGTGCTGAAGAGTCAGAATGCAGTCGTGCACTCGTTCACACAGTACGGCGCATCCGCCTGCTGCTTCTCTTACAATATGCTGATAGGTGAATGAGTGATCATACAGTCAGCACTGTTTATGATGAATGTAGCGAGTCTCTCGGAGCGGTGCGGTGGAGCTCATTCTCAGTCTGTTCACACAGCATGGAGTGACATGGGAATACAGGAATACAGTCTTGCAGTAGTGGAACGCATGACTGAGCCCCCAGTGGTTCCCCCAAATCTTTATATACGAGGTCCTGCAAAGTAAACACGAAACCCGGCATTTGCCATGAGTTCAATGTGAATTCGATTAAGGCCTGTGAGGTTTGGATTGTTTTACACAAAAAGCAAGGGGGAAGGGAAAAGAAGTTCTGGAAAGTTTTAAGGTGATTTTCTCTCCAGATGGAGGACTTTTCCTGCACCAGTCACCTTTCACCCTTCAATCTTCTCAAACTCATCCCCCATGGCTCCACAATGCACTTTAATCCAGTGAGGATCTAGGTAGGTCTCATATATGTGTCACTTACATGGAGGTAGGCATCCTGTCTCCTGCTTCTTCTTGTAGTAACCAATATTAGTTTGTCATTTTAATAAAGAATAGCAGTGAGCCGTATGAGCTTTTCTCTTTTTTTTATTTATTTTTTTTTACATATCCTCACAGAGTTCTCTCCTAGAGAATGTAGGTTGCCGTATGGATTATAGCAAGACCTGTATTTATTTTTTTTTCTATTCCACTCATGCCTGACCTCCTCTGAGGATCTTTGTGAATCGGAGCGCTAAGGGATGCTGAGCTGGTTTGCAGTCTGATTAGATGTTACTGTGCAGACTTCGGGTCGGTTGTAAAGCGGAGCCTCGTAGAGAAACAGAACTCTACGGCTCTATAAAACACCACGGTAACATTCTTCCAGGTCGTCTTCACACGCAAAGAAAAAAAAAAAATCTACACACTACAGCTGCTTTAAATAACTTCAACAAACAATCACTGCCTGGCTCGATCCCTAAGCGGTCTTAATTATTTCTAATAAAGGGGCCTAGTCGATGGTGCACTTCATTATGAATGTTTTATGGGGGAGAATAGCCATGAATCAAGCAGCACAACCACCGCTTGCTTAATTAACCGATTATCTGTTTCATGTCTGAGTTCATTATGGTATGATGTAATATTTCGTCTTTGCCTGAAGCTGATTCGCATTAAAACGGAGCGCTCTAGACACTTTACCGTCTCACAACAAGTACACGCAGATTTCAAATCTTAGCAACCACGTTTAAGTTTGTTGAATATGCTGAAGGTTTGTCAGACACAGTGACTCAAGTCTTATGTGTCATATAATTACCAGCGTAGCATCACTACCACAACAACATATCAGCAAACCAATATAACCACTATTTATAGGCTCGGGTTCATAATTGTGTAGCACCAACACAAACTGACGGCTTGCTTAGAAAGTGAAACGGTTGCCATGGTGACAATTGATAGAAATAGTAACTGTTGTTTTTTGTTTTGTTTTTTTGGGGGGGGGGTTTATGCTTGGATCTGGCTTCCTGTAGCTTAGCTGTGGTTGTTTCTCATTTCAGACATGTGATAGGCCACAGCAGCAGGGAGAGCTGGAGTAGGGATTGAGGGACTGAGATGAGGGGAGGAAAGGGGGGTGTTCATTGAAAATGTATAAAGAAAGGCATGCAAAGTTCCCCATGAGATCTATAAACATAAACTGGGTCATTCATCATTCTTCATAACCATCAGACCTGGTCAGAGCCAAAACTCTCTCTCTCTCTCTCTCTCTCTCTAACACACACACACACACACACAAACATACAGCGTAAATATTCTACATCCTGCATTAAAATGTACACATGGCTTCTTATGTACAAAACTAAAACACAAGCCTACGTGCACAATTTAATTGTCATGTATCTAAAAAAAAAACCAAAATGCAAAGTCTGCACAATAAAAGAAGGAGGAATGAGAAGGTAATTATATATTACGTATTCAACTTTGGCCTTTGGGTTTGCCTGTACATTAAAACCCAGGTGTAAATGAACTCCATACATGTTGTTCACAGTTATCCAGCTCGTCTTGCCAAGTGTGTGGTTCCCGCTGAGCTGGATTGCTTTTGCACTGCCATCATGTGTTGTTGTTTTTTTTGTTGTTGTTGTAATTTATGGAAAATGTGTAATAATTCCAAACTATTCGAGAATCTTGGTGAGAGAAGTATACCTTTTAATACTGCTGGTCACATGGGCTTCTTCTGCAACATTGATGGCTAAACCGGACTTTCGATTTTTTTTCCATATGTGATAGGTTAGCTAACAGATTTGTTCTCTAAGCACAAGTTTTAAACATTACCAAAGTAAAACAGTAAACATGTATCTGGCGATGAAGCTGAATTCGGGATGTCCGTACTCCCAAGACGTCGTTATCTGCAGCGTGTTGCTGTGGAAATGAATTCAGAATGGATCTCTGCTCCCTGTATAGTGCGCTATATTACACTACATGGTCTGAAATTCTGCGCTGCGTTTATCCATGTTTATCATCTCAGTTAATATTGAACTTTAAAATACGTCCCATTTGCTCACCGCGAAAAGATGGCTTCACCTCATATGACACTTTGACATCAATTCACGTTACAAATGAAACAACTGATCATGATTTAATGAGGAAATGGGGATGTGGTAGCCTAGTGGTTAAGGTGTTGGTCTACCAGTTGGAAGCTTGCGAGTTTGAATCCCTGCTCCACAAAAGCTACCACTGTTGGCCCCCTGAGCAAAGCCTTCAACCTTCAATTGCTCAGTTGTATAAAATGAGATAAGAATCTAAGTCGCTCTGGATGAGGTTGTCTGCTAAATGCCATAAACGTATTGTAATGAGAAAACGACATGGCGTGAACCTTCATCAGAGATGCAGAAAGGCTTCAGTGCACGAAATACTGTGTTTCTAATATCGCTTCATCTCTTACTCCATTTCCACCGGTCTTTGAAAGTTATGTATTGTATCATGAGCCGTTAATAAAAGACGGAAGGCCTTTCACACTGTCTGCGTATAAACCCTGATAAAATCAGATTTTTTTTGGAACATGTTTCTCATGCATGTGTAGACCATGAAGCTTTATTCCAGTTTTAAAAGAGGATGGAGGGGATTTCCAGAGGTCACGGTGAAGTGACTGTAGATCGCGTAGGAGGTTGTGAAATGTGCATTAATCTCTATCGCTTGGCTCAGGAGATGGAAACGCTTGCCTGCGAGACCTAGTGCTGCTGCTCAGTTTAGATTCAAGAGTGAAAGCAACGAGAAGCAATTAATTTCCTGTGTGTATACTACTGGTAGAGAGAGAAGAGTGTGTTTGAGTTTTGTTGTTTTTATCCTGACGAGATTTGTGCTGAGCAGGTGGCTGAATTTGCACAGAGTCAGACATCACACAGCCAAAGCCTGGGAAAATCTGTAGTACTACTGGCAGCCAAACATCCTCATGGGCTTATGAATCATCTAAGCATTTTCCACAACCTTTCCCATTTTCCCTTTTTTTTTTGGCAGCTAAGATTCAATCAACATACCAGTCATATATCCATGGTGTATTGTAGCATTTGTCCTGAACATTAGCAGTGTACAGTGGATTAGCGTACAGCAGTGTACAGTGGGAAAAAAGTGTCTCTGTGATCTGATTAACCCCACTGCTGTTTCTTTAGGATTTTTTTTTTTTTACATCTTCATATTTCATGCAACTGCTCTAAAGAATTTCCAAAATATTAGCTGTAACAGGGAACACTGTGAAAGGCCATCACCAACAATCACCAAGAAAAGGATGTCCCTCCAAAACTGCCTAAAGGAGGCTGCCAAGAGCTCCATAGCAACAAGTGACACCAGTCTCATGTATATTCTTCACAACTGGGTTATGGAGTTAGCTGTTTAGACACCAAAATAAATAAATTGTACATCCAATCCAGCCTAAATCACCAAAAATGTTGCATAATGTGTTATGGTCTGAGGATCCCAAGTTAGAGCTTCAGAACTTGCAGCATAATTCTACAAGATGTTTGGCGGTGGCAGCATCAAGCTGTGGAGCTGCTTCTCTACAGCTAAGACTTGGGCCTTTTTTTTTTGTTCAGAAAGGAGAAAATAATGAATAGCATAAAATACCGATCTATTTCTGGAACATCTCAACTTCCAGTATGATAACAACCAAAACATTTTTACACAGAAGAATAGAATAAAATGACCAAATCTAGAAATGTTAAGTTTATAGACGTTTATGCAAAAGATATAAAAGTGCTATATTACAACTAAAAGGAGCTTTAACTTCATATTAGTTCATAAATAATAAAACCTTTTTATTTGTTTTTCAGTTGAATTCTGTCACATTGAAGGTGCAAAAGTTATTAATGTGCTTTCATTTTTGTGCATCAACAAAACCTACTATTTTTTACAGGAGTGTACAGAATTTATATCCACTGTATTAGTTTCTTTTCTTTTCTTTTTTTTATTTTTTTGTCTGAATTACATAAAAGCTGTAGCAGCCAAATGCATCATACATCATGCTTCTCTTATTCTGTTTTCAGTTTCATACTTTGGGGATAGCTTCTGCCGGATAGACGTGGTGCAGGATCTGTTCCGTTTTCATCTGTCATTCCAGTTTAAGACAAGCAGACGCAGTGGGCTGCTTCTCCTAGCTGCTGGAAATAAAGATTACCTGTCTCTAGAGCTTGTCAATGGCAGGTTACAGGTGAGAAGAGCAACAAATGCGTTGTTATGGGACCAAACAATATTGTTTCATTAATGTATATCAACAATACTGTGGCATATCAGTCCTTAAATTCTTGTTGAGAACAGATGATCAAGTTTTTACTTTGAATTACAAACAGAATTCAATTATATTTCTCTTTTGGAAAGACTTTCATATGTCTAGTAATTCAGTTTGGGATGCATTATGTTTATTTAGACTCGTATGCTGTTCTCATCTCTCCTGGAGTAGGAGTGTGCTGAACATCTGAGTTTATATCTGTCAGCACTTAAAGAAACTATTTAGACTCAAGGCCAAATGACACCAGACATATGTCTGAAGTGGTTTTCATTTTTGTGTGTGTGTGTGTGTCTGTGTGTGTGTCTGTGTGTGTGTGTTTTGCATTACATTACTCCTAATGCCTTAGAAGAAATGTAATACAGAAATAGCTAATGCTTGTATTTGTGCTTGATTCCACAGGCAAGAATGGATATGGGATCAGGGGAAGTGTTGCTGAGCAGCTCCTCCGGTGTGCAACTTAACAATCTTATAGATCATCATGTTTCTCTCACGCTACAAGAAAACAAACTCACCCTGACCCTAGACAGCCTTTTTTCAACATTCATTGACGTTCCTGGAGAGGAAGAGTACCTCAGTATTGACACGGGAGTGTTCCTTGGAGGCGTAAGAGACTTGGATGTTGAGTACCTCAGCACTGCTGTCCCCTTCCTCCGTGGCTGTATGAGCGAAGTAAAGTTTGAGTCTCATCAGTTTAATATTTTATCGTCAGCTGCAACTGTCTGCCATGACACTAAAGACGGCTGCAGCAGCGAGTTTGAAGCAGAAGACGGGCAGACTACCAGCTTTATCAGTCCAGACTCTTTTGTATCCTTCCCAGCCTGGACCAGATCTAACACCGGTTCTCGCAATATAGAATTTCTGATGAAAACTACTATCGAAGATGCTCTGCTTCTGTTTCATCCAGGTGACGAGTCTGATTTCATTGCATTGGGTTTGAATGGAGGATACCTAAAAGGTGTGGCAGATCTGGGCAATGGCATAAAAACTCTATCCAACAGAAATGTAAAGCTGGATGATGATCAGTGGCACAGGATAAGAATGCAGGTTGATCCAAACACTTTTGAGGTGACAGTGGATAGTCAGTCTGTCTCTGCTTCTCTAGATGGATCAGAGAAACTGGACCTTGTTGGAAATTTGTACTTAGGAGGTATCCAGGGAAAAATGAAAGATGTGTTCCATGATAGCCACCTGACTCGTTTGGAAGATGAAATAACCTCAGAGTCTTTTATTGGCTGTTTAGGAGAAATCAAGGTGAACCAGAAAGACAAAAGCCTACAGGATGCCCTGATCACCAAAGATGTTCATGTCACATGTGACGATGATGAGTATTCCACCTATTACTATGAAGAGTCCACAACTACAGCCCCACCACAGATAAGATATGTGGGCGTAACCCCAGATAATAGACACTGTTTACCAACTGAGGATATGCCAGAGATCTTTCGAAATGTCTCGAAGCTCTTGGATGTCACCCCTCTCCTGGTTCCAGAGGGTGCAGAAGCTTTTGTAGATATAAGCAACCTGAACCCAACGTTCGATCTAAACGCTGCAGGAATCCGACAGTCGCAAATTATCTTCACCCTTCAGAGTGATCCTTGGTATGGACTAGTAGACATGAACATGAACACTAGGCACACTAATAAATTTACACTTTTAGATGTGGTGAATAAAAAGATTAAATATCTTCATGATGGTAATGAAAAGTACGGTGATCAAATCCAACTAGAAGTGGTTGCTCATGGTTCCAACCTCCCAGAGTGTTTAAAAAAACCCCACCAATACACGCTTCCAGTGGAAATTCTCCCTGTCAATGACATACCCCAGCTTAGCAGTGGAGACATTGCCATCACAGCAAATGGACGCACTCGCTTAAACCCCAACCTTGTCAAAATAGCTGATTCTGACAAGCGGTGTGACAATTTGATTGTCACTGTTACCTCAGATCCAGACCCTCATGGTTACTTAGAGAATTCAGAGCACCCTGGTAGGAACCTGAGAGAGTTCTCCTGCAGACAGCTCAAGGATGGACTTATTTACTATGTTCACAAAGGAGGCTCAGTGGATGCACTCACACTAGAAGTTTTAGACAGTACTCAGAACAGCCATTCAGCCACCTTTAGGCTGGCAGTAACTCAGCCACAGGTGAACCTGGTGACGAATACAGGGCTACGCCTCATTCAGGGTGGCAACTCCACCATACAGATAGAGAACCTGGCTGTGTCTGCCACTCCCAAAAATGGAGACATCATATTCAACGTCACACAACCTTTGAGATTTGGAGAACTGCAGATTATTGGAAATGACGGCGTGCCAAAGAGAGTGACACAATTTTCTCAGTCTGATCTGGAGCAGAATAGACTAATGTACACCACTACAACATCAGCTGATCTGGAGGACACAGAAACTGAGTATATTCATTTTAATGTACAGCTCGGACAGTTCACTCTTCCAGACCATACCTTCATCATTAAGATCATGCCTGCTCAGGTAGTAATGGCAAATATCATCCCTCTTGAAATTGTATCAAGGGAACCAAGAGTTATCAAACAATCTGAATTAGAAGCTGTGGTGAAAGGGAAGAATATTGACTCAGCTTTTATCAGATATGTCATTTGGAAGCGTCCGACACTGGGTTCCTTGATGTTGCAGGATAGAGATCTGTCAGATAAAGACAGCTTCACCCAAAATGATATTGAGGCTGGACATATCAGTTACAGTCTCACAATTCACAGGGCTTTTGACACTGAGGACCATTTTCAGTTCAAGGTTTATGCAGAAGGTCAATACTCTCAATTATACACATACCCAATCATTGTCAAAGCTGTCTCCAATATCCCTGTACTAACTAATGAGAGATTGCTGGTGCTAGAAGGGAATGAAAGTACCCTTAATAAAGAACACCTCTGGGTCCAGACGCCACAGTCCACAGACTTTGTCTACAGGATCGTAGAAGACCCTATGCATGGACATCTCATCCGGGACTCACCTCCCGGTGTGCCAAGGTTTGAGGGTGCAATTCGAGTCTTCAGTAATGAGGATATACTCTTAAACAGGCTCATTTATAAACACGATGGATCAGAGACCAGCCATGACAAATTCACCTTTCTCGTCTTTGAAGTAGATACGGCTAACCCTAACGTGCAGACTGAAGGACAGGAGGTGCTCAAAGGAACGATTAACATAGCAATTCAATCCAGAAATGATTATGTACCTCAGAGGGTCATTAATAAACCCTTTCACGTGGTAAGAAATGGCCAGCGTTTACTGACCACTGACGACATACTATTCAGGGATGATGACTCTGGCTTTAATGACACTCAGTTGGTTTATGTTCGAGTGGGAATTCTCTCAGGCAACATTGTCTCTTCTGCAGACACTTCACAACTTCTCTACCGTTTCACACAGGCAGATCTGAGAGATGGGAATGTTCTTTTTGTCCATCATGGTGCTGACCGAGATCTGTTTCAGCTTCAAGTGTCTGATGGATTGCACAAGACCACAGCACTGCTCGAGGTGCAGGCAGGTGATCCGTACCTGCATGTAGTCAATAACACCATGGTTGTCATGGACTACGGTAGCACCAAGACTCTGGACAGCAGTTTTCTGGGCACAGAGTCCAACATGGACATTAGGAGTGCTTCAGAAATGAAATATGAAATAAATACTCCTCCTAGCGATGGCAGGATTATAGTCAGTGGTGTTGAGGCTAATCAGTTCACTCAGGAAGACCTCATGAAAGGTGTGGTGTCCTATGAGCACAGTGACCAGAGTCTCCGGTCCACAGACTCCTTCACCTTCACTGTGAGGGCAAAAGACATGTCTGAGGAAGGCACTTTCAAAATTAAGATCTTGAAGCAAGGATATTTGTCTGAACCTCAAGTTATCTCCAATGAAGTGCTCATTGCATACGAAGGCGAGCATTCTGTGATCGATCAGGATCATCTCAGGGTAAGAGTCTATTTGAGGACAGCTTGTTTCTTGCTCATTTTAAAATGGATTTTTATAATAGTACCACAATTAATGGGGTACGAAATGTTCAACAGTACAAAATTAGAAAGATTCTCTTTTAATCTTTCATGTTCACATCACTGTGCACCATAAAATCACAAGTTAAAGCTTAGAGCATCAGTTTGATTAGTTTTGTCCTCTTTTTTTGAAGTACGTAAAGTACTTAACACGTAGAAAAAAAAGAAAGGAGCATAAATGTTTCCTCGCTACTTATACTGACCTGACTGTAGTATATCCACAATTAAACATTTTTCTTAACTCGCACATCAAAGCTAGATTTTAATCTAATGAGGTGATAAATGATTATTCAAGTGTGTGTGTGGGGGGGGGAGGAGCTTACATTTGTGAAACCTGATTCATTTAAATGAGATCAAATATTTGACAAACGTTTAAAAATGATTTAAAGTCTGACAATTAGATTCATAACAGGCTCAACTTTCTGTTTGAATCACAAGACCTTGTCTTTAATATTGTTCAAGTTCTTGACATGCATAATAGATAATATAAAAGAGATCCTGCTTACAGTTTCTGTGCCAGCTTTCCTTAACATCGATCATTATAAACTACGAGTCAATCCAAATAGGAGAGACTGAATTGTCTGGACAATATTTATAATGAAGTTAGGGATTTAAAAAGAATACATATAATCCAAAGAGAAACACATCATGGATAAATATATATTAACATAACTATGTTTTATCTAGCAACAATTTCATATTTATGTTTCAGGTGGAGCAGGCCGACATCTCCCCTACTGAGATAGTGTTCAGCATTAAAGAACATCCACATATGGGCCATGTGGTCAAACTGATCAATGATACAGAAAGCACAATGTCTCCTGTGCTGGACTATGTCCAGTTTTTTACACAAGAGGACATAAACATGGGTACAGTCTTATATGTGTCAGCCTCACTACAGGGTCAAGACAGGTTTATTCTTGATGTCAGTAATGGCTTCACTACAATCAAGGACCTTGAGGTGCTGGTGGACGTCATGCCTCGCTTCATACCTGTCCAAGTGGCCAACCTCACAGTGAGGGAAGGAGATGGCGTGACTCTTTCCGAAGACATTCTCAACATCACGCACCCTTTCTACCGGTCGGTTCATATCGAATTCCTTATGGAGGAGGCACCTCAGCATGGAGAACTCAGATATATGGACCGGGATGATGATGGGCTCGTGTCTTTCACCTGGGATGATGTGAGTACACTTTATTTTCTCTGTTTGCAGAGTGCTGTGTGGTTTTCACCATTTTATTCTGCTCGAAAATCTCGAAAATCTCAGAGAGCACAAAAAGGCAGGGAAAACAGAGGATATTTTTGTATTAATTAAAAAGCAGAGGACTAAAATGTGTATTATTTGAGACAAATAGATTTTCTTTCCAGATTAGCAACATCATTTAAAACAGCCAGGCGTAAAATAAAGTGCCTTCTTAATTATAATCCATTCACTGAGTAATAGTCATGGAGCCCGACTTTGATCATGCCACTTGTTTGTAATGCAGAGCATTGGTGTTCTTTGTGTTCCAGTGACAAAAGGAATCGATGTCTTTCCTTTTTCTTCCTTTCTGTTTGTCACATCTCTGTATTCACAGTGATCTTAACGCTCTTTGAATCCTCTCAGAATAGGCTTTGCTGAGGCTGCTATCTGTGGGATGCTTACTGCATTGGTCTAAAGGTCTGCTAGTGGAAAGAGTGAGAGTAAAATGACTGGTCTCTGGTGGAAAAGCACTAAGTGCTGAGCAGTACTGAGCCTCAGGGAGGTGGTTAGACACTGTTCCTAACAGTAAAGCATGGGGCTTGGCCTCAGCTCCTCCTCTGTTTAAGTACCAGTGGAAACTCTGACAGAGATGTCCTGTAGCCCCAAGCCAAAATAAACTGGCCCATATAATCCTATAATAAAGCGTCCACACACAGCTCTGACTGTACAGTGCCAGCCTGTCAATGACTCCTCTGTGAGGACGGACCATGTAGACCCGGATTGGGAAAAACATGAACCTGAATTTCGTTTCGATTTGATGTTGGAATAAACAGAAATGTTCTGGAGTTTTATTTCGATTCTGTGTTTGTAACCAACCAACTGGATGATAGTTTAGATGGATTTGAATAAGAAGGTTTCCATGAGAAAACACTACAAACTCTAATTCATACCTAAACTCTGGAACCTCTGGAACTTTTCATCTTTTAAATTGAGATCCTTTCGGTTACATCAGGGATAAATGTCAGGGTTCTCCAAGCACCTCAAAATTTCACACCACCCGACACCTTGAAATCTGCAACGTTTATGAAGGTATAAAGTCTAGTTTACTGATATGTTGCAGGTTTTCATTCTCTATAGCATCCTTTTTGTTCTGTCTTTAGAGAGCGCTTTGTTCCATAATACCAGAAGCCGTAGATGACAGAATTCAGCAGCACTCTAAATGAGTTCCATATTGAGAGAGGGGAGAAAAAATTGCAGTCTGGCTGTGCAAACAGCTGAAACCTGAGAATAATGGTCCCTAAATGAAAGAGGCATGCATTATTCTCATTATCAGGTATCAGGAAGAATTTCTCCGTTCACTCATGTGGGACCAGTGGCTCTTTTCATGCTACTGTACTGTGTATGGTGCTCAGCGAAATATCAAACCAGGGCAGATTCAACAGTTTGTGTGTTCCTCACAACTATGACTCCTACTATTAGGCTTGGCATGAGACTCAACAGCCGCTAGGACTTGGAATTCATGAGCGTGAAACAGAACGAGTCGAACAAACGTGTCAAAATAAGTAGAGTCATTTTTTTTTTTCTAAAAGACCAGGGTACCAGATAAACACTGGCAATCAGAGAAAATACTAAGCTGTTCCCTCGGTGAGGAGGCAATCATCTGGAGGCCATTTAAAATCTGCACACAGCACTGTGTTCAATCTGCTATCACTTCATCATAGCAGCCCCCCGGGGTAAAAGCACACCAACACATCAGCATTAAACGCCTGCAGTAAATGCATATGAACGCATGCTTTGGGTTTATATCTGCATGAGTGTGCAAAAATTAAATATTCCTCCAATAATCCAGCCCAGGTTATGAGAGATATTCCCACGGTGCCATGAAGTACGGTGTTCTAACTATTAATATTAGTTTATTGCTACTTTAATGTGCCCTTCTCTGTGTAGGATGTGATTGTTAAGGATTATTCATCTCTGTTGTACATCTTACTGTGTAAAGCTGCATCTCCCTACAGTCTGAACATAATGTTTCTATTTCCTGTGCATGGGTATGCCTCTATTATTATTATAATTAGAATATCTTCCACATAAAGTATGTATGAGTTGTGTATTTTCTCTACTGTACCACGTTCAGGTGCAGCAGAGAACTGTCTACTACCTTCACGACAGCAGCGAGTCCACAGAGGACAGCTTCACGTTCTCAGCCACCGCTTTTGAGTTAATGCGCCGCAGCCTCCCCATCACCATCGGCATCACGGTGATCCCTGTCAACGACGAGGCGCCGCAGCTGAGGCACAACACAGGCCTGGAGGTACAGCGTTAAATATCTCGGCTCCTCTTGTTTTAAGTCCAAAGCCTTTCTAGAATTAAAGGGTGACTCAAAAACCTCAAAGGCTCTGGAGCAGATACATGGTTGGAAAATACCAACAGGAAAAGTTGAGTGCTCATATTTTTGGAAAACCATGACTGTGGCAGGAATTTGGATTTTAGGAGACAGATCAAGCCAGCCAATCAACATTCTCCATTACTTTCCCACAAAATGTGAAGTAATGATATGCCTTTTTCCAGGCTTACACTGTGTACTCTGTCTCTCTCTCCCTCTCTCTCTCTCTGTGTCTTTTTTTTTCACTCCTGCTCTCGTCCCTGTTCTTCTCCCATGTGTTCGCTTCTTTTCTTTCGAGGTAGCATTGATTTAAAGCAGGAAAGTTCAGTGTTGTCTGACCTACAGCAGATGATCAGACATGATGAATAACATAGTGGGGACACAGGCTCAGGGCCTCAGATCCTGCCCAGTCAGACTCCAGCTGGTGTTCATTAGAGATCCTTCCTCCAAACACACACTCAGCACCGTCTCAGTCTGCCTCGTACACTTAGTTAATGCGAAGCCTCAATCATACGCCCATCTCATCTATTTCACATGAGCAAGTACAAAAGGATCTCTCTCTCTCTCTCTCTCTCTCTCTCTCTCTCACTCACACACTCTCTCTCACACACACACACACACTGCACATTTTCATTCCAGCAGCCTGTGGAGTCTCTGCATTATCTAAAATCTAGGAGACCCAGTAGTTCAATCAGACACTGATTACTAATTGCTCTAATGATGGCTTGTTAAGTCTCTTTCAAGCACAGCCCTTCTCCCACTGTGAGCTTAAATTAAATTTGCCGCACAGCTTCTGATCAATGTTATATGTGTTATACATTGTGTAGGAATACAAATTTCCAGTATGATTTGAATCCCAGATTGGATACAAATATATAGTAACACTGCCACCAAGTGGTTGAGGACGTGCCATTGACTCTACAGTGTGTATCTGTGATGTAGTGACACATCCAGTCGCTACGTGACGCTGCAAATCATTTAGCAGCTCGGTTTGCTTAACACACAGAAAATCCTGAATATTGTAACAAGCTTTTCTATAGATATAGTTTTTTTCCTAATCTGGGTATTATTCTAAATAATTTATTGCTAGCTTTGTGGGGGGTTTTTAAATAAGGGCCGGCTATTGCAGAAGGTAGAAAAGCACTGAAGAAATGTCCAAAAGTATCACCTAGTTCAATGGACAAATCCACACAACAGACAGTCACAATGCAACATCTAGTGGAAATCCAAAATGGAGGTTATAATAACGATAAAAGAGGGACTGGAATCTGGAATAGGATGTTGGAACAGGAACAGGCATGTGGGTGTGATTCCTGGGTATAGTTTTGGCCAATATATCACTGAGGTTTAGTGTTTAGCATGTTTGACTCTCACTTCCTGGGGTTAGTGTTTGATTCCCATTTCTACCCTGTGTGTGTTTGGAGTTGTTCCTTGTTCCTTCTGAGTCCCTGGGAAAGACTACCTCTGTGTAGGAGAAGTTCTACGATGGATGGATGGATGGATGTAGACTTATTATCAACCAAATGCTGCCTTTGATAAAGATAAATCACTTCTCGGCAAATCTACTGGTTTATTCTTTGCTAAAACCAGAACTCTGTGTAGGCAGCATGATGGTGCACAGATCCAGTTCTGTTGATCTCTGTGTCGTTTCTGTTTATGTTCTCCTCATGTCTCTGTGGGTTTCTTCAGGGTTATCCAGGTTCCTTCCACCTCACAATATAAATTGCCCCTAGGTGTGAATGAGTGTGTGAATATTTACGTGCATAGTGTTCTCTGATGGACCGGTGTCCTATCCATGGTGTATCTGGTGTCTAAGTGAATAAGTTGTTGGATCCACCATGCTGTAACTGCTGGGCCCCTGAGCAAGGCCAGACTCAGATGTATAAAAATGAGATAAAATGTATGTTGTTCTGGATAAGAGCCACAAGATATGGGCATTGACAGAGAATCTACACAATAATCCATTACCTGTCAATGTCCAGTAGTGTTGTGCACCACTTCAGGCCCTCCTCCTGGCCAAGCCTCTGAAAGAATACTCTGAGTATTTTGGAGTACTTTGTCCATGGTGTTTAAGTAAGTAGGTGCTATAATGGTAGGCATTTGTTGTATGGATCTAGCTCAGATAAAATAACTTAGCTAATAATAATAACCCAGATAATAGGATTGTAGTAACCCTTGCTTGTTAGCCACTGCTTCATAAATTTCTCTGCCAGCTACTTTCTTTCTTTCTTTTCTTTTTTTTTCCACCCTCACTAGTTGTGTCTAGAAAGCAGTAGATGAAGGCAGCAGAGGAGAGAGACATAGCCTGAAAAAATCGATATGAGCCTTTCAGTACACGCCTCTCTGTTCTCCCTGCTGATTCCTGCTATTTAAGAATGTCTTTCAGGATCTCTGCTTTCTACTCGGGCTCTTTCAATTAATGTTCCATTCAGTTCTCCACCCATTACAGGTCCATTAGTGCTCATCGAGGCCTGAGAGACCTAACCGTTCCAGCAATGCACTTTATCTTCAGATAACATGCCATGATGTTACAACAAACAGCAAAATCCATTTTTAGGGAATCCGCAGTTGGTTTATTTTATTTGCCCCCCAACCATGTTTTGTATTCTCCTTCACCCTTAATCCCTTTCTGTGCAGCTTCTTGTTGGTGAAGAAACAGAAATCACAAGCAAGGCATTGAGCACCGTAGATACAGACACCCCTCCAGACAAGCTGCTATACAACATCGAGATGACCAAGAACGGCATAGTCGCTCTGAAAGAGTCACCTGATTACAACGTGGAAAAATTCACTCAAGCTCAGATTGACAACGCCGAGGTCATTTTCATCCATAAAGGTAGAACAATACAAATGTCCTTGTGCTTGCTCGGACAGAGAAGTCCTGAAGACATCGTCAAATAGAATTGATCCTATCAGGCTGAATGAGTTTTTACAACACTATCAAGAGATATTTTTGTTGACTTTGAAGGAGATATCTGTTTTGGTCACATGCTATAAGATAAAATAAAGATAAAAATAAGATAATGTGAAATGGCAAGATGAGATAAGATATGGTGAGTAAATATGGTAAGATAAGATAAATACCATGGTGTTTATAAAATTAATACAAGTTTGTATATAACTAAGAAAAAAGTTCTAATATTAAAATGATGAGATTATTCTGACACTCAATGCAAATTAATCTTAAAGAATGAAATATGATGAAAATTCAGATTTTTAAAGTTTGCACATTTTGGAACCTCATGAAAAAAGGTACAAGTGTAATTTGCATTCATGTTATACTTTTATTTATTAATACATTTATAAATGACTATATTTATAAATAAATAACTGTTTCAGCGGTCAATCCAGGTTACTTCAATATTGATGAGAAGTTTGACTTAATTAGCAGCGTCTTCTGATTGGTTAAAGGTACTGAGGTAGGATAAAGAAGGTTATTCTAGAAAAGCAGCTAGCTCTTTATGAAGCGATGCTAATCATTTTATGTATACTGTATTACGTTTAACAACACCAGAAAACCAAATGAAATCGAAAAGTTTGTTTTGTGCCATCAGAGATGAAGGTTAGCCAAAGTATCTTGATTCCGATCAGTGTCACGGTGGTTTGTTTATGTTTTAAGAAATAGAAGTTCATCAGGTGCAAATAAATATAGGTGCTTGAGCAGATGGCATTAGTCAGGAGTGTCTGTGATAAAGAGAGGGAATGGAATAAAAAATAAATTATAATAATAAAAACAGTCCTAGACACACCTCTGCTGCAGCCACAACTCCACATGGAGTCTGTTACAGACAAGGAGATTAGCTCTGGTCCCTCAGCAGTGTGTTCACATCTGCCCACCTCATCTCCCAGTGCCATGGCGTGTTTCTGCTTGCTTACTGCTCTGCTACACAAGCCGATCATTAGTGAGCTATTTATCTAACTAAAGAAAGAAAGAAAGAAAGAAAGAAAGAAAGCAAGTAGATGACAAAACACACAAGACCAGATGCATTTATGGCCTCAGACAAATCCAGTTGAATGCACATATTTACATGAGAACTATTGTTGGCTAGTTAATCATAATACTCTCACATTAGCTACATATTAGCTAAGTTGTCTGACCATCATTTAAATAAAAAAAAAAAACTTTACTTGCTAGTTTTCCATTGTACTAGTTCTGAGGGAATGTGGTAGCCTAGTGGTTAAGGTGATGGGTAAACAATTATAAGGCTGTGAGTTTAAATGGTTTTGGATTTTATATTATATATTATATTTAGATGTTATAGAATTATAATCTAGCAGGAATGAGCTACTCCATCCTGGGTGCTTGATGGTTAAGGCTCTGTGTTGGAGATGGGACAGTCAGAGGTTCAAGCTCCAGCACTGCCACAACCCCAATAAAACTCTTTGGAACATTTTGTTTCATTCCCTGTTTACAGAGTTTCTTCTGTCAGCTTCATTCAAGTTACTTCATTCATATTTGTCTAAACAAAACTTTCATGTTTCTTCCATGAGGATCTGAATCTGGTGGGTTCAGTTTCACAGTGACAGATGGAGACCACACATCTCCTCTCCACCGCTTCGTCGTTACTGTTCGACAGCTGACCATCTCCATGTTAGTACAAGGAGAGCTCCTGGTCTTTCCTGGTACGTTGCCTCTGTTTAATTCTATCTCTAAACTCAAAACCAAAAAGGCATGTCAGAGAGTTCCCCAAAGAGGAACATGCATATGGTGAGATGTTTTCTACATACAGGCATCAAGTCAAATATGGGTCTTGGTGTACAAACCAAGAATACTGTAGCAATCTGACAATCTGGTATAAACCCTAAGTCCCTCTGGATAAGATTGTCTGCGGTCAGTATTTTTACATGAATTCATGTATCTGCTTGCTGTTGTCAGGCTCCAGGCAAGTCATCAACAGTAATATCCTGCAAGCAGTCACCAGTGAGGATGGAGATGATATCAACTATTCTCTTGTTAGACCTCCACGACTAGGACGACTCATTAAACCCAACCAGAGTGGACAATTCGAGGAAATCAGCCAATTTACACAAACCGAGGTGACTGTGACTCACATCTGTGTGGTTGTTTAAAATGAGTTATGTCTGAGATTCAATGGTTTACTAGTTTTCAAAGAACGAGCCTTTGATCCAGCTGAAAATACGACTGCTAATGATTCTGTTCATAAAAATACTTACCATAGTGTTAATGGACTGAGCAAAATGCTTTTACTTCTTCATAAACGACATACTGTATTTATAATGCTAAGTGTACGTTATTAGAAATCATCATATGATTTTTTAACAAGAATTTTTTGTTCAATTGAGAGACTACAATTACATTTTATCATAAAAGCTATACCACAATTAACCTTTCATTTTTTTCCATTATTCATTTCTTTCTTAATTTATTCATTAGCTGGATGCTGGTGCAGTGTATTATGAACACCAGATGCCATCAGAGTCCTTCTGGGTGGTTAAAGACGCTGTAGCACTTGAGCTGTCATCACCACCAGCGGCAAAGCTCCAACACACTCTCCCTGTTACAGTGTCGTACTACGCCACCCATCGCAATGTGTCTTCACAGCTGTGGAAGAACAAAGGTACCACGCTACATTTGTTAAATTCATTTCTAAACATCGTACCTCCTGGTGTGCCGTATATTGATGATGTTTTGCTTTGTACTTCCATTTCAGGTATGTCGGTGGTGCAGGGGCAATCTAAGGTGTTTGATGTCTCCATTTTGGATGCGTCCAACTTGCTAGGGAGTGTACCACAGGAAAAACGGATAGGCCAGGACATAGTTTTTGAGGTACGGCAGTTTCCTAAACATGGCCGACTCACTCTTGGAGGTGATGACCTTCCCCTTGAAGCACCATATTTCATGCAAGAGGACATTGTTAAAGGGAAGCTGGAATACTCTCATGATGATTCAGGAGCATCTTCAGACAGATTTTCATTCCGTGTGTGGCTGAACCCACATGGTCGCCCGCCTCACGCTGTACCAGGCGCTGTGGTGCTGGAGGAGGTCTTTCTTATCTCTATCAGACGAAGGGACTCTAGCCCTCCTGAGCTTGTCAGTCTTGACATGCTCCTGGAGGCTCTGCAAGGATCAATTACGATACTGTCCAAGCAGTACCTCAATACAATAGACCAAGACAGTACACCGGATGAGGTAAAGTTCAGCATTTTAAAGGGCCCTACTAATGGACACATCATCTACAAGGATACTGGGGACAGGATCATGCATTTCACCCAAGAGGAGGTGAACATGGGACAGGTTGCATTTGTGAGTGATGGTAGCTTGTCTGATGGTTTTATGGAGTTCACTGTTTCTGATGGGAAGCACCAGTCAGAACCATACATGTTGCACATCGGCATTCTGGCCAAGAAACTCGTGCTTAATAAGGTGCAGGAGATTCAAGTCAAGCAGGGAGATGATGAGACTCCTATCACAGAGGCCATGCTGAAAGCAACAACAGGAGGGCCAGTAGATGAAGAAGTAATATATAAAATTACAAACCTTCCCAAGTATGCAGTCGTGATGGTGGACAGACAGCCTACTTCTGCCTTTACGCAAAAACAGATTACAGAAGGGAGAGTGAGCGTTCGCTTTATCAAGTCCACGTCTTCAAATGACAGTTTTTCCTTTGTAGCCCGCAGCAGAGCAGCTAACGTTTCCTCCAGCCTCGACATCAGAGTCAAACCCTTAGTAAGCATGGCCAAGGATCCCTTACTCCCACGTGGCACTATAGTTCTGGTTGACAGAAAGCTGTTAGATGCAACTCCACTTGCCAACAAGACCAAAACTTCACCAACCTTCACTGTGACCCAGCAGCCAAAGGGAGCAAGGTTTGTAAGAAGAGGAGGTTCTGCGGAGGGCCAGCCTGTGGAATCCTTTTCCCAGAGAGATCTCGATGAGGGACGGGTGGCTCTAGAGCTGAACTCCACTGGGGATGCAAAGGACAAAGGTCAAGATAAGGATGAGGCTCACTTCCTCCTCAAGGCACATGGAGTTCCTCCAGCCGAGTGCATTCTTTCCTTCCAGACAGTGCCTTATGACCCAAAAGGAATCTATGGTGCTACAGTGCTTAAGGTCCCCACATCTGGGGCCACCTCTGACACAAGTAAAGCAGACCAGCCTGACACCAGATGGAGAGGGGAGGAGAACTGGACATATGAAGCAGGTCCCACTACACCTTCTACCAGCTCCCATAAATCCCCTGTTTCTAGACGGAACTCACTATGGGCCATCCTCATCCCCATATTAGTTATCCTCCTTTTACTGCTTGTAGCTGGGATGCTAGCATACTACTTGGTGCGTCGCAACAAAACTGGAAAGCACAATGTCCAGAACGCTGCCAGCAATCCAAAAAATGGAGAGGTGGCTCAAGAAACCTTCAGAAAAACTGATCCAGCGAATAACATCCCCATGTCCAATGTGGGATCTAAAGACGCAGATCCTGAATTACTGAAGCACTGTCGGACAACAAACCCAGCCCTGAAAAAGAACCAGTACTGGGTATGAGAGGAGAAAACTAGGACCCTGTTCCATCATGCTGTATTGACATTTAGTGTAGAATTGACAGATTTTTTTTTCTTTCCCCAAGTGTTTTCATGAATCATTCCTAACTATTATAAAGATACAAAGATATGGATTTTCATATCTTTCAACACCTGAACCTGCTTCTGTTTTACACTGATGAAGGACCAAGTCTTATGAGTACTGGTTTATGCACCTTTACATTGTTAGAAATAGTCTACAGTTCTCCAAGAAAGACCCAGTAATGTCAGATTGGGCCTGAACATGTCAACATGTTCCTTTATAAGTTAGTCAGGTGGAGCATCAGGTTAGTTACCACAATATTGTACAGTTGACATTACGGCAGTGAAAATGTGTTGAGGTTGTTTTTTTTTGTTGTTGTTTTTTTTTAAGCCAACTAGTGAACAAGTGATTGATCGACTGACATTCATTTTTTATATTTAAATTGATCTTTTGGACATGAACATTAGTTAATATGTTTGAACAAAATTTTATGTACTTTGAAATGTAATAAATTGTAAGTTATTCGTATTAATAATGATGCATGAAATAAGCCCCCTAGAATTCAGTGAACTAAAAAAATGTTTTTTTAGTTTTTGTAGATA
>JAOTRN010000009.1:3529968-3541563 GCA_028566695.1 Bagroides melapterus
TGTGTGTGTTTTCTTTAAACAAGCTTAGACTCATCAATACAGCAAAAAAAACAATCCACTCGTACCATATGTAACCCCGTGAGTCTCTACAGCATTCCCTCAGACCTCATTATGTAGAACTGTTCAAAGTGCATGACTGCTGCTTGTTAAATGTTTGCTGTGCAAGCACTAACTTGCCAAAGATCTGGCAAATGCTGTGCACTTCTTTTTTTTTTTTTTTTACAGTATCTTGCAGAAGGTGGGGGAGAACAGCTGTTAGGTATGAGGGACAGATAAGTGAAGTTCAAGATACTTCATAACTGAAACTGACTGATGATTCAAACTGACAAAAGTTCCCGATGACAGATTGTTTATTCCTCTGAAAGTTTGGAGAAGTTCTCAAACATTTAGTAATTGCTTTGTAGCGCAGACGTGAATTAAAGAGGTTTGAGCCCAGATCGATACCTCGCTGCTCTCATATCTCAAGATATTATTTTAGATTTCCAGATCCGTCTCTGAACTCCACGTTCTCCTGTTCTCACTCGTCTACAACACAACACAGGCTCCCTGCTCCTTCAAATGAAAATGGGTGTTAAAGCAAGGACATCAAGCAAAAACTTAGTTCTCTGGATTAAATCCCGAACGAGCTGAATTATTATTTGCATGACAGAACAAACCCATAATAAATAATCTTCATCTTACCTTTCTGTAAATGAATGATATCTGGAAAGTTGGACAGCAAGCCCTGGTACAGCGAGAGTTTATCCAGCATGTGGAACAGGTCATATTTGGGCTGCTCTGCAAACATCTCCCCGATGTTCTCGTACGTCCGACCAGTGTGTGAGATGGCGTTGTTCAGGCCGTCGCAGCTGTACGGAGGGTCCAGCATGAACGCCTGGCTGATGGACTGGAACGCATTGCCCAGACGCTGAAACTCCTTCCGAAAGCCGCCAAGATGCTTGCGGACGAGCTCAGATGCCACGTGCGTCAGCTGCATGACGCTGTCGTCCATCTTCTTAGCGAAGGACTTGAAGGTATCGATGCGCTCCTCGACGTCTTGCAGGTCCTGATGCTCTTTAGGGATGTGGAGAGTGAGCATAAAGTGAGCTCCGACCAACTCGTCTTTCTCAGCACGACGCTTTCCCAGTTTCCACTGCTTGTCATCCACACACATGAGGAAGTGTTCGAATCCCTCGTACTGAGACAGAACCGGGTGACTGGTCATGTGATCCATCCACAGGATGAGCCGCCGCTTTCTCTTTTCGATGAAGTCTTCTTCAAAGCGACCCGTGGCTTGTTTCTCAGGGAGGTGGGGTACGGAAATGACAGTAAATTTGTGCAACAGGCGATTGTACAGCCAGTCAAAGTGCTTATAGCGCCGATACACGGGCCTTGCAGTGTGGCTGGGGGTGACTCTGTAGGAAATGTAACTCTTAATGCCCTTAAACTTGGTCTGTTTAGTGGGATCTTCGATGGAGCAGCTGAAAGGCTGAGGACTCTCCTTCCACTGAGGTCCACGTGGGCCCATTTCGATGCTGTATGACTCGGCTATCTTTGCCATCATAGGCACATCACCGAGCACAAACGCCTCGACGCCAGAGCGCACGAAACTGGAAAAGCGATTGAGGTTGCGGCCCACCATGCTGCCTTTCCTGGAACTGGAGATGCTGTCCTGGCGCTCCATGTGAGGCCTGGAACGGTATTGCACATTAGGATTGGGGTACCGGTTCTGCTGTGCATGCCCGTTGGCACCCACTGCCCGACGAGGATCTTCATCCTCGACCACTGTCGAGTTGTCATCCCAGTCGTCCCAGTCGTCGTCGTCATCGTCATAATAAGTAGTGTTGGTGCTGGGGGTGAAGAAGGCCTCTTTGCCAGGGGAGCCTGCAGGGCTTAGAGAGTAGTCAGTCAGGTTCGAGTTGGAACGTGGCCGAATTATCTCCACGTACGAGGCGGGGAAGAGGCCTCTCTCCCCACGGCTGTTTTCACCCTGTAACCAACCGTCTACAGAGTTCTCATCAAAAATCACCAGCTCCTCATTCTCCTGTATGCTGATCTCCTCTTTGTTTTCACTCTGGAAAGTGTAAAGTGCTACAGCCTTCAGTGACATCGTAACGTCTCTCGTGGTGCCAGAAAGAGGAGACAAAGTTGGAACAAATCCCTTTTAGCCTGTGTGTGGAGAATTCAGCTCATCTCCCATGCAGTTAGCCAGCATTTAAGCACATAAAGACAATCTACACGTTTTCACACAAAGTTTCATCTCATCACTGGAGGCAGGTTAATACAGCAAAACTAAAGGAACTCAACTCAATGCGGTTACTCAGAGCATAAGCTCAAAACTCAAACACTGGTTGCTATGTGACCTATTTATCCTCCAAAACAGTTTTACGCGGAAAGAAACTAACAAAAAACAAACAAACAAACTATTCACTCCAGTGATTCAACATTAGGTTTCTATACTCTGTCGTCGTATAGTAGATGTTAAAACAGTCTCTTAAAACGGTTGTAACGCTAAATTTCTTGTTCAGAGCGGCCACACTTTCGTTCTGAGAAAGAAATCTTCGAGGTCATTTAAAAGACAAAAGTCGGTATTGTCTGTTTTGGTTCAGAAGGCAAACGTTTACACCGGTTAACTCACAAAGTACAATCCTCGGTACAGGAGTGCGGTGTTGTAGTGTCCGGTTGTGTGCGCTGTCCGCTCATGATGGACAAGAAAAAAAATATCAAAAAGTGTCCCGACAAGAAATAAAACAACAGTAAGAGAGACGGTGGTGGTGATGGTGATGATGATGATGATGATGATGGACGCGTCCTAGTGCATTCTGCACGCATTCCGTCACCACTCCAACTCACTCCATCTTCAACACAATAACAACCAATCCGCAAGCAAAAATGAGACGGTACTGTAGTACACAAAGCACGGTCAACTTTTCACGTTTAGTAAAAATGTAATCCCAATCTTTCCATGACGTGAGACGGGGACAATGAACCGAGGAAAGTTTTTGTGGCTTATTTAGCTCCTCGTTTATTGGGCGAGAGATGGGATTTTTTTTTAACTCTCTGTCGCCGTCAAGTGGATAATCCTGTAGGATTGAGGTTTAAGGAGGAGGAATAAAATAAAAGAATGATAAGCCTAACAATAATAGGCATTGGCATAATGTAACGTCTTTCTTTGTTTTTTTTATTTATTTGTTTAGTTGTCTGTTTTCCCTACGTCACTTAAATGAATGACGCGACGCCTAAACTCCGTGAAGTCGCTTAGTCGGCCAACAAAAAAAGATGGCGGCACACATGACGTAGGTTCAATTCCAAAATGGCGTCTTGTTTACCATATAGTGCACTACGTACAACGTTGTACGCAGATTTTCACCCCCTTGGTGAAGTTTACGAACATAAGGACGGACAGTGCTATTTGAGATCTGACCCGAGATTCTGATAGAAACGTGACCGGAGCAGTTAGCAGCGTTTCTGCGTCTCAGGCGTCCCTCAGCGTCCACGACAACAGGTTTGGTTCCCATTCACAGGGAATATCATTAACATGTCCTCATGCTAACTGAAGTGCATGGCTAGGTTTGTTAGCTCTAGGCTAGGTTTGTTAGCTTATCCTGTATTTTATGTTTTAGCTTCCATAGTAATTTTAGCTAAACTGCTGGTTAATTCATGCTAAGAAAGAAGTGTTTCCACTTATAACTGTACTAGTATGGAATATTAAGTACAGTGCAGTGGAATATTTACAGAAGGCTGTAGGTAACTAGTTCTGCTTTTTTATACACTAATGGACTACCTGAAGTCTGCGTGAATAGTTTTATAAATGTCAGGAGAAATGGTTGCACTTCTGAGACGATGAACAGTAGAAATAAATATGAGGCATAGGAGCCTTTATTATCGCCAAATCTACATTACAGCACGGTGGAATTCTTTTCCTCGTATATCCCGACTGAGGAGTTTGGTGTCGGAGCGCAGGAGCAGCTATGATACAGCGCCTCAGGAGCAGTGAGGGTTACGGGCCTTGCTCAGGGGCCACCACTGCAGTAGGTTGTGAGATTAAATCCCACGACTTCCAGAAAGACACTTAACCATCAACTTCCTGAATTGTATCTTTCTGGAATTTCGAAGCTGATGAAAGATCAACATAATGAAAAGTTAATTTAATTAGGTTCAACACCAGAATTTTTAATTTTCCAGTCATATTCTTCAGGTTATACAACCTAAAGCGTGTAGGCACCTGACTCTTACACCCATATGTGGTTCTTCCCCAAACTGTTGCCAAAGTGTCCTGTACAGAGCCCTGAGTCTGACTCAACCCCACCGAACACCTTTAGGATGACCTGGAAAACAGACTGAACCTCAGACCTCCTCACTCTTGCATCATCAGTGCCTGATCTCACTGATGATCTTGTAGACGAATGATCATGAATCCCTAAAGTCACACTGTAACATCTCGTGGAAAACCTTCCCAGAAGAGAAGAGAAGAGCTTATTATAACACTGACCAGGCACAAAGTCCGTAATTAGATCCTGGTTTTGGAATGAGATGAGTACAGAATTTGGATGTGATGGTCAAAATGTTGGCCATGCAGTGTAGGTGTTTAACAAATCAAGAGCGAGGAGCAAACTGTTCCTCTTTAAATGAATAGTTGTAGACATTGAATAGAAACTAGAATCAACGTCAGACCTCTACAATTACTACAAGTGTGTCTGAACAAGTAAATGTTTTCTCATCCCATATCAAAGTCTCTTACTGCCTTATTTCTAGGTCTGTAATGGACGCCCTGACTGAGGCGCTGTCCTCCAGCTTCTGTGTAACCAGAGAAGCCAACAGTACCTCAGCCCCACATCCTCGCCTGGCTCAGTACAAGAGCAAATCCAGCGCTCTGGACCAGGATGAGCGGCGGAGGAAGTTCCTGCAGGAGCAGAAGCAGTAAGTACCCTTCATGTGATAATGGTGTTATTCAAATTAATTCAAGTATTTATGAAATCTCAAAAAATCAGAACAAACATTCAGATCCAGAGCATACTTATGTTTCTGCTCAAGAAGTCAGACTAATAAAAATCTCTAGAATATTCTGTTGAGTTTAGCAGACGCCTTTATCCAGAGCAACTTGGAGAAGATTTTGTGAAAAACTACATTGTTTTTTTTATTAGTTGCTTTAATTAAAGACTAGAAAAAAGAAAAAGAGAGTGCACACAAACTTGTAAATTAGGAGAAATGAAACGAATCATTTAGTTATGACAAAAAGAATGTAAACCATTAACAAATGACTCAGCTGACAAGATTGAGTGCTTGTTGTTATTATTATTATTATTATTATTATTATTTGTATTCATTTTATACAATATAATACAATATTAAATCTTTCTATTCACATAGAAGTGAGTACGCTTCTGCCTTTATCCTCTCATTTCATGCTCCTAGCTGTCTGCTCAGTTCTCCTTATATGGAGTTTTGTGGGTGTGACTATGCAAATGAGGCATGTCAAGAACACTCTGCACTCTGAATTTTTCATTTCACATTTGACATTTTTTGTTGTTTGTTTTTGTTTTCTAGGAAAAGGCTAAACTATGTGAATCACGCTCGCCGTTTGGCAGATGGAGACTGGACAGGGACGGACAGCGAGGAGGAGGAGGAGGAGAAACAGAAAAGTCAGCAGCAGGATGAAGCAGAAGACGAAGGGATGGAGGTTGAGCAACGCAAAAAGTTGCCAAGGCACTATGCCAACCAGGTGATAACACAGTGAACATGTAGTCTCTGTTAGCTCATGTAGTGTACTGATTTCTCTGATTAACAAATTTGAGTAAAAGCGGGCAGGGCAAGATGTAGTGATGAGATTAATATCGTCCGAATGCTTGTTTTTGTGCTTTTTCTGCGGAAAACTATTTAAATTGAGAAGTCATAAACACAGGATACTTAATCAAGTGTGTAACTCATTACCCTGATAACCGTACTCATGTTTGGCTCACACGCATCAACAAGGGCTTTGGCTGAAGGTGTGTTTGACGTCACATGGCTCGTCTCCACCCAAACTGAACAGAATATCAGAGGTTGCTTGATTTTTGTGCTAATTTCTGGAGAAACACGTTAACTTGTACACCTGCCTTTATTTCTAACACAACTCCAGCTCACATCAGAAGGAAGATGTTGTTGTTGATGATGATGATGATGATGATGATGTATTTCAGACACACTTCACATGTGTTAATGTGTTTTAAACACTAAACTCTGTGTACAGCTGATGTTGTCAGAGTGGCTGGTGGATGTCCCGGCAAATCTTAGTGCTGATTGGCTGCTGGTGGTCTGCCCTGTAGGGAAGCGCTCACTCATTGTTGCATCAAAGGTTTGGATTAATCTCTCTCTCCCTGTCTTTCTGTCTCTATCTCTCTCTCTCCCTGTCTTTCTTTCTCTCTCTCTTCCTGTCTTTGTCTCTCTCTCACACTAGCTAATATTTAAAAATGTCAAGATTTGCTTTTTTATTTTTCCCCACACTTCCTAAAACTTGAGCTTGCGTTGTGATTATCCTAACGGCCGTCGCTCCATTTGCTCTTTCATGCGTTATTTCTTCATGCGAGCAGAAGTCGAAGATGTCATGTCTGACAGGAAACTGAACTAGGACATGTACGAGGGTTAGAAAGTCCTCATGAAACGGACAGTTAGACCGCTGACACTGAAATAGTAACGGAACATTTATCCATTTATTGTTACCTTTAAGTACTGATACGCAATTATTCTCTCACCAGCTCTTATTTTTTAAACACGTTACCTTCTCCTAAACATCCTGACCCTCTCCTGAATAAACATCTCTCATCTCTCCATCTCTTTTTCCATATTCATGTCTCGATTTCGCAGGGTTCCACTTCATCCTACACTAAAAGTGGGTACTGTGTGAACCGCTTCCCTTCTTTGCTCCCAGGAGGAAACCGGCACAACTCGGCCATGGGGAAAGGTTTGTAGTAACACACGGCTTGTACACGCGTTCTTAACATATTTGAAGGTTTGTAATTGGGTGTGTAAATCTCTTCAGATTACACCATCCTGGACTGCATTTACAGTGAAGTGGACAGGACGTACTACATCCTGGATGTGATGTGCTGGAGGGGACATCCAGTCTACGACTGCTCAGTGAGTCGGTTCATCGTTAGTTTAAACCCGTCCTGTAGATTGACCTTAGAACCTGCACCAGAGTGATGGGTTCGCTGCCACACTGCTACCACTGGGTCTCTGAGCAAGGATCTTAACCCTCAACTGTTCAGTTGTATAAAATAAGCTGTATGTACGTTGTTCTAGAGAAAGACACTGCTGTAAACAACACACACTGAGTGACTTCATGTCATTTTTATTAACAGACTGAGTTCCGGTTCTACTGGTTGCAGATAAAAGTCGACGAGGTTGAAGGACTGTCAGAGATTTGCAAGCGAAACCCTGTAAGTTCACACACAGTGTTTAAGACGCTTTAAAGGGAGATTACTGAACTCATCTGTTTTCTATTGTGTTTCTACATTTGTGTGCAGTTCCGGTTTGTGAGTCTGACCAGCATCAGCTGTACAACAGAGTCCATTCAAAAAGCTCTGGCCCACGACTACAGCTTCATTGTAAGAACTTTGGAACTTTCTATTCGCACACATTATTGAACTGTTTTGAAAACAAACGTGTTTCTCTGGTGGGTTTCCATAATGGAGCGTAACGGACTCGTACAAAACAAGTGGAGATATTCAGAACCGCTGCTGTATTGGTGGTGGAAACAATTGCTGATGTGGCAGATTCACAACGAAGGCGATGACGAACTCCTCTGAGATCCAATTTAGTCTGCTCAGAGCACTGTATGAACACAGTAGAAGGTAGAAGAAGAGGAAAAGTGCTTGATGGATGATTTGCTGAGTGAAAATTGATGATTGTTGATTTTTGGTTTCTTTGTTCATATATATAATATTCACTTTGCTTCTTTATGACACTTTTGTAAAAGTCTCTACTTTGTTCCACATCATTATTGGATTTTCTTTATCATTGCATCATCCTAATGTACTAAAGTTTACATACATGACTCCTGCCTCCAGGTGGACGGGCTGCTGTTCTACCACCGTGAGACTCACTACACCCCGGGCAGCACGCCACTGGTGGGGTGGCTCAGACCCTACATGGTGAAAGACATCCTGGGGATCGAGGTGCCTCAGTGCCCACTCACCGTCATGCCGGAATACGCCGCACACCAGATGCAGGAGATCCTGGAGCACAAGAAGCCGTCCAGTCAGGTTCGGCCTGCAGATCAGAACGGAAGATACGAGTTAGAGCATCTGTCCACACCAGAGCTGCAAACAAGAAGCAGCAACCAGAAAGAAAGCATGGAGAGCTAACTGCTAGCCACACAGAAGAAATTCTGGACAGAGTGCTGGGATTTATTCAGTGTTTTCAGAAACCATGTTGATTTTTAGATTTTTTGTTTTTGTTTTTACTTTCCACACTGTAAATGGAACATGGCAAGAATTGTTAAAAATTTTCCATTCATTACTGATCAGTTAAACCTTAAACACTGATTCAGACAACATCATAAAGCACATCAACTGCACGCTTGAATTATGTGAAATGAAGGATACTCTGTTCTCTGTGCATGTGATCTAATACTCTAGATCAGTACATCGTCTGGAATTTTACATTTTGAAATTTTAGATTTACATCCTGCTTTTCTAACGAGGACACTGGAAAGACTTTTAACGCCATATTAAAAAACGTATTTTTATAGTAGACATTTAGGATACTTTTTGGAACCCCTTTCCTCGTTTCCCTTTTTACTTTCTTTTTTATTATTATTTTTAAGATAATTTAGCTTTAATTGCTTGTTCCTCAAAGAAGCGTGACTGAATTAAACGCAAAGTTGAACACGCTTCTTATTATTGAAATGTATTAATGTGCAAAACCGCTCGGATTCTGAACATATTTGCTGTTAGGAACTAAACTAAATCACGGAACTTAAACGTCATCAGTTTAATGTGGTCTGTCAGTCAGGTGATGAAATTGCTGCTGTATGAAATAAATGTCATGGAGTCGAAGATTCGTTGTGATCTCTGATGTTTACATTCTGTTTGTTATTCATTCATTAGCAAGATTTGACACTCAGTATCATGAAATATTAAAACAAAGGTCTGTACTCAGAACGTTGCCATAATCATTTCAGTGTCGTCCTATTTATTTACTTACTTACTTACTTATTTAAGTAGGTCTTCTGCACACTGATGGGCTCTGAGTTCCTGGAAAGCAACCAGTGACTAATAACAAAACTCCTCTTTAAAAACCACACGTCTCTTACGTCACCATCTTGACTGAGTTCAACCTAACCTGCTTTCATCGTTCTGTTGCTTCTAAATATGCCGACATTTAACCTGACATTTTTTGTTTTAAGATGGAGGCAGTTGTTCTTTCATTCCACAGAAAAGGTTTATTTTTTCTTGCTCTCATATAAGGCTCGTCGATCATTTTCAGCCCACTCCTGATACATTTCTACATCGTTTGCGAATTCTTGCATACGAACTTAATTGCTGAGAATTCACTAGCTGCTCTGTCTGAACCTGTAGTAAAAAGGCAACGCGTTTCCCCTGAAAATACCAAAAAAAAACAAAACATCCTGTTACAGAGCGATAGAGCACTACTTTAAATTGAGTTACGTTTCACAAATTTTATCATCACGGGTTAGTGTTAAAACCGGTCATACACAATTACAGTATTATCACATCTAATGTTTACTCCACTCTTTCTAAATGCAATAAAAATCCAAACAAAATCTAGTGGAAAAACCTCCGGCGGAGTGGAGGACGTTAAAATGGGAATCAGCCTAGAATAAGATGTTGAACAAGAAAATATATGTGTAACGGTAGGGGGTGCACAAACTTTTGGGTATATAGTCTACAGACCGTCTTTACTGACTGCACTAGCTACCTTTGTGCAAAATAAAACTTCACTCAACTTTCTGAAGACTCTTGTCTTAACGAGCAATCGCAAAGTCACGATGTGACGATGTTAGGTTTCATGAGTTTTATTATTTATTAACCAGGCACTACAATCATTCGAGTCAGTCAAACTTTCAGCACCTCATGATGGTGAAGCAGACGTCTTTTTTATTCATAATTATTGTTTTAATTCGTACATCTTAAAACACTATCTACGTAGCACCATGGACCGCAGCTAGATGGCGATATTTACTGATTAGTAGAATCAGTCTTATTCCTAAGTACACAAAATTGACCTGTTCGTGAACATTATATTTCTGAGAAATGAAAAGGAATGCTAATTATGAAAATCTAAGATCATGATTTTGTGCACTGTGTTGCTGTCACGTGATTGGCTGATTAGATAACTGCATGAATGTGGAGGTGTGCGATCAGGAATAAAAGCAGTGTTATGGAATCTGAATCAGTGAACTAATAGTTTTTAATATATTAATAGAATAGAATTATAAAAGAAAACTAGAAATAATATTAGATATTAGGTTTGGGGAGGACCTTCAATTATGGTTCTGGGATCAACACTCTTCAACTGGAATCGAATCGTATACAACACCAAAATTTCTGGACTCGATGCTTAAATATTATGTTTTTGTAGATTGTCAGAATATATACACAATATATATTTACGTCACAATTATATTAAAGCCGAAGCTTCATGACACGTAACAACGTTTACGCATGCGCAGATGCTAGCGCATGCGCGGTAGAAACAGTGCCGCGGCACCCACACGTCAGTGTTATTTTTTTATGAATGAGCGTAGGAGGAGCTTCACTTTTGCAAACAATGTTCTTGTAGCCAACAGGGGGCGCGTTTATATACGTATAGTCCCCTTTCCCCCACTCTATCACCACCACACTGAAGCTTAAAGGCAGAGAGTGTCGAAGAGGAATCCTGATGTTGTTGGGAACGTTTTTACTTTAATGTAACACAGAGGGTGTTTCCGGTTTCCGTGTTTACGCATCCTGGACCTAAAGACGCAGAAGCGCGAGGCAGTGCTAATCTGACATTAGCTTAGCCAAGACGAGCGGCTAGTTCATTAGGATTTTAAGGAGTCGCAAAAAACAGTGGGTGATTGTGTAATAAAAGCCGCTCTTGAGTTTATGTGAAGGCTTTCCGTGTGTGTGTGTGTATATGTATGCGTGTGCGTGCGCGCGCGCGCGTGCCAGGCATGGCACAGAGGCTCCACCGGTCTCCAGTCCAGCGACATGCAACTTGGACGAAATGCCAACTTTGCTTTTAGCACAAGAGCTAGCACTCCCTGTGTTTTAAATCTCTCTTCTTTTTAATGATCTGCTGTCCTCGTTTGATCCCTAAAACACAGAACTAGCTTGTAATCCGTCTTTTCGGGTTTAATTCCTCGGCGACTGAATAAATACAGGAAGCTTTTTTTTATTGCTGGAAAGGACCTGAAGGATGGCTGGCACTTTATCAGCAGAGGAAGAACAGGTATGTACACCACTTCTTTAAAAATAATAAATAATCATCGTAAAAAAAAACATTTATACAAGCTTGGTGCATCTGGATCTAGCAGGATGTCTGAATCCCTGTCAGGCCTGGTCGCAGAAACTGACTAAATGTACAATAATAATAATAATAATAATAATAAT
This sequence comes from Bagroides melapterus, assembly GCA_028566695.1. Classification (NCBI taxonomy): domain Eukaryota; kingdom Metazoa; phylum Chordata; class Actinopteri; order Siluriformes; family Bagridae; genus Bagroides; species Bagroides melapterus. The sequence continues at coordinate 3,541,545 of JAOTRN010000009.1, forward strand.
AATAATAATAATAATAATA
>JAOTRN010000009.1:3550160-3560303 GCA_028566695.1 Bagroides melapterus
GTGTGTGTGTGTGTGTGTGTGTGTGTGTGTGTGATTCGCTTCAGTCCACTTGAGCCTCTCATTTAATTCTTTTCTGATTCTCTTTCCACCCAATAAACTCAGCTTTGCCTCAGGAGGTGTGTGTAGTTTTAATTTCCTGATCAAGCCGAGACTGTTGCACCGTATCCAGCTACAGTTAGAGTTCCTGAGCACAGCTCGGCTTAACGCAGTGATGCAAAAAGCCTTAGAGCTCTGTACATAGATAAAGTTATCTCTTCTCAAACATAAGACATCCTGAGCGAGTATCTAATATCAAGACTTTGCATTTATTCTCTGAATGTCATGTGTGTTTCCAGGCCACAAAGCAGTTCCTGGAGGAGATCAATAAGTGGACAAGTCAACATGGAGTCTCTCCTCTGACCTGGGACGTGGCCGTGAAGTTCCTCATGGCTCGAAAGTTTGATGTCCTTCGGGCCATAGAGCTCTTCCACAGCTACAGGGTATGTGGAATTCTGTTTCCTGCTCTAGACAAACTGTTCTTTCGTTTACGTTGTTGTTTCCCTAGTAACCGCTCGTACACAGAGACTCGTACGGCAGATGCTTCACACGGACTAAGACAGTTAATAATCAGAGAAGTAAAATAAAATCGTTGATGTGTGTGTGTTTGTTCTGAGACGGAGATCGAGGAGCTGCAAAGGAATAACTAATATTCTTCTAATCTTCTGTTTATCACATCTGTTAATAAATGTAGTTAAATAATTAATTGTAAAATTCATTAATAACTGAACCACTGTCAGGTTTTTCCAGTATTTACACTACAGGTATTTATTTATTGAAAAAAAAAAAGAAAAAGGAAATAATTCGAGGCATCGTCCGTTCCCAGTCTTCACAGAGAAATATAAACAAATTCGAATCCTCACTAAAACAAAAAAAAGTATTTATTTGTACCTATAGAACAGCCACAGCATTAAAATCTATTTCCAGGTGACGTGAAGAACGTAGACGATCTCGTTACAGTGTCGCCGGATCAGGAGGAGTTTAAATTAGGCTTGATGTGTTGGAAGCAGAAATATGGGACGGTTTAAAGGATCTGACTTTGACAAGGGTCAGGGTTGTGATGGTTGGATGAAAGCATCTCCAAAACATCAGGTCCTGTGAGCTGTTCCTGGTGCAGTGATCAATACCTAACAAACGTGGTCCAAGGAAGGAGAACCGCTGAACTGATGACCGAGCAACCAAGGAACACTAGGAGAAGGTCTACTGGAAGAAGATCAGAAAAGAGCCAGAACACACGGAGCATCACAGATTGCTTGTCACAGCATCCGTGTTGACTTCCTGTTCCTCACTTACGTACTCCACATAAAGTCTAATGTATATAACGTATGAGTAGTCCTGACTCCTAATTCCTTGTTCCTCAGAAGATGTGTTTCTTTTCGAGGTTTTTTTTTCTCCTCACTGTCTTCTCAGGGAGTTTTCCCTCATCGCTGTCACCTCTGGTTCGCAGATCTCAGCCAAAAATCTAGAAATCTACAAATCTACAAATCTCTGCTTTGTTTTTTTTTTTTTGTTTGTTTGTTTTTTTTAAAAGACCTTTCAGAGGCATCAACGCTCTTCTGAATGAAGTGCGCAGTGATAAACAAACACTAATCCCCGCTCGTACACTCGAACCATGTGCACACGTAGGAAATGCTCTGAACCTGGAACAGACACATGTAGCCAATTTCTTCTTCCAGGCAGCACAAAATAAATGACTCAATTCTGGCAAGGGCTTAAAAAGGAAGTAAGCGGCTTGTGTGTCTCTAATTGAAACTAGATGGAGTCATGAACTTGTAAACACGAAGATCTTTGCTAAAAATGGAAACGTGGTGTAGTCGTTCCTGTTGACGTAGGCGAGCGTCTGCGTGACGAGTGCAACCACGCAGAGCCACGTTGAGCGCACCTGATTTCTGCCGAAATAAATGATTGACTTTTTTTTTTTTCCCCTGCAGTCTGAGTCCAGAAGATCTTCTTATACAGCCTGGTGCACTAACACCTCATGATTTATTCATTATGAAATGACGGCTGTTTATTTTGTTTCCACTTCGCTCTGCTGGACGCACGGGAAGAAAGCGCATAATCCGCTCAGCATTCGATCGGTTCATTAGAGGAGAGAAGTGAAAGTTCTTGAAGCTCAATCGTCTGTGTGAGACTGAATCCCAGTGTCTTCTTAAAGAAGCTACATTTCAGAGCGCTAGAATAATGATGTACGTCGATATTAAATGTGGATCATTTCCTGATTGTTTCCTCTGGTCATTATTATTTACAGAGCGATGAGACAATGGCCACATCTTTACTTCCTGTTTTCAAGGGGCACAGCATAAGAAACGAAATTAAAATCGACACTCCTTTCTCTGTTCTCACTTCTTGTTTGCTGTTCACACGACATTTCACACACAATCAGTTATTTCTCAGCTTTGGGAAAATCAAATTCATTTTTTTATTATAAAATATATGTGTGTGTGTGTGTGTGTGTGTGTATGTGTACAGTATATATGTTCCTTTCATAGCTAGATAACAACAGTGAGGAAGTTACTGACCTGCCATTTCTGAGATGAGTCAATGCAGCAGGCTTTTAGTCTTAAAGTAATGCAGCTCAGCCACTGCCACACACACGCACACACACACGCACACACACACGCACACAGAGAGAGATTTATTTTCTCCTTTATTTCTTATTGAATAGCTGTTATTTATTTATTTTTTTTTTTTTTTTTTGACTCATTAACATGAGGCAAGAAATTATTGCTAAATTCTAAATACATACAATTAAAATAAATAAACTATTTAAAACTTAACTCATGCCGAGTTTTAAGTATAGGTTGAAATGAATGAGTCTCTTTATCTGTAAATGTACACAAACTCTCAGAACATGAGCTTTCTACTGAACAGACTGAATTGTCCTCTGAAGGATTTGAGGATGGATGGATGGGTACTGTGGGTGGATGGATAGATACTGTGAATGGATGGATGGATGGATAGATACTGTGGATGGATAGATGGGTGGATAGATAGATGGGTGGATAGATGGATGGATACTTTAGATAGACAGATAGATAATGTAGATATATAGATACTGTAGCTAGATAGATAGAAAGATAGATACTGTGGATGGATGGATGGATGGATGGATGGATGGATGGATGGATAGATGGATAGATGGATAGATAGATAGATAGATAGATAGATAGATAGATAGATATTGTATTCAAACAGAATCTCCTGGTATCTGTATGTATGGTGTAGATGATGATGTCGCATTAAAAATCTGACCACAGTCTGAACAGATGGCAGTGTGGTGCGTGGGCTGGAGCCTCCGCTGGAAAGAGAAAGAAAGTAGAATACTCGTTTTGTCCTCAAATGTTTTCTTTAATCCTGCTGGGGTTATGTTTCTGCGTTTTTGTTTTTAAGTGCGTTATTTCTCAGTATTAGCTCTGATTAAAGTCTGAACATCAGGAAGAATCACCGTCCGTGTCAAAGCCCAAATAAATAAATACTGTGTGAGGAAATTTCAACAGAATTCCAAAATTGGACTCCGGTATGATTCCAGCTGAGGTGATGACATGCTAATGGAGTCTTTATGTGTGTATCTAGTTTAGTAGAGTAGTGTGAAACTACATGAAGACTAATTTAGCTGTAATACTCTTTCCAAATTTTTTTTGTTGTTGTGGCAGGAGACACGTCTGAGAGAGGGCATCGTCAAGCTACAGCCCCAGGAAGAGCCGCTACGATCTGAGCTCCTTAGCGGCAAGTTCACTATCTTGGTGAGTGAGCATCTCCTTTTTATTTATGTTCCTGAATCCACTCGTCCCACGAAACACCAAACAAAACAAAACTCTTTAACCGTCCAAGATATCGGCGTCATTATTATTAAAGGGTCCGGCTCCATGTTAGAACCGAGACCACCGTGAACCGTCCTACACTCACGTCTCCATCGCCGATGAGTTGATAACTACTTCTGAACAGACATTATGTTAACCCTCCTTCTATTACACAGTTAAAGAAGGGAAATGATTTAGAATCACGCTTGTCCGCTGTCACAAAGATGAGGATGAGGACTTTTTGGACCTTTTGGTTACTTCTCTTGTCGTCTCAGGGAGTTTTTTCCCCCCTCACGGTCGTCTCCTCAGGCTCACACGTTAGGGAGAAATTTATAAACCTGACCTTATATTTCTGTAAAACTGCTTCGTGTCGACGTCTAATGTCTTAAAGGACGTTGTATTATAAATCAAATAGAATTGAATAGAGATTAAGTCATCCCAGGTTCACCAAGAAAACTCAAGTTTTATATATTAGATGATGATATGATTGTGTGTTGTGGAAAATATCCGGGTCTGTGGGATTCTGTACTAAATCATTCTTCATTATTTTATATCTCAGAAACGAGTGGTCGAATGAAATGGAATTCAAAATAACTTTACCATAAAGGAAGGTGAAGAAAAAGAAACTGTTATTGAGATTAGTAACAGGACGGAGTAGACGTGTCGTCCATGTCCCTACACACACCCTGGACATGGGATTGACCTTTGACCTTTATTATTATACAAAGGTTTAAATCTTTCATGTTTGTGTCTGTATAGAAAATTAGACTAAAGAGCAAGCAAAAAAATGATTATTCAAAAATAATGCTATTAATGATCCACTGAAAAATTTCATTTCATGATTTTATTATTATTATCATTATTATTATTATAATTATTATAAAAAATATCTCATTATTTTTATTATTATTATTATTATTTGTCAAATCTTAATGTCTTTTTTTATTATTATATATAAATTATATATATATTTATCTTTTTTTTTTATTGAGAGTGGAACTAAATTCCAAATAAATTCTGCTTTGCTGGAAATAAAGGATAAAATACAATAAAAGCTTGGCTGGAATAAAAAAAAAAATCTCTAAAATAGACTATAATATGTCTCTGTTTGTTTAAAAACATTGTAAGAAATATATATTCAGGGTATTTTTACTGGCTCAGATTTACTTCAACAGCAGTATTTTTAATGGGGGGGGGAGAAAGAAGGTAAACAATAGTAAAGATCCTTTTTAATGATTCTGCGCTGTAGAGGAAGTCGAATCTCGGCTCGTTTACGCTCAGAGCCGTCCTGTCAGATGGAGGAGAGATAAGATTTCAACATGAGACATCGTCATGTCTTAATCAACCCTGACGGGTTTTTTTTTTTTTTTTTTTCCTCTCTCTTCAGTAATACTGCGATTAGGAACTTCTGACAAAACTAGTATTTATTCAGAGCACCTTCAAGGCCACACTGTTTGGAAACTCCTTCATTTACTGATACTTGATCGATTCCTGTAGCTCTTAAGTGGATCGTTCGAACGGCAAACCACAAACACGATTACTCACCGGCTGCAGGATGTAATGCGCAGGTCGAGTCGAGGTAGGAAACTTCACTGCTGCCTGTGAGTCATGAGGATGCTTGTCAGGTCGATCAGCATGTTCACAGGAAGTACAGTGTCTGTCTGTCTGTAGTCAGGGCGTGTCTGTGAGCAAAGCGGTATGAACGTCCATCACAAGCTGGTCACATGACCTTTTCATGTCTTAATGGCATCTTGTGGTCACTTTTGTCATCACGTTCGGTCAGTAGCAGATTTACCAAACTTCGAGGCTGAAAATAGACAATACCAATGTGTTTAAACCGAACCGTCAGATTATTTTAAATCTGTCTAAAAAAAAAACGCATTGTGGCGATTAATGACATCATCCCTTCCCTTCTCAAATCTCTACATATACTTCATTTTGCAGTTATTTATTTATTTATATTGTTTTTATTTTTATGTATTGTATTTCTAGAACAGCTCTAGCATTAAACCCATTGATGAGTGACATGAATAATGTTTTGTGGTCACGTGAAAAAAGAGAGCTTTTTCTTATTTTTATACACTTCAACCGTGATGTGACACCAAGGAGAAAAAAAATTATAACGTGGCATTGAGGGAACTTATCCTTATTACTGGAACATATCCAGTAATATGGACGGTAATGTAGATATCTTTTTACGCTCTACGCATCTTTTTTTTTTTTTTTTTTGGCTGATGTTCAGGTTGGGCTGGACATATTTCCTGTGGGTTCCTGACTTCTCAGACACTCACTGTGTATACGTGAGCAGAGTGTGGGTTGAGACAGGAAGTCAGGAAGTGTGTATACTGGAGGAGAGTTTGCATACTTGATCTACATGTTTGGAAATATTTAAATTTTAGTTAGAACACCAAAAAGCAGTATAATGACTGTCAACTGGACGACACTGGAGTCTGAGAGGACTTTTTTCTTTTTCTCATGGTGTAAAAGATGACGAGATGCTCACAGTTTTACTCAGTGATCTGATCAAAATCTTCCAGAGTGTGAGAGAAGTAATTATCTGATGATTACAGCATTTAGACAGAGAGCTCTCTCTCTCTCTCTCTCCGTGTCTCTATCTCTCTCTGTCTTTATCTCTCTGTCTCTCACTTTCTGTCTTTCGCTCTCTCTCTGTCTTTGTGTGCATCTCTCTCTCTCTCTCTCTCTCTCTCTCTCTCTCTCTCTGTCTCTATCTCTCCATCTCTCTGTCTCTCTCTCTCTCTCTCTCTCTCTCTCTCTCTCTCTCTGTCTCTATCTCTCTCTCTCTCTCTCTCTCTTTTTGTCTTTTGCTTTCTCTCTGTCTTTGTGTGTGTCTCTCTCTCTGTGTGTGTGTGTCTCTCTCTCTCTCTCTCTCTCTCTCTCTCTCTCTCTGTGCATCTCTCTGTCTCTATCTCTCTCTCTCTCTCCTTCCTCCAATCTCCTGGATTGATCGATCAGAGTGCTCTGTTCCTTTCTTCCTGTCCTACATCCTGCCAGTAATATTTATAGCCCTTTATCCCCACTGTCTGAGTTCCTACTTTAGTCATCTATGTCAGTGTTTCTTAAACTCAGATTAATGACCGTAGATCCACAGCCAAATTATTTTTGTGTGTGTGTGTGTGTGTCAGCATAGCGTTGGTTTATGTTCCAGTCCTTGTTGAAAGGATGATCTTGAAATGGCTGTTTCCACTATGTTTACTGTAGAGCTGAAAGTATGGACGTTGTGTGTTGGATGTGGACAGAGCTGATGGGTGAAAGAAGCTGTGACATGAATTAGTACAACATGTTCATTTTGGACAATGTTTGAATGCATAACCACTAAAGATCTGTTCGGATATTCTGCCTCCCTGTGGACACATCAGGAACATCGCCTGTGAGACATGATGTCATTTTCGATGATGTCATTTTATTATTCTGTTGCAGGAACAAGGCTTAATTTCAATACTGATTTCTAATTGGAGATTTGTAACATCAGACGTTAATCCCCCATCATTCTCCCACAAGGAGCCCTGTTGGTGTATTTCATAGCTGATTCATGTAGAGTTTATGAATGTACGTCTTCTCTAAACTCAACCTTGTAATGTCTACCCTGTTTAGGGAGTAAGAGACCCCTCAGGTGCCTCCATTGCTCTGTACACAGCTAAGCTGCATCACCCGAATAAAACGGGCAACCACGTGGTGCTCCAGGCTCTGTTCTACCTGCTAGACAGAGCGGTCGAGAGGTCAGTGTGAACTACTTTATATATATATATTTCTATAGAGCCTCAGGTATGACAGAGGAAAGAAAGAGAGAGAGAGATGTGTTTAGTTTGTTTAGGTAGAACTTTATTCTATATTTAGGAATATATGCAATTGATGGCTCACTATATTTATCTGTATGAGTGCCATCTACAGCTTAAAGTGCAAGCGCACACACACAGAAGAGCTGCTATCTGTAAATGGTTAGTCTTTGCTTGCAGTTTTGAGACGCAGAGGAACGGTCTCGTCTTCATCTACGACATGGCCGGATCGAACTACACCAACTTCGAGCTGGACCTGAGTAAGAAGATCCTCAACCTGCTCAAGGTTACTTTCATTTTTCTTAAAACATCTCCAAAAACACAATTTGACTGATTTGTGGGTGATTACAAAACTTACTATTTATTTATAAGGAATCAGAATTGGGTTTTATTCACCAAGAATGTTTTTGTGGCTCTCGAGTCAAGTGATTCCCTGTGGAAACAAACTGTTCCTGTTGCTGCAGTTTTGCTGTTTAAGGAAAATGATCTGAGGATGTTGATGGCCATATTGAGCTCAACGAATGCTTCTAGACTTCTAGAAATGGATAAATGAAAAAAAAAAAAACTACTGTGCGTTCATTTGTTCATCTCTACGGTCATTTCAGGAGAAAACTCCAATGGGATTATTTTAATGAAATAAAAACCAACATATTCGTATATAACGGGTTCAGTTGTGTAGAGCTGGTGTTGTCTGAGGCTGTAGTTTCTCGTCTCGTCTCTGTGTGTAGGGAGCGTTTCCTGCTCGGCTGAAGAAAGTGTTCATAGTCGGCGCCCCCGTCTGGTTCCGTGTGCCCTACAACCTGCTGAGCCTGCTGCTGAAGGAGAAACTCCGAGAGCGGGTACGTACGCTGCCGACCTCCAGACACTTGGTGCAGACTCGGAGGTGGACAAATCACGAGCAAGTTCATTAGCTAGTCCAGTGGAGAAACAAGAAAGCACCAATATCTCATGTTGTGTTTGTGAAGAAAGTTGATGAGCTCAGCTACAACGCAGCGATGTTGTGCTCTAATGTCTCCGGTAATGAAGCACATCATGTTCATGACCTCAACAAAAAGCTCGACGCACATAAAGAATTTATTTACTTTATAGTCTCCTGTATTTTCCCCCAAATGCCTACATATTATAAATACTGCATCATCTTTTGTCTGCTGTAGGCACACGTTTGAACATTTATTTAATACTAAAGACACATTTATTAGTATAGACATGACCTTCATGGACACGTGACTGTTATAGTCCACCCATGCTGAAAGAAAATAAAATAAACATAACTGTTTAAAATAAGGATTATTAACTGTTTTATTGTGTTTGTTCTGCGTTCGCAGGTCCAGATGGTGAAGATGTCCGATCTACGGCAGCACCTTCCCAGGTCCTGTCTGCCTGAGCACCTGGGTGGCTGCTTGCCTCTGGACGTCCACGGCTGGAACCAGCGTCTGCTGACGGAGCAGAATGGCCGCGTGGATCCTGTCGATGAGCTCCTGGGCATCCCTCTGGTGACCTCAGCGGTGCACGTACCAGGCCCGGACGCTATGCGACTCCTTGAGTTCACGGCTCATCTGGCTCGGGCACAACGCAGCGGAATTTACTACGAGTATGAAGAGCTTCGTAAAGAGCCGCCCTCCGGAACCTTCCACTGTGCACTGTGAGTAAACACGTGATGTTTATCAAACCTGTCTTTGTTGAAAAGATGTAACTCCGATCGCTTGTCAGTATAGCACATTGTGTTTTATTTTACAAAGATTTGAATAATTCTACTCCACAATAATTCACACTCCACTGTAGAGTTATTTCTATAAACACACAATGACTTACTACTCATATTTTCTTATAGAGGAAAAGGCTCAGAGTTGTTTTCTTCATCCTCAGGGCTGCTTGCAACCAGGAGAAGAATCGTTATGGTGATGTTCTGTGTCTGGATCAAACGCGTGTACGTTTGAAAGCCAGACGGAATGAGGTCTGTACAGAACTGAAAGCTCGTACCTGGATTTTATTTATTTATTTATTTATTTATCGTGGCTTTGTTTTAATGAGATGTCCTATTCTCTTTACAGAGATCAGACTACATCAACGCCAGCTTCATGGACGGCTACAAACAGAGGAATGCGTACATTGGGACTCAAGGTATGACGGCGAGAAGTTTGTTTCTTTACTTAGCAGGTGGTTCTGTTTGTGGGATTAGTTAACCCTAACTGGCTTTAACGATGTGCACAGGGCCTCTGGAGAAAACCTATGATGATTTTTGGAGAATGGTGTGGGAGCAAAACGTGCTAGTCATCGTCATGACAACAAGGTGAGATATGAGTCAGACGACGAAAACATGAAGGGCGGATGAGGGGGACGGAGCTTTACAGTGGAGTTTTGTGTTATTTCAGAGAAAAATGTTTGATCTAATGACAACCTTTAACTTTCCAGGAGGTTGTGTAGGATGTGTGGTTTCAATAATCTGTGAATTGGGTAACAAATGTGTGTCTGTCTTTGTGTCTTTGTGTGTCTTTGTGTGTCTTTGTGTGTCT
>JAOTRN010000009.1:3713547-3723604 GCA_028566695.1 Bagroides melapterus
CCCCCCCCCCCCCCCCCCCCCCCCCCCCCCCCCCCCCCCCCCCCCCCCCCCGCCGGGGGATAGACACATATACAACAGGGAAGAAAGTGCTAGAACATTTACAGTATTCAGCAGGTGCTCTTATCCAGCACTACCAACAAAAGTGCTTTTGCAGGACATTCAAGTTCTTGCACTCCAACCTTCTCAGACCATATCTTTATGGAGCGATATACGGAAATTTTGGGCTCTCATCTTTACAACATTGCTTTATTTCACTGATAATTGAGTTTTGTTTATGCACAGCTCTAAGGTCCCACTGTAGCATCTTACTGGGGTTTGAGGTCTTGACTGGGCCATTCCAGCATTTTTTCAAATTCAAATAATATTCTGGCATGCATTGCTGTGTTGCATGATCCTACTGAGGCCCAAAATAAGCTGCTGAACATTTGACCTGTCATGTGTTTTTCCACTGTTCTAGTAACAAATAAATAATAAACTATATTAGAGTTACTGTTGGAGTACATTTTTATCCCAGTATAGCATATGTAACAGCCGCAGCAGTGATCATTATGGTGCAGGTGTGATCTTAAATAATTCTGATTTCTAACTAGTTATACCTCAGAGGGCACGAATCCAGTGAGAATTGTCAGTACATTTAAGTCCTAATTTAGTACTGTGTTTTCTAGAGTATACAGTAGAGTGACTGATTCGTCAGAAGGTGCTGATTAATTTTCTACTGACAATATTTCAAGCCGTATGTTTTATATTACTAATGCATTTACTCGAAAATATTATAAAGTATTATACCAAGAATCTTCTAAAGATGATTCAGATAAACACATTTAAAAAAAATCTTAGATTGTTTTAAATCATGTAATTGTACATATTTTTAAATATGTACAATTACATGATTTAAAACAATATGTACAATTACATGATTTAATTGTACATATTGTTTAATTGTTTCGTGTTTTTATTTTCCACCCTCATTTTTGGAGGAAGTATCTCAACGCCGTTTCAATGACAATAACATCAAATAGAATCTAAATCTTACCGCTGAGGTAAAATTGTAGCCTTAAGCTCTCAGACATGAGGGAAAGCTTAGAGTCGTTTTTTTTTTAGACATTCCACAACATGAATGGATAAATATGCAGTTTGTTCTTTAATAAACAAAGAAACACTTGCATTGACGAACTGCTGTGGCATAAGAAGAAGAAGATGAGACTTTAGGACTTATCTGAAGTAACGTTGCATTAACCTACTAGTTTTCCATCTCAGCATGCTGAAGGATGTGTTTGCCTAGCGGTTAAGGTGTTGGTCCCCCAAGTGGAAGGATGAAAGTTCAGATCCCAGATCCACCAAGGAACCACTGCTGGGCCCCTGAGCAAGGCCCTTAACCCTCAACTGCTCGGTTGTATAAAATGAGATAAATGTAAGTGGCTCGGAATAAAAGCGTCTGCTAAATGCTATAAATATAAGCATGCTAGTCTAATATTTACTGCTGTCTCTTACAATTTCTTTATTTCATCTTAAGAACTTCTTCTTGGATTATACAGCATATGAAGTCTACAGTATATAAATATATGCGTGTAATAAAAACAGGATTATTTATTGTACAAAAACACATTTAATCAAAAAAGCATTATTATGACAAATGTGTAAAAAAAAAACAAAAAAACAAGAACATTTCAGCACAATTTCAGTTCAACAGAAAGCAACTTCATGTGTCTATTTTAGATATAAACAACAATCATACAGCAAATAGCTTGTGTTCTCAGTGTAATCAAACATTCAGCCTCTCCCAGAGGAATATCTGAATATCTGAGCACAGCAAAGAGAAAAATGGTATTTATTAATTGGTGTGTGATTACTGTGTTTTTGAAGAGGGGGTTATTGAGATTTCATATACAAAAGATGTTTTTGTACACATTGCAGATGTCAGGTGGATTTGTAAATTATTATTGTTTTTTTTTTTATTTCATCCAGGATTCATTAGAGCTTCCCATAAAAGCCCCTTCAAACTCCGTTCATCCTGAGAGGACTGACTCATTTAAACGTCCAGATTTAGCGACCGCGTTTGAGAACAGAGCTGAAAACGAGGACAGCACTAAGAATCTCAAAGCACTCGAGAAAATACCAGCTGCAGCGTTCCATCTCCGAAACACAGACCCTGACTGCACAATGCATTAGGCACAACATGAAGCAGATTATGAGCAGAACTAAACCATCAGAGGCCTGTTTCTGCTTTGTAGTCTTGACTTCAATGGAATGACTGACCCGTATTTTTTTTTCCCTCTTTTTTCTCTGGTTACTTCACATTCTGCATGTCATCTTGTGCATTTTTGCAGCTTTTATAAACCTTATTGCAAATCTCACAAGTACATAAAGGCCATTGCTCATTAATACTGAAAATAAATGGTTTGTTCTTGTGCAAAATTTGATTCTGCCTGCATTCTAAGCACCTTATTTGAAAAAGTTTGCTATTATGTATGCAGCACAAATGTTCATTATTAAAATTGTTCTCATTTCTCACACTTTTCAAAAACAGAGCTCTCTCTCTCTCTCTCTCACACACACACACACACACACACACACAAAACCCCAAAACAAAACAAACAAAAAAAAAACAATTAAAGTCACTTGCTGCCCCTTTAAGTTATTATTGAGCTGATTTTATATATGAGCAGGTGAACATCTAAAACCGTTACTATGTTCATTAACAATAGGCTGGTATTTTTCACACAAGCCTCCGTTATAGCACGCTAATAACATTAACAATAATCAATCACTTTCCGAGTCACTTGTGAGCTGAAAATACAATGAATTACTCAGTGCAGGACAACACTGGGCAATACTGAACAATAACATGTCCACTGATCCAATCATCAGACAATCTTCTTGTCCAGAAGCTTCATGCTACGAGGTAAGGTTTGGAAGAGATCTCAGTCTTGCGTGCAGCGGCGTGTCCATCATCTGCTCAGATTCTCTCCGACTGGTCGACAGTCCTGTTCGCTTCCACCATGGCATAGAAATACGAGCTCTCGTTTGTCAGCAGATTTGATGGGCTGTCGAACTCCAAGATCTGGCTCACACAAGGGACAAGCATTCAGGGGAACAAGGAGGTTAGTTAGATGTTATGTTCAGTCATTTTTAGATATACTGCCCACTCTGTCTAGGCTGTTATTGGAAACGGATAACCATAAGACCAGCAATGAAAAGCGTTTTTTGGCTGATTGAACGTTCTCTCCACAGCGTTAACGCTGACAAGGTATTGAGAAAACGGCTGAAGTAAAAGTGAAGTGGCGACTAGAGGAAACTACTGTGCAATAGTTTCCAGTGAAAGACATTTTGTTCCTTATTGTTTCTTGTCATTAACATTTTCAACTCCCAGAAGCCATTAGCGGATCTGTTTATACATTTCTGACTCTCATATATAGCAAACTGAGGCCAATGTTGGCTTTCAGACACCTTTAAATCATCCTTGCCAACTACTTCCTTGGTTTAAGGACTGCCAAAAATTTCCCAACACTGACAGAGCTGTTATGAACTTAAATAGTGACTTAAATTTGCAAAAGGTGTCCCAACATCAGCTCAAAATGGCCACCAAACATTGGGTCAACCTCAGTTTGCATATCAGTGTTAGTTACTAGCTTTCTAGTTCACATAGATGAAAATAACAATAGAATAAGAAGATGCCGAAGATTATTTTTCTGCCCTGACTTTGTACATACATTATATCTATATATACTGTATATATAATGTATATAGTGTGTTGAATGTTAAACTCATTCCATTCCTTATACTCTACAGTTGTCATAGTTACCGTGATGTTGGCTATCACAACAGAATAGCAATAGCAACATGGAGCAAAGTTACCAATTAGTTACCATAGTAATCTATGTTCAATTTTTATAAAGATCTGTGCATATATAGAATATAGCAGTAAAAAGTGAATAGTCTCGACTTAACAATATGACAATGATACTATGTTAAATCACGGCAAGATATTTTACATTGAGTATTGTGGGAATTGTTGGCACTTTAGGATTAAGTTGGACATTCAAATCTGTAGATATCAATTAAAACCATATGTTCCAAAATTCCCATAAACTCTTAATACTTCAATCTAAATACCACAATATTCTGAATAATGTTAGTATTGTGACATAATTAATGTTTATGGGAGGAGCATCTAGCACACACATAGTCGTTGGTTTATCATTTTAAAGAAAGTTTAAAGGTTTTATGTATCACGCGACCCATTTTTAGAAGTTTTCGCTTTCTAAATAAATCTAAACAAACGTCATAAAAAATAGTCAAGACCACTGACCTGACCCTGGTCAAGTACCAGAACTTTGTCACAGGTGAGGACAGTATTGAGGCGGTGAGCGATGACCAGCGTGGTACAGCCTATGAAAGAAGTTCGGATTGTCTTCTGAATCAGCCGATCTGTCTCTGTGTCAATGGCTGCTGTTGCTTCATCTAAAACCAAAATCTAACAAAGACAGTTTCGTGTTATGCAGTTGTGTGCAAGTGATACACATATTAAAGCAGCTGTATGTAATTTTTAGAACCAGCTGCTGTTTGAGAGGTGAACTGCAGGAACAGCATTGAGTTGCAGTGTACAGCATCTTGAAAAACACGAGTCTACTCCTGCTATTGAGAATGGCTTTTGAGTTGCCTTTTAAGAAAATGAAGATGATGTTCCAGTTCGAGGCGGAGTCAATTTCCGGGCCAGAAATGGAGAAACTAGTCACAAATGCTGCATGACAGATTTTCTAGAATATTTTCTACATTCTTCTTCTTCTTCTTCTATATTATTAGCAATCTAGCAACAGTACAAACTGCAGCTCTAAGTAACACACTATCTAATTCAGTTTATACAAAAACATAAAGCAATTATTTGTATTATGTTTATGATCTCCCTGTCTCTTTTCTCATTTTCTTCCTTAAGTCTCAAACAGTTGGATTTCCAGCACTGCTTGACGTTCAGCCATGTGGTGGCAATGTTTCCCCATTTTGTAGGTGCTGAGATTTAGCAAAAAACTCCAAATGTGTGTGTGTGTTAAAGTGATAAACCACCCATAAGTTCCATCATCGCATGATGACAGCAAATAAATCTATAGGTAATGCTACAAAACGCAGTAACAATTTCAGACAGCCATATCGAAAAAACCCCAAACAAACAACACATCCAAAACCCTCGGTGCAGTTCTATATAAGTCAGTATACAGTCATAATGTAATAATATCCTGCCAATCTAACTTCCTGTTGTCTAGCAGCCAAATGCATGTGTCCTGAATTGCACATATTCTATTAGGAATGACTCGATGGTTCATGTGGAAGGGGAGGAAAACTACAGTTGGTTATGTTTCTTGCATAAATACACTCGCTGGACCGTCAGACTGAACCTGAGCTTGCATAAACAGCTGTGTGCAGGTGTGTGTTTGTGTACCTTGCTGTGTCTGAGCAGCGCTCTTGCCACACACAGTAGTTGCCGCTCCCCCACCGAGAAGTTCTCTCCGTTCTCCGTTACCTCGGAGTCAAAACCGTGAGGTAACTGGCTTACCTGCGAGCAATCCAAACATGCGTGACCTTTTAAATTCAGCATGAAAAAGCAGGAAATGAAAACCAACATCTTGTACTCATGAGTCATCTGAGAGTCAGAAGGACAGGATGCAAACTTGTACACAAGATTTGTTAGAATACAAATAAGAAGATTTAAGATCCAAGATTTAACTAGAGTTGCCCAAACCCTAACCCCAATATCATATAATGTGCAATATTATCTTAAATCCCAAGCACCGTTTTGTCTATTTTACATGTATCATGTTTCCTTTATATTTATTTCTCTTGTGTACTCTGAAGCCGACTCTGGCAAAAGAAATTCCTTTGCGATTAATAAAGTACGCTTTCATCCTACCTTATCCTATCTTATCTTAACCCTAATTCTCAACCTTAATCCCTAACCCTAACCCCTAGCCCTAACCCTAAACCTAGCCCTAACCCCTATCCCTATCCCTAACCCTATAATAAAATGTTGGGCAAAACTAATAATTAAACCTCATATTTGTCAGTATCATTTAAACATTATCGTTCAGTATTTTTCTCCAAGTACAACGTACTAATCCTTAAAGACATCAACTTTAATGATTTCAACTGAACGAGCAGCCAAACTCTCCTCAATCAATGAGTACATGACCAATTTCCCTCTAAATTCCCAAACACAAGTCATCTAAATTCGTTAGGATGCAAATCGCAATATGTCATTTTCCAGTTTCAGGGATCTCACTTCCGAGCCTTCAGTTGCTGATATATTTTTTCTAACAGCAGCACTGACATTACTGCATCTACCCGACAAATACGCGTGCGCTAATATGTCATCGTTTCTATAGTAACGTGAAACTTCTTTATTAGTCCTTCGTTCTGTGTGGTTTTATGTAGCTGTGTATCTTTAGCACCGTGATGCTGGAGAAACGTTGTGTCACCGCGCAAACGACAAAAAAAGCTTCTTCACTTGGCTTGAGAGAATAAAGAGAGGCTGGTGCGGGAACAACTGTTTATAGCTGCTATAATGTAAGTAAAATAGGAGCTAACTTGTCTAATGAATTTTCCACAACGTTATACTTAACTACAAAGAAAGAGATACTTTGACATTGTCGTTCTTTAATAAACTAAAAAAAAAAATAATTTTCTGTGGTAAACTCTGTGGTAAACATTGAATAAAAACAGATTGGGAAGTGGTGTCTTTACCAAATAATCAGCTTCAGAGTAGTACTGTATTATTTGATATTACGATATTTATTCTATTCCTATAACAACATGTCCTGAGCTGTTTCATTTGAACTTTTCAAGTAAAATGCAGCCACAAACGTTCTTTGAATTATTTTCTTCTGATATTAATAACCACTTAATTTCTACTCAACAGCTGCATTTTGTTCATGCAACCTATCTTTTTGTAAAACTCCCACATTCATTAGACCTGATCTGAGAGAAACTTCAACTTTGGTTTATTTCGACGTGGAAAGCAAAGATGATTGAAGTTCTGCTAATGTTTTATTTCTGTGCTTGTAAATAAACAGAAGATCAAACATAATATACTACTAAAACGCTATTTTAGAATTAATAATGTTACTAATTGCAAAAAAGTATAGATTTTTTTAATGATGTGGATTAACAGACATGTGCATTACCAAAGAGAAACTATAAGAGGAGGCTAGAGGAGCATGGCAAATTTGGTTCTTGTGGGTACTGAATCTCTAAAATCATCAGTAATTTGAGGGTAAGTGCAGATTTTGGGAAATAAGCAATATACGTTTGGGAGATTTAATTAAGCTACGGTGCAGTTTCCAGATATTATTCATTTAAATGGTCTTTAAAAAAGATTTTCTCTACTGCTGATTGTTTATTTAACAGCAGTGAGTGCAAATTCTAATTCGCTGACTGCGCGATTTTTGTTTATATGACCCAACAAAACCCCGCCACAGATATCAGCAGGGAAAGAGGAACGAAACCGTCCTCAAGCATGACTAATGGTGTGATCAGTTTTGGTCTTGGGAGGTCTGAACTCCCACATTCATTAGTCATCTGAGAGAGAGTATGGATTCAGTATGACTGGGTTCATTAGGATGCCAAAAGCAAAGATGACCCAACATTAGCAATCTATTATACCTTCAGGAGATTTAATCAGTGTAGGCTAAGATCTACAGGAACCATCGGAGTCGAAGTATTCAAAATGCGTCGGTAAAAATCTTATAAAAAGATCTCCTCCTTACACTTAACTATTCATTTATTTATTTGGTAATGATTCCCTGTCCCCAAATACTCATCATTCTGTTTACCTGACATAACAGACACTACGTAGTTAGGAATTAAACCATTTTTTTCCCTGTACACTCATTTATGTGTCATCTAAGAGTAAGAATGGATTCAGTGAGTCAATTTACAAATTGACTCACAAGTATGCAGTAAACAAAAACAAATAATAATAATTCGCAATCTGCTTTGGCTTGATTTTAATGGTGATAGAGATTTCTATCAATGGTGATAGAGATTTCCAAGTTTACCCAACGAGTACACAGAAAATTCTGCTCTTTTAAGCACGTATCTCCTTCATGCATTCGTTTTCTGACAGGAAGTATGGATTCAGTAAAACTTTAGCGCAATTAGAATGCTCATAGAAAAGATCGTTGACGCTAAGCGTGCTAGTTTGCGCAAAATCTCTTACAATGTAATGTTTTGAGCCCACAGCTTTTAAATTGTCTCCACCCCTTTTTTTGTCCAAACTATATGTATACATGTTCAGTTAGCCTTTAAGGAAATATGACAAGGCTGAGCAGCTATGAGCTAATTTTCAGGGCCAGAAAGTAAATATAATATAGAAACCAGCCACATCCTTTACATTATAACAACAATACAACAAGTGAAATGGTTTTGATAGAATTATTCCAAGATTAGAAACAATTACATGCCAAAGCTGACTTTTAAAGATTTCCTCCTCTGATGTTTTTAATTTAGGAGCTCCAGGTTTGCTCTAGTCCAATTACATGGCTGTGGTGTAGTCGAGAAACAAACCCGAAAGTAATTTGTTGAACTTCGCACATCAGCTCTCCGCACTCACCATCTCTTTGATGTGTGCTCTCTCTAGTGCGTCCCAGACCTGCGCATCTGTGTACTGGCCCCAAGGGTCTAGGTTTGACCTGAGCACAGATAAAAAACCAAAAACAACAGGAACATGTTGTACCAGTCTGCAATTCCAGGTCTGGACACGTGCGTGAGCTGTGTTGAGCTGTGGCTGTGATGTAAACAGTACCTGACAGTACCAAGGAAGAGAACAGGCTCTTGGGGGATGACTGACAGCTTGCTTCTCAAGGCTTCCAAGCCGATGTGAACGATGTTGACACCATCGATGATGATGGATCCCCCGCTGAGCTCCACCAGTCTGAAGAGTGCTACACCAAGTGAAGATTTACCTGAGGATACCAGAGGGCAAAGTCTGTACTCATTTCTATCAGCGAATATGAAAACGTACAGTACTAAGATCTGACGCAATACAGATATCAGCAACAAATATACAACTTCCTCTGAATGATGTAACAGGGAAGGAAGTGGAGTCACATGGATGAGTTGAGAAAGGCTGACTAGTCAGATTTATTTGCTATAGTTCAGTAGTTCAAATGACCTCGCTGAGCAAACTTTGAAAGGCATACGCACCTGAGCCAGTCCGGCCGACGACACCTACTTTCTCCTCTGGGAGAACATCGAAAGTGATGTGCTTCAGCACCAGGGGTAATTCAGGCCGATAACGCATCTCCACATCCTGGAAGCTGATTCTACCTTTCTGTGGCCAATTAGATGCAGGCACAGAGGCATCTTTGATCTGCTGAGGTGCTTCTATCTCCAAGTTCTAAACATGCAAAGGTTACAAATTGGCTTTAAAGGCTGGATTATACTGGCTTTTTACAATACAGTGCAAATGAACTCATGTCTCAAATAATAGACTTATGTAATATTTTTAAGTTTTGGAGTATTAACTGTAATTTCCTTACTTGTTTGAATTTCAATAAACACTCATGTAGCTTTTACATGTTTACAAAATTGATGTGTCTCATCCCTACAAGTCAAACAAATTTAACAAACAAAATGTAATTGTTTTATTGGATAATTGTCCAAATATCTGCTTTGGTTTTAATCTTTAACTAGTTGTGTTTTTACAGACTGATAAAGGTATTTTATGTAACTAAATCAAATTTTAATATGTATATGCCAGAGGTAGAGCATTTAACTAACAGGAGATGTACTGCTGTGCTGCTTATATGAGATTGTGGTCAAAAGTGTAAAGTCAGCAGGGATGTTTCCCCAAAGTACACTTGGAGTGTAATGAGCTGTTAGCTTCTGACTGCTGTTCTGTTCCAATACTGAGTGTTCTGTCCCAATACTGTGTTCTGTTCCAATACTGAGTGTTCTGTTCCAATACCGAGTGTTCTGTTCCAATACCGACTGTTCTGTTCCAATACTGAGTGTTCTGTTCCAATACCGAGTGTTCTGTTCCAATACCGAGTGTTCTGTTCCAATACTG
>JAOTRN010000009.1:3734966-3745078 GCA_028566695.1 Bagroides melapterus
TCTTAAACACTAAATTCAAGAAAGATTCAAGAAAAAAATTCTTACCCCATTGGCAGATTTCTTTGCTTGTCTTAGGCCCAAATTCACTTAAATTTTATATTTTTTGTCTGAAAACGAGACTTATTTTCTTAGGTTATTTTGCTCATCAAGAAAACGCATCTTGATTTAAGAATTTTTAGATATTTCTACCGAAATCAAGACAAAAATCCTTAGTAAGTAAGTCATTTTTTTTGGCAGTGTACTGCATCTATATCTGCATCTGCATTTACCTCTATCCAGTGATTGGAGTTGTTTTCATTAATCTGTACTGAATGATCGTGACATCCGGGGCCATGAATGAGAGTGAGCATTAAATATATGAAGAGATTTGGTAAAGTGACTACCAATCAGGGTGAAGACAGCTGGGCGAAGATATCTCACACAGTGTCTCCTTCATGTCGTATGGATTGTTATAACCGAACGCCAAATCTCCCTCCAGTTTCATTTTAGCAACGACAAAGCCGTTCGTTATCGCTATGGCAACCAGGAGTAGGAACGCCTATACTAACGACTTCATAGTACAGCACCTGGAGATTTGCAGAGATAAAATAACTGTATGTGTGAATGTACCTTAAGTGATTAGGGTTAGGGTTAGATTAAGATATTATGAATAAATGTTAATGAAACACCTTTTGTTACAGTATTTGACCATTTCTACAGTCACAGCGTTCACATGCTGAATCACAGGGCAGTGGTACAGCATTCATACACACACAAGAAAGACCCTATTCCACTCAATAAAACACGATTAACTAGTGCTGCTCTAATTAACAGTGGAGAGATTTGAAGTTTTTGCAGTCTTTAACAACTTATCTTAGATTCCTATTAAAAGTAAGTCTTCCATTTTACATCCTTTATTCAGTCTAGGAAAAGCATTAGAATTATTGCTCATGGTTTTCTCATGTGTGCAATCGCAGTAAAGAAAGAATAGAGTTCTGTAGTCCGTACATAAATAGTGATTATAATGTTAGATACTTTTTCCATTTGACATGATTGGTATGAATAATGAAAAAATAATTCTGCCTTTAAAATGATTCTATCAAAAAATATTTACTCTTGATTTGATTTGTCTAACAGCTTTGAGATATGAGACAGCGTTAATATCAACTGTACCACAAATCTGTGTTGTGTGGACAAGACAGTAAGCCAGATCGGCCTTATTCCAGTTTCCAGTTCTAGATTTTTTTCTGCAATGAAATAAAGTAAAAGAAAATCTGTTTGCTGATAGTAACATCTTTGTAAAAAAAAAGTTTCAGGCAACCATTATAATATTATTAATACCGTATTCAGTGCCTGAATCTCCATACATTTTTTCCTCTATTGTATTGACCCTGTGAAGTCTGAAGTCATATCTCCAGTACAGACCCGTGATCCAGTTCCAGTGGCAGTTGTCCTCAGCCTCAGTTTTACAGATGAAGCAGTAATGCTTTGGATTACAAGCAGTTCCCTTTTTTCTCTCCACACTTCCTTTATCTTTTTCTCTGCTACAGGTTAATCTTGCCTTTGCCCTGTCTTTAAGATTTATTCTCTTCCCAGAACTCTACAGTAAACCCTAACTTGCTTTCTTTTCTCCTGAAACAGATTTGCCAGTAAACGGAATTTTTCTATAATATACTGTATGTATATGTTTTATAAATAATGAAGTACGTTATTAATATATTAATGCAATACGGTATTGTAGAATTCTCAAAACTTTCTCAGATTGTTGCTATAGTAACAGCTTACTCAGGGATTTGTACGATGGACTTTCCACATGAACAGATTTAAAAATGTGTGTAATTCTTGATATGGTGAAATTTTCTGTGAGGACATGTTTTATTTAACACCAGTCCTCAGGAAATATCAAAGTCAGCACTTTGTAACAGACAGAAGTAAAGCTTTAATATTAAGCCCTAACTGACAGTCTTCATAAAAGTCTTCAGGCAGGTTGGTGAGAGAGCGAGAGTTTACTGCTGTTATCATACGAGTGATAACAGAAACTTGTTTCATGAAATAGTGATGACTTTGACGTGTTCTTTAATAAATATATATACATAATTGGAACTTTCAGTTAATGGAAGTTAATTAATATTATGGTTATAACAGTAACTGTTTCAGGTTCGTGTCATGCAGTCGACAAACTCCATTTCCCAGAATACACCACAGCCTCCAAACAAACCAGCCATGAACTACACTCTCCACAACACAACACAACACAGCAGGGCTCACCTGCTCCTGATAACCAGACTACTGAGCACACACACGCACACGCACACACACACACACACACACAGACACATGCACAAACGTACACACAGAAACACACACACTGAAACACATACAGTACATACACACACATACACACTCTCACACACATACGTACACACACATATGTACACACACACACTGAAACACACTTACACACATGCACACACATGCACATGCACACATACATACACACATATGTACGGACACTCACACACACTGAAACACACTCACACGCAGACACACGCACAATCGTACACACACACAAACACACTCACACACCCCCCCCACACACTCACTAACACACTCACACACACCCACACCCCCAACACACACACTCACTCACACCCCCCACACACTCACACACACATGCACACACACACACACACACACACACACACACACACACACGTACACACAAACACACCTGTTCCCTATTTCTCACACTCACATTAACCCTTTATAAAGAGACTTTCATTCACAACACACACACTGTCATCTTTTATAATAGAATTAATACAATTCATAATGTGTGTGAAATATATCAAACTGCTGGAAACTCTGATTCATATATTCTTCTTAATATAAGTCAAATATCTAGGAATTACACAAAAGGTCTTTAATAAATACATCTGATTTATACAAGTCTAACTTTAAAGATAATTAAAAAATCGACTGTTGAGTTGATATAGTGGATGATATTTACATGTATTCGTGCTGTGACTCTGCAGTGACTTGAGATAATGAACTGTGTTCCTTCCGACTGAACGTTTAAAGGGTGTTTTAGCTTTGCCTTCCATTCAGGATTGTTGCTTTTGAGCTACGTTTCTGATTAATTTATTCCATTTATTTAGTTTATATAGCCTCAAGATGATCTCATTTCCTGGATTTGACACGTGTTTGATTCTCGTTCCGCAAAAGCATTTTATTTTTACGTGAACTAATGATGCGAGAGCATACAGCTTGCTAGAAAACAAGTGAACATAATTACTCATGGTCCATAGGGAGCTGTGTAGGACAGCAACCGCTCCAGATAAAATCCCCATGTGAGGGTTTAAGTTGACTTGCACACACTGTTACACTTACTCTCTAGAAATGAACGTACCTGCAGTTGGTGTGTAACAAATATGACAGTCTTTTCCCCGGCCGCACTGCGAATGGCATTGTGGAAGAGATGGGAAGCCACATGAGGGTCCACGGCACTGAGAGGATCGTCTAACAGTAGGATGGATCTGTCGCTGTAAAGTGCCCGGGCTAGACTCACTCTCTGCCTTTGACCACCGCTCAGATTGGCTCCTCTTTCTCCAATCTAGATAAACAGTATGCGAGTGGGGTTTTCACTTACGGCAGATTTTTTTTTATCTACAGTGTTTCACACGTTAACGGCAGCGAATAACAATAAAATGGCAGTAAATTTCAGTGAAAGCCATTATGACAAGCCCAGAGACAGCGCACTGAGCCTCATTACCTCAGTCATATCGCCGTGAGGTAGCTCACTAATATCAGGAATTAAACAGCAGGCCTCCAGAACAGCATTATACCTGAAGGGAGATTAAGGAAGTCAGAGCCAATTTAGATTTACAGTCTTACTTAAAACACGTCTCAATTTGTGAACATCAGGCACTGCTGATTCCACAATAACAGGTCTTACTTTTCTTCCACATAATCCTTCCCAAACAAAATGTTCTCCCGGAGGGAACTGTTGAGGATCCAGGCCTGCTGAGCGGCGTAGGCAAAGCCCCCGTTCGCAGCCACTGATCCCCCGAGTAAGGTCATCTGTACAGAAAAGAGAAACAGGTTGTGTTGAAGATGCCCTTTGTATCTCACAAAGCTTGACCCTTTCTGGTCCCGGGGGTCGTGTCCTGTAAGTCAGTGCACAGTATACTTTTTTGACTTGATCACTTGTCTTGAGTGCACAGCTCAGTCTTCCAAAAAGGTCACAGAGATAAAGGGGTGTTTCACACAAGAGACCACAGAGAGAAAAATGCTCTGATGTGCATTGTGATCCTTCACCTGTCCCAGGAGAGCAGACAGCAGTGAGCTCTTCCCACTGCCCACGGCTCCACACACTCCTACCAGGGCACCCTGTGGACACACAGATCAGTCAGTGCCACTCAACTGAGGACTGATAAAACAGCATGGGTTCGAGGTTTTCTTTAAAACATCCTCAAGAACAGCACAGGTTCAGCTGAATATCAAAGACTACTAGACAAGAACGAATATCATATTAATTCATATTGCGCTGTGGTGTTTTAAAAACCCTTCGGTCTATATTTAACCCTCGTGTGGTGTTTTAGTGTCTTTGGTGCGTCTTTGTAATTTTACAGAAACATTTATTGACAGTTTTATTTCAGAGCCAGTGACAGAAATAATCTTTTGTTTCTCATGCTTCTATTGATCAACATCAACTATTTACTCATTGCCTGTTTGGAAAATCCGTTCAAAATAATTGTTAATTATTGTTAATTATCTAGTAATTTTTTCTAGATTTATGACACCAAGGTCTTTATTATAGTCTATTTTGCCGCACAAAACATTACTTTATCACAAAAAAATGTCAGAGACGGTGTGAGACGTATATGTTACCTTGCGGACTGAAAGCTGGACACGGTGTAGGGTTTTGTGTAGCGGTGGACGCACACTCTGGGTGGAGGAGATGGTGCTCTGTGGGCTCTCCTGCTCCATGTGCGTGAGGAGACGCTCGGCATTGGGCTCCTGGCCTTTCGCTTTCTCATCCTCCGAGTTAATATATAGACTCAGTTTCTCCCTCCGGAGCACTCGACGCATGCCTCGTCTTTTCTGGGCCGGCTGTTGCTTTACACGTTTTGCTGGTGTGGAATGAGCTTTATTCCATGCTAGCGTGGCGTCTCTGAACTCCACAGCGTTCTCAGGATCCTCCATTTTGCTTAATATGACCTCCTGGTCCTCCATCATAAAGAGTCCCTGTAAGGGAATGAGGAAATAGAAAATAGAAAATATAGACTTAAGTGCAAAAGTTAGTCTTCCATAAAAAGTAAAATTTACTAGAAACTTGCACAAAATTTAGAGTTATCTGGGTTTTAGTTATGTTAATGTGGTTAAAAGTCTAAATGTGATCTATGTTCTCAAGAGAGAACGAATAAAATTTCCTCCAAATCTTTTTTGTTTCAAATTTTGAATTTGAAATTTCCGATTTTCCAAACACATGGTACTGGTGGATAACCGGCCGAGTAATATTACAGTCATGCTCATTAAATGTAAGAAAACAAACATGATGATTAGTATAAGCCGAACAAAACGAAATTTGGTGGACAATTGCTCTGCCTAAGATGCTAACTGGCTACCAAAACAAAAATAAGCTAATTTCAAGCCCTGATTGCTTGAGTGTAAGTTGTTGTTGTTGTTTACCTGAAATCTCTTAACAGCAACAGCGCCCTCTGATAAACCACGCACTGCCAAGGGTGTAATCTTTAGGGCAAAGGTCATAGAGTTGAAGACAGCTACAACAGTGAAGGCCTACAGACAAAAAGACATACAAAGAAAGAGCTCTTCACCACAAGTGCAGAAGACAGCCGGTATTTGGTTGCTGTTTGTAACTAAGTACGGAGTGTCTAATTTGGAAAGCAAGCATACCTGTGCTGCAGTGAGATCATTGCCCAGGGCCATGTGTAGAGTGAACGTACACACGCTGGCAATCACAACAATGACTGGAGCTATGCCAGTGGTGAGACTGTGAACTAAATTGCATTTTTCCAATATTTTCCTCTCCTCGGCTCGAACCTCTAAAAAAAACACAAGCTAAGAGTCAGGAAGAGTCAGAATAGAGACAAACCTACTTTCATCTGTAGTGCCCAGAGTGCTAGGAGATGTTCGTTTATAATGGCCAGACATTGTTCTTCCTAAACATAACGCAGACAGAGAACCAGAGACGGAAGACTGATCTTCATGCCTCTAAGCCCTAAACTAGAATGAAGTGCCTGATGACTATTGTGAGTTTGGAATGAAGCACCCTGCAGCAGCCTTCCAGCACTATTGTAGTGTTTGTCTTCTAAATAGCTATGAACAAACCAATTGGCTGGATGATGGCCAATTTCTCCTTTATCCATCCAAAAACAACCCAGAGCCATGGCCAGAACCTCTACAAAGCCACAGTGCATCACTGATGTGTTCCTTTAACTCAAACACAAGGCTGTGTGAAATAAAAAGTAAATATGTGCTTAGAATGATAGTCCATATGGTGTGTGAAAGGTAATTGAAGACAGTAACATTGCTCATGACCGGGCCTTATTGATCAACGAAATTACACTAAATTATTAAAGAGGTTAATTACATCTTAAATCAAAGGTGCCCAATTCAAGGCCTGGAGGGCCAGCATCAAGCACAGCTCAGTGATTTACTTTATTCGGTGTTCCAGTTAATAAGTGGGTTTAGTAGGTGTGGTACAGCAGGCTAATCACTAAACTCTGCCTGATCCCATTTCACTCCAAGACTGATTCCAAACTGGCATGTCTGCAGTTCCCTCTCCATCCCAACAGCAAATTCCTGAATTGGTAATCTGCTAATCAAGTGAGTCATCTATAAAGAAAACGAGTCGACTTTAGCGGTAAGGGTGGTAATGCTCTGTATTTCTTTCCTACAATCTCCCAGCCTTCATTCTATATATATGTAAATATAAACGGTGGTTTATTTAGACTTGGCTCTAATGCTGTAGATTTAGTGTCCAATAAATTACCAAGTAATGGGCGCATGTGTTGAATAGGGCTTTAGGTATAATTGATACAATAGCACCACTGAGACTCTGAGCCCTATCCCAGGCTTCCCAGTCTCTGAACCCCATCTGTTTAATTTCCAGTATCCATACTGGATAATGGGTTTCTACTTTTTGTTAAATCTTTTTGTTGGATTAGATTCACCCATTCACCTGGTACTATCTCCTTGTGTCCGTGTACACATCTGTGAAATATAGTCACTCTGTGTGTGTGTGTGTGTGTGTCTTTCTAGAAATTTCATAATAAAATTGTAAAATAATCTTACAATAGCCCAAGAAAACTATAGTAACAAAAATAATATTAAAATATGTGTAGAAATAAGAAATATAAGAATCTTTGCATAGAAAAAAACAGCAGATTTGGCCTTTCTTCAAGATATTTTAAACTTAAGTAAGATGTCAGTAAGATGTCATTGTGCTTCTGGCCTTAGGTTTGTTCCTGCACGTTCTGGTCCTGTCCCTGGACTTTTACCTGGTGTCTAAGCGTGTATTTGGCTTTCTGAGTCTGTCTGTAACTTGAATCTTCAGCTTTGAACTTTCACAGTGATTACTGAAAAGCCCTGCCTATCACTCACATATATTACAGCCACCTTCTCCACTAATCTGAGAGCTAAGTGAAATCTCTCCACAGACATTAAGTGCCAAAGAGTGTTAAATGTTTTTTAAATTAGCCCTGTAGCTCAGGGAGTTTAGGAAGCCCTGATTGATGGAATATTCAATGCACAAAAGCCTCACAAAGAAGAAGGTATCTCAGAAATACTTTAAGAAGCCAGCGTGAGGAGAGAAAGGCTGCAGATGCTTTTCTGACAATCTGAGTGTGTGGAGTCTCAAAGGGGATTCATGGCTTACTCTGGACATTCCTGGTGAAAGCCGTTTCCCAGCAGTACATCTTAATGAACTTGATGCTGCTGAGGATCTCATTCATCAGTCTGACGCGCCGGTCCGTGACTACCACGCATTTCTTACGGAAGTGGGCTGTCAGCCGCGAGGCCAGCATCTGCATGAAAAGCGTGAGGAAAGTCCGGGTTATTTCAATAAGAACACGACACATAACAGGATAATATGGAGTGAACGTGTGTTTGAACAGAGCTGATATATTCAACTCTCAGATCATTTGGGACATATGCAGAGTTGGCAAATTCAGTTTAGTAGGTGTGTCAATATTACTGTGGGGAAAAGTTCTCCATATTAAAGTCAAGTCAAGAAGCTTTAATATATATAAAATAATATATATAAATATATATAATGCACTAGGCAGCCATGTTTATTACCTAACCGATTTTATCGGGCCCACTACCACTTGCTTGATGTAAAATCTGACCTCCTTATTAGTCAGAAGCATAATAATATATATGTATAGAATGACTATCTAGGCTATATGAGGTGATGAACATCGTTACATCACTTCCTTGATATAAACTTCTTTAATATTTATATTATAGGAAATATATTAATTTATCTTTAAGAGCTAGTCTAGCACATAAAGCAGTATCTGTATTGCATAATTACTCACCATTAAAGGATAGAAGACGATAAAGATGATAGAGCCAACAATTGCAGTTGGTCCCAGGAAGTAGATGTTGTAGCACAGGGCGAGAAGCCCCATCAGAGGTCCTCCACCCAGCAGGCAACCCAGTGATACAGCATCATATAACCGCTGGCCGTCATTGGAGCAAATGTTTATCAGCTGAAATAAACAGAAGTCTGGATGTTAGCTCGACTCATACTGTGATCAGGTCAGATAAGTATTAGCATTATCGCGACTTAAACCCTTACACAATCTGCTAATTATTTAGCCATTTACCAAAAGGCATATGATCCAGTATAAACAACTGACTACATGTAGTGCAGAGTTTAAGGGAGACAAAGTGGCAGCACACATTAGGTGATACAATAAATACGGTAAAGTCAACAGAACAATAAATGCAAACAAATGGGACAATGTAGAAAATACAACACAGGATATTCAATGCTTTTATGGTTATTACTTAATTAGACCTAGTTGTAGGAAGATTTTAATTATACTTTGGCTCATATATAATGTTTAAATGTTTTTTAAGACCTGAAATAATCATATATGCATTCCATTCCATCAATTTAGCTAGTTTCTTTATTTTGGGTTTCTATTCTTAAAATTTTTTCTGGCCCGGAAATTAGTCCCACCCTCTAGTTGCTTTGGTGTTGTACAGAATTTAGACACGTGGTGTCGTTTCCATTTCATTTCAACTGCAGTTCACCTTGCATGCAGCATAGGTCACTGAAAATTATGCATAAAATTACAAACTGCTCCTTTAATACTGAGAATAAAACGAATACAGTATGCAGAAAGCTGATGATGTATGCAGTATATGAATATGTGTGTCATAAGCATGCATTGGGTAGCATAGGATAGGAGGCAAGGATGTTTTCTCACCTCTCCTGTGCTGATTTCTTTAGTGCTGCGCAGACGTAGGATTTTCTCAAAGGCAAACGTGAGCGCTGCCCCCCGCAGGCGTGCAGCTGTGCGGTAATTAATTGCCCACACGAAAGCGATAGTCCAAGAGCGAAACAACTCGGTGAGGAATATACCTCCAACCAAAGCCAGGCCATATGGAAGCCACACCTCTGAACTCTGAGCATACTCCAGCAGCGAACGGATCAGCAGAGCCTGCATGAGACATGGCACAGTGGGAACAGGACAGCATGGATCAGTGGTTTAAAGGTGTTAAGGTGTTCAGGTGACTGGATATGTCATCTTCCTGGGAAAATATTTCACTACAGGATTATAACACATTAAAACAAAGTTTACGCCACATTAAAGTCCATCTTTATTTAACTCTACTGCTATTACTAATTATTGACAGTTTAATGATACAATAATTAACATAATTTGCTTTTAAAATAGGTAAATTAAAATACTTACATAATACATACTATAAAATATATAGTATATAATATAATATAATATATACATATACATGTGTATGTCTGTGTGTTAGTTAGTTAGTTAAATTAAATAGTGAATAGTAGTAGTGATGACATAATATTCACACTATATGGGTACAAAAGCCTTGAATTTCAAAAATGAATGGAAATTAAAAAA
>JAOTRN010000009.1:4167041-4191090 GCA_028566695.1 Bagroides melapterus
TGCAGTATTCTAAATAAAACAGCTGGTTGTCGAATTCCTGGCAAATGTGAGCCTACAGTATGTAAGAACAGGCAAAAAATAAATACATAAATATATAAATAATAAAATTAATTAAATAATATATAAATAATAAAACTAAAATAATAGAAAAAATAACAATAAAAACTGAAGACATAGAGACAGATTTCAAGACAAACAAGAAAAAAAAGAGAGAAAATAAAATGTTGTCCCCTTCACCGCTTTACAAATAATTTATAATTTCAACTTATAAATCTATAAGATAGTATCTTTTTGTCTTGCACAAGCACTTTGTCAATAGGTTATTTATTTACTCTTTAGCCTTTAGTTCTGTGTTGTCTTATGTAGCTCTGTGCCTTTATATAGTTCTGGAGGAACGTTGTTTTACTTCACTGTGCTTCAGCTCCATATGGTTCATGAATGAAAGCTTCTTGACTTGACTAAAGTGTGTGTGGTGTGTTACACATTGTTGGATCATACAAGCAGTATTGTGTTGTTCATGTTGTCAAAACAAGCAGAAATGGCAGAAATTAAATCAGAGATTCACTTCGCAAACCCAGCATGCCGTATTCTATCATTTTTTTCACGTTCTATTGTAGCTGCCGATGCTCTGGGAGAAACAGACCTGAAACTGCTGAAACACCACAATAGCCCTTTCAAATTTCCTCATGTTAGCATGCGATAGAACTCATTAAATATGGGTTTTATTCAATCTTGAATCTGAGGCGAATATGTTCACCAATTCAACTGAAAGATCGTAGAAAGGAATAATCACTTGGACAAAATGATCACCAATTATATTTACAAAAGAGGATTTTTAAAGCCGGAGAGCTATCATTATTGTCCTATAGAATAACTCAATGGGTTGTCAATCACACAATTTCATTCAAGAACAAAAATGCATTTCTATTTTTTGCTCTAACAACCGAAGTGTATTACATGGGTTTTTTTTTTTTTAGACAGTCAGTTTCTGCTTCAGGTGATGAAACTACTCAGGAGGTATAATATATGCTGACGTCATGGGAAATAATCGACACTAAGTCTAATAATGCCATGCCGTGTAAGTTAACAAGCAGCCATTCACACATCTACACTGACTTTCCAAATTGGAAAAAAAAATCAAATGAAGCTTGTGCTGATTCTCTGATGACTCAATATTCATATAATAAATCTTTAACATCTGAAGTATTTAAAATCGGTAATGATATTAATCAGTAATCCAGCTTGTTTGCAGAATTCGTAGACCCTTTTGAGAAATAAGAAATAATCATTTTTTTCTTCTTTTTCTTTTTTTATTATTTAATTCCTGTTCACTTGATCTGTATCAACATGTAGTGATATTGATTTTTTTTTTTCCTTTCCTGAAATTTTACTAAAATATCCTTTGCATAATTGATTCAGTGACCTGCCTTAGGCTTATTTGAGTTCCTAATGAGTTCTTATTCCTACTGAATAACTGAATACGGATTTGAAGGTCTTCCCTCACTCACGCCACACACAGACACTGCTGCAAATAACAGGCAGATCAAAGCACATCATGTCGAACTGTAGAGTAGAAGGACACAAGGACTGGAACGTCTGGAAACTTCTGCACAAGAAATCAAATCAAGAACTCATTTATAAAACGTGCATCGTCCATACACCATAGTTGAGATATAAATGTACTGTACACCGAGGGGCAAAGCTTGAGCAGTGCTAATAAACTTCAGAGAGCTGCTAATCTTCTGTGTTCTCTGAGAGAGGGTCAAAGTGTTTTTGTCACCCTACTGTGATTTCGTTATCATTAACCCAGTGTCAGGAGACTGATTTCGGTCAAGGATTAGCCCTCTGACTTGGCCTGCTTCTGTAATGACCTCTCTACTCGTGACTGCGATGTTTGAGGAAAGACTTCCAGCGGCATCATTAGTACAGATGGAGGTGTCTCTTCTACACACAGATGTTAGGATTATGATAGCAAAGTCGAATTTCTTTAGTAAACCGTTACACAATATCGATGCTCAAATATAAAATGACTAAACTGGAGTTCATTTTAGATGACGGTGAGCACCAGTAACTATGGAAGAACCTCAACTACTGTATTTAAGCTGAGATGAAATAAAAAGAAACTAGAGATGCAGTCATGTTTCCTAAGTAGTCTATGACCTTGTTAGAATAAGGATTCTGAGTTGGACCACATTTACCTAAGCACAGGAACAGAAGTACCTTGATGCAACCAGTACATGTTATAACTAATGAATTACAGCTTTAAATTCAGCTTAGACTTTACCTGATATATTATTGACTTATATTTTTAAAGAAAAAAATCACTTCACACCAATAAACTAGTGGTATTGCTAGTGTTTATCATAAAAGCACCAGAGTTGTAGCCAGTGTTTAGCACCAATGCTTCACACCAGTGCACCAGTGGCTTAGCCAGTACACCAAATCACCAATGGAGTAGCCGGTGTATAACGTTACTTCACCAGTGCCCCAGATGTGTAGTCACAATGCAATGCATGATGATAAAATATGCTAAATAAAATTACTGCATTATGAGTGTAACTGAACTGATAAGTGAGACAAGGTCATATTTGTCCGGTAACCACTGCTTAACGCCAGAGCCTTAGTAGTGTAGCTAATGTGTAACGCCAATGCACCAATGGCTAACCCAGTATTTAATACCAATGCACTAATAGCGAAACTACTGACATTGCCAGAACGTAACACAAATGCACCAGAGATTTTGTCAGAATGTAACACCAGGGCACAAGAAGACAAGCCAGGAATTAATTTCAGGGTAGGGTGAAGAAATATGCTAAGTAAAATCACTGCATTATGCGTACAATCGAATTGATAAGTGTGACATGCTCATGCATTAATTAAACTTTTGGGTGAATTGCCAGACAGTAATGGCATTCAAAGTTTGTCATTTAATTATATAAGGCACAATCTATCACGATCTTATTAATGTTAATAATAGGAAATAAAATACCTTGACGACAGCTTCACTTTCAGCTTATTACGTACATCATAATCATATTCTATGCTAATCATATTCAGGGCCTGGAACTTTCTAGAAAAACCTAATGAAAAAGGCAATTTGGGGTTCAATAACATTCAGTAGATCACTTCAACCTTCACCCCAACTAGAGATATGGAAGTGATTTTAACCCCCAGTTCCACAATAATTCCTTTGGGCAAAAAAAAAAAATAATAATAATAATTAAATAATTCTAGCAAATACAGTTGGCTTCAAAGGCTAAATGATCTTCTCACTCCTAGTAGTTTTTACAACATGAGCTTTGAATTCATTTTGATCCTGAACCTTTAATTGCTTTTTAGTTTTGTTAGAAAAAAATGTACGGCATAATCACACTACATTTTCTTTTTTTTCTGTGACTTAGTAAAAATTTATTACATTATTTATTACACCAAGGTATTTTTTATGTTCCAGTAGGCTTCAATTACATTAATCGTTAAAATCACTTCACTTCACCTGATATAATCTGTGTAAAATGATTAAGCAGACATCTGAGTGAAGCAAGAATTTGGACATTTATCTTAATATTTCTAACATTTCTTTTCCAGTCTGAATTCTGTCATCCTTTTATGTTTGATTTCATGACATGCATCGATGTTGATTCTTTGGGATTAAACTATAACTATGTGTCCTGTGAATGCACTAATATTCTACTGATCAATCCACAGAATCAATTCCATGTCACAGGTTTTAACTAGGTGCATTTATGTGGTCTTGAATTTTCTTTTCACTAATAAAAACCCATCCATGTGTAGTTTAATAATATAAGTAAATAAATACAAAGCTGGTTGATCTTTAAGAATATTTTTTGTCCCTTGATGGATTAGCCTTTTTTTAAAAAATCTGTCATTCTAACATTAATAATAATTGCTATACTTAAAGTGTAATACTAATAAAGTAATACTAAAAAATGAAACAAGGCAAAGATCAGGGTAATTAACAAGACAGTCTGGAGTAACAATGATCCAAATGTACACAAACTGTCTAGTTTAGTAGAATACAAGCTCAGATAAATGTTTAGTTTATTAACTAGGTGATAAAAAGTCCAGAGTGACCACAAGTGACCACACAGGGAAGTGAGGCTGTACCTAAAAGAGGTTTAGGCTGCGTTCATACGCATGACAATTTCGAATAGCGGAAACTCAAGCTTGGACGAAAAGTTTCCAGTAGAAGCTCAATACGTCATAGCGTGACCTTTCACTGCAGAAAAGCAGATGGAGGAAGCATTAATTTTAGCGGTATTTTTATACACTATTTTATTATTATTATTTTATTGTATTTTATACAATTCGTATTTAAAAGACTATAAAAATCAAATAAAGAGAGAAGCTGCTCGGTTCGCGGTGTCAGCAGAAACAGGAATAGATGTACATTTGAACACTGCAATAATTACATTAATGAATGAACTGATATGTGCCGTCTGAAATTTTCATTTATATTAGCATTTTAATTACGTATATTATATAATATATATGTGTGTTAATATTTCGGAATCCAAGTTATGTACGAATGGAAAACGTTAGCGTCATTTCCTGTTCCCCGCCCCCATTTCGCAGCTGCGTCCGAACAAACGTCGCGTGAGTGTTATGAGAAGCTTGGTGTCTGTGAGCTTAGAAGGAATAGGAGAAGGTGTAACGTGTAGTTTAGGATGAGAACTAATTGAGTAATTATTATTTAAATCAAAGTAAACTTTAAAAGCTTGCAAGTATTAAAATGCACATACAGTATAATCCAAGTTAAATGTAATAGAATTTCTTTCTTTGTAAGAATATCGCACTACAGAGAGCACTGGACTTCTCTGCTTCTAGACTATTAAAGGATTAGAGGTAGAAGTAAAACACAACTGGAGACATGGTTAAACTACTGGTTTAAATTTATCTAATATCTCTACCCATGGTGACTATGGTGATATAGACTTTTCTTCTAGGTAGAAAAGTTCTCAGTGGACTTTATGTAAGTAGTTATAGTTTTAGTTTTTTATATTCTAAAAAAAAGAATTTCTGCTTACAGACATGGAACTAATGAAGAGAGCAGAGAAAACGTATGGCTTTACTTTCGTACTCCTCTTCTCTAAAAGCACTCAAGGTGCAACCGAAAAGCCATTAAAACTCTGTTGATGAATGAAAGGACGAGTGGTTTCCTGTTGGCATAACCTCATTGACCCTGAATTTTTTTCCTTTTTTTTTTTTGAGAAATGTTAACATTTGGAGCTAGTTTACTACCTTTCGTACACGGTCCCTACGGCCCAAACAGATTGAATGTTAATCTAAGTACAGATGAGTTTATCATGTTGAGATATTTATCAGCAGACATTTGAGAAGTATCCCTGAGGCTCAGTGAGGCTGTGTGAATCCCATGTGGTTACTC
This sequence comes from Bagroides melapterus, assembly GCA_028566695.1. Lineage (NCBI taxonomy): Eukaryota > Metazoa > Chordata > Actinopteri > Siluriformes > Bagridae > Bagroides > Bagroides melapterus. The sequence continues at coordinate 4,172,446 of JAOTRN010000009.1, forward strand.
TCAGTCCCAGTACAGAGCTGATAGAAGTGTTTCCAGTATGTTGAGTAGGCGTGTACCAGGACACAGAGACCTCTTAAACCTCAACCCTGTTGTGTCCAGCACTTTAGGATGGATGTGACTGGCAGTGAGAGCAGCTGGAAAAGAGAACACTCATGATGAAAGTTACCCAGCGATAAACAAGCTGCGCTGACATGTGAACTTCGTCTCCTCAGCCAGATTGTTCCCTCAGCACTGACTAAGTGTGTTCATCATACTTTAGAGTTCACCACACTGCAAAAAATGTAGTTTTGTCTTGATTTCAGTACAAAGATCTAAACATTCTCAAAGCAAGATGCATTTTTCTTGATGAGCAAAATGACCTAAGAAAATAAGTCTAGTTTTTAGACAAAAATATATTAAATTTAAGTGAATTTGTGCTTAAGACAAGTAAAGAAATCTGCCAGTGGGGTAAGAAAAAAGATCTTGAAATAAGTTAACTTTTTTTCTTAAATACTAAATTCAAGAAAAATTCAAGATTTTTTTTTACCCCATTGTTTTTGCTTGTTTTAAATACAAATTCACTTAAATTTGATGTCTTTTTTAAAAAACAAACTTATTTTATGTACTTAAGTCAATTTGCTCATCAAGAAAATGCATCTTGATGTAAGAATTTTTAGATATTTGTCATTTTTACAGTGCAGGCATGAACCATTTGTTGGTGGGGGGGGGGGATTTCTCTATGGACTAATATTCATCTCACTACAAAAATATATAATGTCTGGACTCCCTAATTTTACTATTTTGACTACATTGTGACCGACAGCCAATCATGTGCAATGCTGCAGTCACTAAAAACAGTAAGCTCTTGTTTAAAGTAAGAAGTTTTGATATTTTATTTAATACATCAAATATGGCATTTACAGTGATGTGTACAATGATGCTATTTTTATTTTCACAACTCTTTTAATACTGAGGAAACAGTAATAACTCAATTTCATACATCATAACGTGTTTTTTATGTTTTAAATTCTTTTTTTTTTTTTTTTTTTTTTTGCCATAAGCACGTCACTTGCACATTGTACACTTTAATGACGTTGGTTTAGTTAAATCTCCACTTCACTGGCTTTGTACTTGTACTCTGCTCTATGGCAATAAAGCTGAATCGAATCTAAATGTAATTAAATAACAACATCAAAGAACGATGTCCTCATTATCAAGAAATCTCATTCGTTATCTATACCTATGGTGCTTTTTTTATTTTGTCACATACTGTACAATGCAGCACAGTCAATTTTATTCTTCACATATCCTAGCTTGCTGTGAAGCCGGGGTCAGGGCACAATGTCAGACATGATAATCCAGTGCCCCTAGTGCAAGGAAGTTTTAGAGCCATCAGGGGCAGCTTGGTGGTGTTGGAGCTTGAATCCCTGACCTTCTGATCTATAGCACAAAGCTTTATTCCTTGATCTACACTGGCTCTTAATAAACCACCATAGTGCACAATATCTATTTTATTTTCACTGAAGTGTATTACATGGATGGCATGGAAGATAGTAAATGCACTTATACACTAAAGTAACAAAAACCTGAGCAAGTCTAGTGAAGCTGCAAGGCTAAATACCCACTACACAAGTAAAAAGGACATATTATATGTGGGGTAACAATGGACAGCTGAGAGACTCTATGGCTTGTGTCTGTATTCTTGAGTGAAATGTTTCCCACTCAGGCTCTACTGTAAGGTTTCTAGATTTTTGTTAAAACACGTTTTTGGACCTTTAAGCCTTGTTCACTACAGTGGTGTTGTTAAAGCTAGCATGGTGCTGCTGTTAAAGCTAGCATTAAATAACTAGCAAGCAGAGAATGTTGTGTTTAATGGTGACATTCTTCTACAAATAAGAAATCTAGTGCTTCTGATACACGTTGTCTTCTGTGTGATATAAAAGGAATAAATCCTAGTTTGAAATGTCTTATGGGAAAATAATTAATAGCAGAGTGGTGTGGTGCAACCCAACCTCAAGGGTTCATTATATTCTTATCACCCAAATGAGGATGGGTTCCTCTCAAGGTTTCTTCCTATTACCGTCCCAGAGAGTTTTTCCTTGACACCGTCGCCCTCGGCTTGCTCATCAGGGACAAACTGATTCACTACTCTCACTTTCCATCACTGTCTTTGATTGTGTACAGCTGCTTTGTGACAATGACCATTGTAAAAAGCGCTATACAAATAAAATTGAATTGAAATTGAATTGAATTATATTCCAATATTTTTCATGTTCCAAAATCTTTTCCTTTTCTTTTACTACAGCAGTTTAATTACTGTACTGAATGTCTTATCGTTTACATTCAAGCAGCTGTAAACATTTTTCTTTTTCATTTTTGAAATTCAGTAAGACAAAACCCCTCTTATTATTCTAACTCATTTATTTATTCTTATTTATTTATTTGGAACTAATAATTTAGTTATTTTACTTTTACTTGAGTGAAAAGATTGGCTAAAGCTAAGAATAAAATCTTCAAAGTGTAAAATCTTCATCTCATCGAATAAAATGATGTTATAAAGTTGATGTATATATAATAATACACTTCTCTCCACACAACTGCTTTGTACAACAAAAACTAATCCCCGGGAGTCTGAGGTACTTTTAAAAAGTTCTGCCATTGATTTAGTTTAATAGAAAATATGACATTGTCTCAGAATTATTTGTAATAATATGATGTGTTGGACACATCCACTAAGACTCTGTGCTGTCTCAGAGAATCTGTTTATCATTATTTCATATTTAGTCTCATTTTATTTAACTGTAATTAATTAACTTTTCTTAACGAATCTCGCGGATTGTAGTGCTGAGATTGATCTCACACCGAATTTCACTAATTGGGTTTCTTTCTGCTTTGTTATTGAAAAAGCCTTGTTAGTGTAAATCAGGTTGAGACTGCAGTCTTGAATATTAACATACTGTTTCTCTTGGAGTTAAAGCATTTCCTTTCCCAGTGAGGATTTCCTTTTTTCCTCTTTTCTTTAGGGTTGAGTCATCTACAAAGGAAGTGGAAAAAAAAAGATATATAGAGTTAAAGTAAAAATCATGGCAGTCTTGGTGTTCTTCCAGTTTCTCTGTCAGTTTGTCAAGGGCGATATAAACAGTGGGATTTAATGCTGTTTTTCAGAGCGAGATCAGCAGATGGTCTGTGACATATCAGAGTTATAGCGTCCAATGTCAAGGAGGCGAGTTATGCTAAAGCTGTTAGTGTAATAGGCTGAGCAATTTTACGCATCTGTGCTTTAGGAGATGATCAAATATATGTTATTAAACCGTGGGGACGTTGTTGGATGCAACTATTCGTAATTGAAATAACTGCAACTGTGACTGGATAAACAGGTTACTAATGAACGAACGAACGAACGAACGAACGAATGAATGAATGAATGAATGAATGAGCAATGCAGTGACTTTGATAAACAGTAGGGGGTAGTATATCTACAAAGGAAAACTGGCTTCGGGGACAACTTTCTCCCAACACACACACACACACACACACACACACACACACACAGTAATAAACAGATGTAAGTGTGACTCATCAAAATTGTTGTATATATCCCCTTGTTTCTCTTCTTCTCCTACATACCCTCTTCATCCTATCCATCCCCTCAACCCATTTCATTAGCAAATAGACATAATGAGCTCATTTCTATTAGCAAATGCGATTTTGGGTGCTCAGCTGTGTCTGGATCCAATTTGACCAAAGTTGGAGTTTCTAAACCTTGATGAGAATAGAGGTGATCAAAAAAAAAAAAAAAAAGAGAAAAAAAAAAGAAAATGCTCTTCTTGGTATCACATTCAGCATTTTTAAAAGAATACCTATTAGACTGTTAACAACTAATAACTCTGTCTGATTGCGTCTGAAGAACTAAGATGATTGCCTTCGTGCAAGCTCTGATTGCAACCCACATTTAGGTTCAGTGTGGTTCACAGGTAATATATTTCTCCCCACTCCTCCCTCGATCTCTAGCAGTAAGCTACTGAAACTTTCATCTCACGTCCCCTTCTAAGGTCAACTCCTGCAGAAATATTTAACAAATGAAAGCAGATCAAGAGATCGGATGTTAATATCAGAGCAGTCTCCATGTTTTCGCCATCCACTGACAAATTGTGGGCCAACAGCAATCCTATTCATCAGCACGAAGCTGACAGAATGTCATTGCCGGTTCAGGGGAAGTTTGGAAAGACGACATGATCTGTGTGTCAGGAAATGCTAGATCAGGGCTTCTGTCTGTTTTAGCCCAAGGACTGGCTGGCCACTCAGAGATGATGGACAGGAGCTGATAGATATACAGCTGGAGCCATTACGCTGGAAATATGGTTTAACTGCAACACAATCCCAGACAGAAAGAAAGCAAGACAGGAGAGAGAGAGAGAGAGAGAGAGAGAGAAAGAAAATGTGCCAGTATGACAGCTAATCCTCAGCCTCAATGGCCATGCAGAGGATCCTCCTCCAGAAACAGAAGTTCTCCTTGCTCCAGTCAACACAGATGCCAAACCTGTGCCAGTCATTCAGTGAGATGTGAGTTACAGTGAGTCCAAGAGCTTAGAGCCAAACTTACAGATCATCACAGTCTGTTTCAAATCCCTGCTTCACCATACGGCTGTGAATTCATGAAAAAATGCTCAAGCCACAGTTTTTTTTTCAAGGCAAAATCATCAAACCGATGTAACGAATGTTATATACTCCAAAGTCAGACAATAAATAAATAAATAATAAATAAATTGTCCGCAGACAATAAATATCACATAGACTATGTTCAGGTCATCTTAGAGCACCAGGTGAAATACTGTACATTTTTGACTCATGTTCCTTTTTCTTATCGATTCCTAAATTTTATAATGAAATTCAGATTTTATTGGTTACACACATATCATGCATGGTACAACGTGCAAAGAAAGGGACGGGGGTGGGGTTAAACAGATAAATGAAAAAAGAAGAAGACAGAAATAAATGAGTGTAAATCAGAATACCATTCAATGAATAAAAATGAAAACTAAGATAAAAAATAAAAGAATCAGACCAAAGTGGAAATAGTAGAGCAGAGTAGAGAAGCAAATGAAATGAATTAGCATTAGCTGTACAATGAAAAAACTATAGTTACTGAAGTGGTTGTATAAATGTAGGATGACTGTGTTATGAATAACAGTTTAAATAAAGTCCATGTGCAGTCTTGTGCATAAAAAGGTAAAGAAATGTAAAGTGTGTGAGCAAAAGAGTCAGGAGATGTACTGGGTGTTGAACAGAATCTACGCTGTGTAAAGACACTTCAGCTTGTGATTGTGACCGTAACCCTGACGATTCTTAAATCTTATTGGTCAGAAGGTGTTTATTTATTTACTGTAGTACCAGCTGTGACGGGGAATTGCATGCTGGATGTTTCATATAATCTAACTCAAATAGTACACTTTAAAAAAAAAACACCCTGTTGTTAAAATGGTGATGTCTTTAATCAGACATTCATTTAACATTTATGTAAAAACATTCAAGTGTTGTTTTGTTACAGTCAGTGACTTTGTGCACCATGCCAAAGTGTTGATCATTTTCTAATAGCAGATCTTATTTTATTCACTGCACACGTATTAGAACCTTTCTCGCGCAACATTTCCAGTTTCCCCAACAAAACATGTTACAACAATGTTGGAGGGATGCTTGAAAATGTTATATAAATGTTTGTGCCAAACTAAAAGTTAGCTGGGTTGCTAAAATATCATAAATGACCTTATTGTCTTAGGGAACAATGCGTTCATTAGTGAGTACTGAACAAGATGTTAACGTTAAACAGGTCGCTATTGTACCTCACAGTAAGAGTAATAAACATGCAAGAATATTTTAATCTATAAAGTAATCTGCATAAACAACAGACAAGAACGTAAAGCCAGAATGAATTTCCTTAAGACAGAGCTTCATTTAGCTGTGAAATGATCTATTGACCTGTGTTTATTTTAAGTCTGGATCTCATGGCCGTAATTATCATACAAGCCTAGAAAAGTTCCCTCTTCAGCATTCATGCCACAAAAGGCTTTTGGCTCATCAAGGGTATTTGTTCAACCTGGCAACCAAGTGCATTCCAATTACCTGGTTATGTAATGGGAGTAGGCTCTTTACCTCCTGCTCCTGCTCAGCACTCTTCTTCAATAGGTTGAGCCAAGACCTTCTGTGAAATATTCCTTTTCTGCCTGAACACTAATGCGTGCTTTGTTGGTTTTATGGTTCTGTTCAACCTAAGTATTGATTTGTGTTACCTTATTTCCTCATTTATTGAACACTATAGTATATCTGACCTTGGGCTAGCATAAAGGAGGAAGGGAAAAGCATTACAAATGAATACAGTATTACACAATTACCGTGCAGGATGTGTTTGTAAACACCGTTATCCACAACGAAAGTGCCTTTTACACAACGTGCACAGTTCACGCAAGACCAGAGCATGGAGCTTATCGGATGAAAAATAACTATTTACTTAATGACACAGGAGGGAGTGGAGAGGACGTCAGCCATGGAGAATGAATCTTCCACAGTGGAATGAGGGGCACGGTGTGAACACAGAAAACATTAAAATGGGTTTGAAAATACAACCCACATATAGCACACACCATGGGAATCCAATATCTCCTCCGCTCAAATTACTACAGGATTCGAGTACTAAATTTAATCTAATATTGTGTGTGCAAGGACCAAAGCCCATTACCGCAAAGTTATATTATACCTATAAACATCAAACACATATGATAATTACTGAACTTTAATTTTCTACATTTCTTTGCTGTTCGGTATTAGGCACAATTACAAATCCAAAAAAACACAAAGGCAAAATTAAAGACACACTTTCTGTAGTAAGGTCATGGCATACGCAACGAAAGTAACTTTCTGATTTGATGCATGAGGCTGTCATTTTCCCATTTCTTTTATCCACATTTAGAATAGGAGTTAAATGGAGTGCCTAATACCTTCCAGTCCAGTGGTCACGTGTAGCATGTTTTGTGTTACACCCAGGGATGTGTGATCTCTAGAGGATAGGCTGGGGATACAGAGTCCCACAGGAAACGGAGTAAGACACACGACATGGGTCAACAGATATCTGAGTCATTCATCACACATCTGGCATCGCAGACACAAGGGACAGGTAAATACACACACAAACAAATGAAGATATACACTCAGGTAAGCATTGCACATAAACTGTAAATAGGAAGGCATGTGAACATGGACAGAGTCCATTTGCAGTCATGCATTTATTCATTCATTCTACTTCAGTAAGCATCTTATCCTGGTCATGGTTGTGGTACATCCAAAGCCTATGCCTGGAATATGAGGCAAGAATAATTTGAAATGCCAGTTCACTGCAAGGTACAGCCTAAGTAGCTGGGCATGGCTCTTGGTGGTTGGAAGAACATGGGCAGTGTTTGCAGAAGCAGTTATGAGGCATCGGATCTGAGGGACAGAAATAATCAGGCAGGGTTTTAGGGTGCAGTCATGGCCTAGGGTTCTTGAGAGCCAAAAGCAGCTGTGCGGGGTTTGCTGATACAGATATGGGAGGGTCTGAATAGATGGACAGAGATCTTGAGGGTCAAAAGTAGCTGGACAGGATTTACAGATGCAATCATGGGACTAAGGTTCCTTAGGGTCTGAAGTAGCTGGGCCAAGTTCTTGACCACCAGAAGTAGCTGGGCAGGGTGTATAGAGGCAGTATTTGAGAGTCAGAATAGCTGGGCAGGGTTCTTGCTGATCAGACATAGCTGGACAGGAATTACTGATGCTTCCTGGGCAGGGTTCTTGAGGGTCAGAGGTAGCTGGACAGGATTTTTGGGATGCAGCCATGGGGAAAGGTTCTTCACGGTCAGAAAGTACCTGGGCAGGATTTAAGGATGTATTGATAGGGCAGAATTTGTAAGGGTCAGTAATAGCTGGGTAAGGTTTAAGGAAGAATTCCTGGGGAAGGCTTCTTGAGGGTCATATGTAACTGTACAGGGATTGCAGGTGGAGTTATTGGGCAGGGCTTAGGAGGGTCAGAAGTAGCTAGACAGGGATTACAGATGCTGTCATGGGGCAGTATTCTTGATAGTCAGAAGTAGTACAACTTTGAAGAAGGTGTCTGGCAATCAGAAGTAGCTGGGCAGTATTTAGGGATGCAGGTAGAGGTAATGTGTGTGTGGTCAGCAGTAAATGTACAAATGGGCTGAGGCATTTGGACAAAGCTCCAATAGTGTTGAAGGGACCGGTGTGAACTGTGAGAGCATTCCTTTCTCCATTGCAATGCCACCTCCAACCTGAGGTGTGACATGATTTCTTTTCTTTTTTTCTTATCCCTTTGGTTTCCTTATTCTCCCAATTATTTTCTTAATAATAATTTAAAAAAACGGAGACATCCTTGATGTTATCATGTCTTATTGCCATATCCGTTGCATACACAGAGCACATGGGTTATTATTCTTCCAATGTCATTTAAAGAAAGCCAGACTGGGCTGCAACCCAAGGACTCTATAATAAAGATGGACTTGGGAGGACTCCAGGTTAACAGGATCTATTGGCAGTTAATAATATGAACAAAATCCAAAACAAAGGTCAGGGTGAAAATTTAAAAAAGCTAAAGGTATGCAGGTGAATAGAACTCAAAATTACAGGCTTGGTAAAGGAAACTGAATATCTCAAAAGATATAAAAACAAAAAAATAAAAGCAGAAAAAAATGTAAAAAGAATTACATGCACAATGTTAGTTCTGAATGGTCGATTCTTTGAAGACGAGTGTTTTCTCTTCTACACTGAAGATTTAGGAACATCTAACATTCTGGTAAACTTCATTATATAAACTTACACAATGGCTGAGAGTCTTGTCTAAAGACTGTAAATATTAATTGGTAGAAGTTTAGAGAGTACAGAAAATAGTACAGAAGTTGGAATGAGTTACAAAGCTTAAGCTTCATACACTTCTAGCCAATGCTGGCACAGTGTACACAACTACATCATGAGCATTTTGTTTAATGAGGGTGGGAATCAGTGCAACGTTGACTCTTAATGCATGTTAATATAAAATTTTGTTTTTCATAGCTGTAGACAAAATTTAATATTTAGTCAATTGTCATTGTGTGTTATTCTGCTGAGCAAAAGAGAACTCGAGCTAAAATGACGGGAATTTAGAGATTAAAACAATCATTACCAAGAGGTGTTATTCTCGAGTATGTCTCAAAGAAGAAATTGATATAAAAAAAAAAAAGACGTTGAATTAGAAATAAAGGTTTTTGGAACGTTGCGGAGCCACAAATTGTGCACATCTGGGAACTTTAACACAATCATTAAATCAATTTTAATTCTCCCCTTGCAAACTCCAGCTGAGGAAATAATAGTTGTGTGTACAAAGAGTTCCTTTGAATGCCATCACATCCTTGGGAGAGAGGAGAGCGAACAGCTAGATATAAAGCCCAGATGAAGCTGGAATGGAACGAGGTTTCGACCCCCCCAGCACACTTCTCAATTGTTCCTATTGATCATGCTCGGCTATAAGACCTTGTTGGAGATGAACTTTGGAGAAAATGGGGTATCTGCAGAGAAAATGCTATTACCAGCTCTAAATAAGACTCTTAGTGTCCTACATAAAAGTTATGCTGCAGCAAGCAATAGAAAATAACAGCACTCACATCAACAGCAATATTAGAAGCACCAGGTTGGCATTTTGCTTATGTGCAATAAGCTTTATGTTTATCAGCCAGCAAAACAATCTCTTTCTCAGACCTCTCAGCCATACAGAAATCAAGCTTAAATATCAAACACATACGATTTGCAAATGCCACCAATGAAGAGTAATACATTCACAGCCGATATATAGCTTTTCCGGCACAGTAAAAATAAAGTGGGTCAGGATCAGCTCAGCAGAAGATTCACCTTAAAGTGTCATACTCATTTAAATGCCATCTAGAAGGATCAGCCTATCTAAATCTAAATGGAGTCGATGAAAGCTGGACATTACTGTGTTCAAATATTTAAATTAGAATTGAATCCATCTGACGATTAAATGTCCACTGACAGCAGCTTGCATTTGATATTGTATACGGTTCTATACTTCAACCATTCCTTCGTGTCTTTGTTCTATCGATCAACAAAAGTCAATGCACCCAATGTCTTTGTTCCATTACTAATGTCTGATGACGATAACGATAAAATAAATACCATACTAGCATGACGTCCAAACGTATCGTTTTTAGAGGCGTATCATGCTTGACTGTACCATACTTACTGTATTTATTACGTTTATTCCATATGTATTAAAAACACATTAATATCTACAAAATAATAAAAATTATGTATGCCATACACAACACTGATTATGATTCCCAGCTCTGTTGCCTCATTCAGGCTCATCAGCCAATGGTTTCGGTTCTGCCCGGTGTCAAAGCCCTGCCCCAGATCTGTCACGTATGCGAAACTCGTGGCCTCATGTCTCACCTTTATTCAAAACTCGATCAGAAATAGAAAGGAAATTGCATTATGATTCACATTTCAAAAAAAAAAAATCTATCAACCAATTACCCTTTCATACAGGAGTCAATGCAGGAGTTAGATGGATTATGACATGATGGGTTTCTCTTCCAAGGCAGATCAATTAAATGAAAGCGATGGAAATGAGGAGATGAGAAGCCTGGTGTGTGCTTGTGTGTGTGTGTTTGTGTGTGAGTTTGTGCACTACATTATAGCTCCATGCCCTTTTCTCCACTGTCCAGGGGCACTTTTTGAAACAAACTGCTTTTAGCTCAGCAGATAGATTTAATTGATTTTCCCAACCCTAAGATCATGTTAAGTTTATATTACAACCGATCTGAGATGCCTTTAGAAATGATCATATACAGAAGTCACTTTAAGAGGAACATACAGTAAGTGTAGCCTATCATATCATGTGGTAGCAAAGGAATATATACTGTAGAAGCATGCCGATATATCAAGAGCTTCAGTTAGACTCTGTATCAAAAATCAAAATGAAGGAAAACGTGTGTTGACTGAGGCATGATCAGATCAGGATCAGATGAGCTGATTTAAGTATTACAGAAACTGCTAATCATTTCAGAGTTCAATCAGTCCAATGTGTGGCAATTCTGTGGGTTGAAATGCCTTGATGATGAGAGAAGTCAAAGAAAAATAGCCAAACTAATTGAAATTAACTTATTCTCTGATAAGATTAGACCAAAATTCAAGCAATGTTGCAGAGCTCCAGTACTTTTAGTAATAAACCTAAACAGGGAGCATCACTTCAACACCATCAATGCAAGTGAGATTTTAGGAAACAGACTCTAATAATGCAGGACATAAAGTTATGTGTTATCTGTATAAGATTAAGTTAAGACTATGCTACTATCAGTACGTGTATATATACATAAACGTATAAATATGGAGACGTGTGTTCAGATCCTTTAAGAGAGTAACGAGTGAAGAATGTCCAGATTGAACAGATAAGACACTGCAATCGGTTCTAAACACTATCCTGGTCCTGTCATATTAACATCCTTTGAGGAAGGTGTGTCAGCATCGTTATCACCTTAGATGATTAAATGACGTTAAACTGTCCTCTAATGTGTTAAGGAACTTTTACACCTTCACTGCTGAGAGCATCCTTAAGAGAAGAACCAAAGCCCGGTTTGGGAAAAGCACCAAGGAGGATGAAGGATTCATAAATTCTCCTCCTATCCAACTCTTAAACACTATTAAACACTATTATATGCCTCAGTTTTTCTTTTGTTTTATATTCATGCCTCTTTCCAAATAAATCTTTAGTACTAATAAGTCTTTCAATGTTTGTAAAACAATATCAATAAAAATCAATTCTATTCTATTCTATTCTATTCTATAGTGAAGGACCTCAGCCATCTAAACAATGGACTCTTCTCTCTCTGTTGCTGTCAGAGAAGTGCTTCTGCACCCTGAAGGCCAACACGGAGAGAACGAAGAGGATCTTCTTTCCACAGACCCTTCAGGCCCTCAACCAAGACAAGAAGTAGAACTAGAATTAGAATTTTCTGGACTTTTTCAACACCCACTGTCTCAACCAGCTTTCTGCACAGCACGTACCGCACTAATTAGTTCTTCCCTTGCTTGTACAGGTAATAATTTTTTTTTTTTTCTAGTTTTATTATAACTATTTCTATTTTATTTTGATTCAAATTTTTACTTCATGTTTATGTATGTGAAAGTGCTGGGCAACAATGAAAATGTGTAATCGTGATTAGTCGCATGATTTGAAATTGAACTTTGTGTATAGTGATGCGATCAGTCACGATAATGACAATTAATCGTACTGCTACACACAAAATTCAATAATGAATTAAAAAGAAGTGTAGTGTGTACTTTTATATTAAAAGTACTGCTATATAAAGAAAAGTAAAAACTTTAAAATAAAGTATTTTTTACAGCATAGTTTACATAGTAACAGTTAAAATATTTCTTGTCACTCTCATTTTAAACATTAATGAAGTTCTCCAGTGAGAAAATTCAACTTTGCAGTGTTTACAAATATCTTTGTTTCTATCAACTTCACCGTGTGGAAGAAATTTTAAAATGAAAATGTCCATTTAAGAATTTGCTATCTTTCTCCATTTTAATGTCCAATTTCTGTTCCGGTTCATGTGACCACTGCAGCAGTCTTAGTCCCACCCCCAAATGCTCTAATTGGTTGAGACATTTGATGACGTCTATCCGAATTCAGTACTGATCAACATCCCACCCTCCTGTGACCCAGGGATTGTCTGTATGTGTTTTCAGAGACAGTGAGCAACAAACATTCATAATAATAATAATAATAATAATAATAATAATAGAAACTGTGTTAATGTGCAATACTAATAATAAATAATAATATACTAAATAATAATTGCAATACTTAATTAAAAATTAACACAATAATAACGTTAATGTGACCAGCCTTAGTATGAATTAAATATATTTTGAATCTAAATTCAATGAGAATTGGAATATTGCAGTGACTTGGGATAGCAAAGAGACTATTATTAGGACATTATTGCTCATTATTAGGGCTGTCTCAGTGTTATAGAGTAGACAGAGAAGCAGGCACTACCCTTTCTAACACAGGCTTGAAATTTTTAATTACAGATTGAGACTCATGGTCATTGGAAATTTTTGAGTTGGAACACTAATTTGATCATGGAAGAAAAATTACGTTCAGCATTGGTTCACAAAGCTTTGGACATATGTTTATAGTGGAAAAGAGCATTCTGGGGGTTTCATTACCTATTAATAATAGAGGACAAATAGGTGGAGTGAGCAGCATTTAGTGCATCCCTTTACTTAAATGAATGTTTGCTGTAAGCTGGTAAGGTCAATGATCTTATATAAGCACTCAATATGCTTACCTGCACATTTCATAACATAGATCATAGGTCTAAAAAAAAGAGAGTTGTGAGTGGATGAGACCAGTCAAGGCTTAAGAAGAGCAAGGTCACTGAAAATGGTAGAAATAAATGATTATAGGAGATGAGTATATCAACAAGATTGGAGAGATCATTGATGTCAGTAAAGGAGGTTCGACTGTACTGCTGCCAAGATGGAGGAAAGGTCAAAAGATTTGCTTTTGGTAAATAAAAAAGGGTTTCTTATATCTGTGTTATTAGGAAAACTGAGCCTGGTTGGCCCAAACCCACAATTAAACTATATAAGAAAACAAAATTAAACATGCAAAAAAATCTTTTTTTAATTTTCAGGAAGACAATGTTCATTTCTAATCTGTTTTCACCATAACTTTGTTAGATGTAGCTAAAACAGAAAAAGATTTGATGCTTTAAATAAGAATTTATTGTGTTACATCTAAACTTCCAAATATCTTGGGATCAATAGACTATAGCAATTCTACACCAGAGCCATAAAGGTGAAGTCTTACTGAAGTCTGCTCCCTATACAGTCATTTGATTGACAGATTAGGGAGCTGATTGGTCAATTAAATTGACCGGTTATTTCTAAACAACCACTTAACAGGAATCAAGCAATACCAGTACCAGCCATGAATAATTTCTCTCTCACATCAGCCATGGATTTTCTAAACATGTATAAGTATTAGAATGGCCATAAATTGACTTCTGTTTTTCAAGTGAAGGAGAACTGGAAATGGGTTCTGTGATCTAGCACCCTGAAGCAAGCCTGGTCTATAAATTAGCAACAGTGGCAGCTCAGAAAAATCTACACCATTTTAGAGAAACAAGCCACCTCATGTGTGCTTTGGATTGTTCAGATTTTCATAGCACTGATCATCATTGTCTTCGAGAACCAGTGACTGATCTTCATTGTTGTCATGAATTAAGCACTGAGCTCTATTGTTCCCATTGGCCAACTGACAAACCACTAATCACCATCGGTCCCAACAGTGAACCATGGATCACCAATGTTCCCATTAACCAAACACTGATCTCCAGTGCTCTCAGCAAAAAAAAGACACTGTTCATCATTGTTCCCAACAAATGAACCACTACGCTATTGTTCCCAGTGTCAAACCACTGATCATTTTTATTCCCCGCAACCAATGATGATCACCATTTTTTGTTCCACTTGTGTTCTTTTTTAGTTCATTATTCATATTATTCATTGTTACATTTACATTTAGCCATTTGCAGTTGTTAAAAAGTAAGAATAAAATAGAATTCTTTATTAAAAAAATGTATCAATCAAAAAAAAACCTGCTTGGTGTAGAAATTGTGTTTTGTTTGAGTGGGCTCTACTTGTAGTCGTATAGAGGAGTTTCTTCACGTTGTTTTGGTATTCTGGATGTGTAGATACATTAAGGCTTTATTTATTTTTGAAGATGCTTTACATTTTTAGCCCCTCCCCTCTCGGGATCAAAAGCTAGTTCTTTTATCCAAAACCATGTTCCTTTGTGTTTATTTCCTGACTGCTTACTATCATTGTTTTACATTTATTCATTATATAAATTACATTTATGTAAATAAAATTAATTAAATAAGAAAAGACAAAAGTTGATTTGACTCATGTTTGTGGATACAGTATGTAACTAGCTGGTGGTTTTATGATCAAAGAAGTTTTTCTACAAGGAATAAATTCTATAGATAATTATATTGTGTTCCATGCAATTCAATTCAATTTCTCCATTCCATTCCATCCTGTATTACTCTATTCTACTTTTGATTTTGGATTCTATTTTTTCTATTCTTCTGTCCTGTAGACTCTTTTGTTCTATTCAATTCTTAAGGAAAAACTGTCTTCATCTAACGTTTGACCCACAAATAATCAAAAAATTCAAAGAATATGCAAAGTAGTCAGTAGTGACATCATCTAGTGACTCAAAAGAAAGTTCAATCATATTGTCCTACAATCCTTAAAAGGTTTACCTGAAGGAACAAAGCGAACCTTTTCCTAACCTTAAAATGAAGCTAAAAACTTTAGATGAAAATGTTATTTTTTTTCTATTAGAATATCAGTTACATACAATATTGAATTCTTTTGCAAATAGAATAAAGAACAAGCTCTGCAACAACAGAAACTCTTCCAAAACATAGTCAACCCATCAACCAATAAGAACAGCAAAAAAATGCTTATGCAAGGCCATTTAATAATCTATTGAGTGCTGTGCCGATGAACACGTGAAAACGGGCTTTTAATTTTCATTGACCTTTTTATTATTTCTGCTGTGATACAAAGAACTACTCCAGTGCCACAACTGATATTTACACACAGGAAATCTCTGTCAGGTATTTCAAGGACTAACACCCCTCTCAACAAGTGCTATTAATAAACATATCATTTCTGACAGTCTCAGTGAAGTAAGTGACAAAATCTTTTTTTTTTTCCCCAAAAAAGCAAACATAAGGCTTTAAATGATCCAGCATTGTTTATTGGCAGCAACTGAGAATGAAATTCCACAACCTTTAAAGGAGAGTACCATGTGATCAGCTATAGGGCACACCCCCAATTGCAAATATGATTAAATCTCCCTTTTCTTGTGCTAATAGTCGACTCAAGCTTTCTCCGTTATCACAGATGAACGTCCACATTTACACTGTGACTCCCAAAGAAAGTTGCAACTATTCAAATAACCGTATTCAGAGTTCAAGAGATACGTAATATCATAAAACGTCAATAATAACACAGGGAAAGATTCAAATTTTGGGTTATACAGGTACCGAAGTTGATATTCTGCATGACATATTCAGATTTGTAATAATGACGTGACTTTCACATCTCTGATGTTGCCAGATTTTGATAAAGAAAGAAAGGAAAATGTGGAACAAGACAAAAGACAAAAGTCCTCTCAGGTTAAAGTGGTTCTTCAAGTGGGTCTTTTGGTGGTGATTGGATTATAACGTGTTCTGAAGAGTCAGTTTAAAAATAAACCAGCAAAAAAAGATGAATATACGAATGTAAAGATGGTAAACATTAGAATAAAGATCTATTCCATGCTCTAATATTTCAGCAGCTGTTAAAATAACACTTGATCCCGCACGGCTTATTTTTTGCACAACGGACTGGATGCACAATTCCTTATGTGCAATGATCATTTAAAAAAAAAAAGGTAATGAACTTCTGAACTTCTTTTAATCTTGTACTGTGTGTTGGATGTACAATTTTAATCCACAGATTTGAGCTCATATTCATTTAAAACGAAATCCCATTTGTTTGATCAAATCAGTGAACTCTCCTGCATACGGTTTGAATGAGAATGTGACCAAGCATGCATGCTATGATTTAAGTAACTCTAGTTCAGAATTTTATCTTCACTGCTTGTCTAAGTAGTTGAGATAAACAGGACCGCGTGTGACGACGTCCTCTGACGTCTTCCATACGGAAAAAAATAAATAGATAGTCAAATAGACTTTACAATACAATGAATTACTTAATAATACACAATTTATGTTTTTAGGTTTAGTTTAGAGGTTTTTTTTTTTTTGCAGTTACAGATCAAACTTCTAACCCAAGACGCAAATTCGGAATAGTGTGAAATCCCAAAACATGCCTCTGTTTTATTCCATGAAAGTAACTCTCATATAAAGTCAAAACCTTTATTTATGTCTGAAATTTGAATACTGATGTTACTTTCACTATACTTTCACTATGTGCACGTAGGTCGTCTCTGAATATGGCCCGAAGAAATTAAACTGGGAGAAAAATCCACACGAAATACAAATCTGAGGAAAGCTGAGTTTCCTCAAACATATTATAGCTATAAGAAAGTTATAAATACTGCTCGTAGATAATAAATTCAATTTATCGGTGTTAATTCAATACACTGCAAATGTGCAGAAGTGATTCAGCATTGTTTATGTTACTGTGCTCCTGGACAGTTTAGTATGTGTTTTTTTTTAGTTTTATACAATTCATTTGATGCATCAGATTTGTGTCAGATGTAAAATAAAAGATTCAACGATACGGGACTGGAGTGTGTAAACTCAAACGTAAAGAACATTCTAGATTTGTCCACTGTTTTCGTCTCAAATGGTCCATTGTGCTTGCACAAGACTAAAGCAACAGATATCACAGATGTTTGGTTTATATTTGTTCTTCAGTCAGGCATAGAGAAAAAGCGCTTACGCTCCTGAACACACACACACGCACACGCGCGCACACACACACACATAATACCTTGGAATGATCTAGAAACAGAGATATCCCAAATATCGGTTCAAACGTCGAGAGGCCTTTTGTTTACCTCCGCCCAGAGGCTTTGCAGTCCGGATATTGATCAGAGGCAGCCCTAGTCTTCATCTTCAGTCAACTTGAACAAAATGACATTAAATCCCGGTTTCCTCCACAGGCGCCTCTGAACACTTGAAGTGATGCATGAGGAGCTATAGAAAAGATACGCAAGGCTGTGATTCTTTCCTCCACACATTTCAGCCTAGTTTAGAGCATTGCACATTAATTTGGTTCTCAAACGCTGCAGGCACCACACTCATAAATGTCCCTAGAAATTGTAGGCCTTGGAGCTAAAATTATTCACAAACAATAAACTCTGATATCGACTCTGCATAATGATATGTACATATGTACAGGGATGACTTCCAATTAGATTAACCAGACACCAGGCACCAGGTCCATTAATAAACTGTCTCGTCAAATCCAACCATTCCACAGAAATACACAGATAGCACAATAAAACATAAGGGAGGAACTTTTGGAGTCATTTTTTTTCCCACAGTCTTGATTTAAAAAAAATAACATTGCAGTTGGTCCTTTGGCCCCGGCTCTGTGTCTGTCCCATACAAGTATTTTACTGCTCACGGCTCAGCAGAAGGATGAGCAGCAGACAGGTGAGTACAGGCAGATATACACGAGTGGGCTCCTGGCCAGAGTTAGGGTGTGTGTCGATGGGAATGGTGGAGTCACCCCAAAGTCTCTCCCTTTCGGTGTCCTGAGAAACAAATAAACCATAAAAGATAAATTAGCTACTAACTCAATACACCCTAAAATTTGATGTTTCCTGTCACTCGGTAGGTTTAACTTGATTCTTATTTTTTAATAACAGCTTTAGTTTTATTAGCATAAAAGTTTTAATTATTTAAATCATTTGTAAGCTTATTAGTGGAAAAACAGATCAGGTGACATAAATAACAGAGGTTTGATTTAATTAGTGAGTCAGGTTTTTTTTCCCAAAGCGGAGCTGTTATGGTAGTTGATAGTAGA
>JAOTRN010000009.1:4237522-4255932 GCA_028566695.1 Bagroides melapterus
TGTTTATAATCACACTATCCGGTGTCATCCAGATGAGGATGGATTCCCTTTAGCATCTGGTTCTTCTGAAGTTTTCTTCCTCATATTAGCACAGGGAGATTCTTCCTTCCCACCATCGCCTCTCGCTTGCTCTTTTCAGGATAATTTTATGATTCAAAATTTATCATTTATGTCCTGAATTTATATATTCATGTAAAGCTGATTTGCAACAACTTCCATTGTTAAAAATGCAATACAAATGTATTGATTTGAATAAACTGAGAAAGGAATGCATATCACTTAGGGTGAATTTTTTTTTTCTTTTTTATCTTTTTTCTTTAATGTTCATCTTCTAGCTTGTCTAGCTTGTTAAACTTGTCTCAATGGAAACAGGTGTGAGAAGGAACTGATGGGAATCGGTGTAAAAACAAAACATGCAATGAAAATACTGAATTAAACCAGTCAGCAGTCACAGAAACCTGCATGCAAATAATAGGCGACTGATCCACTGGGACCAAACACATACCTCACTAGGCTAAAATACTGAGGAGCAGAAATTCTGTGAATACTCAGCAAACATACCACTGTTTCGTGTTTCTCAGCCATTATATTCTCTATAATTATGCTAATTAACAACCAATTAAGCAACTGATGAGCATGGAGGCTGGGACAGTCTTCACAGACAATCTGATGAAAGTCTAATGTAACGTCTGTGTTTTTTTACAATCGTGGTCATTAACACGATACTAGCGAATGGCTGTTCGATGTTAATTCCCATAAAGGTCAGCCTGACTGGTGTTCTTTTAAGATGCACACTATTATTCAGATGTTTAACTTTAGACCTGGTCTAATTCCCCTTGACGTCGCTGGAGCGGGAGAGTAAACACGCCTAACACAGAGTGATCTCTCTCCAGGGGAAGGTTCTTGGCATGGGGCCCTGCCTTTTTAAGCGCTCTTCACAGGAGGCTGTCAAATGCTTACTGACATTCCCTCCCTCCAGTTCATTTGGCTTTAACAAGCCAAGGGAGAGTTACAGGCCCAAATGATGACAAATGCTTCATTTGGCATGCAGCAATACATTTACTTTTCTAATGGGATAGCACTGATAGCATTTTGGGGTAGATCATTGTAGCTTAAAATAAATGTAATACCTGCTGCAGGTGCTTATTAATAGAAATAACACACTGATTATGAAGCAGGGCATGTTCAACAGGTTAGAGAAGGGATAGTACAGTTGAGTGAAAAAGTTAGCATCCCCCATATGTTTTTGAATTGAAACAGAGAAATTGTTTGTGTATGTTGTTTTTCATTCATTATCTCACGTGTTGAAGTGGTATAAAAGAATTTACAAAACATTAGATATACCATGGAACAATGTAAAGGCCATCAAATCATCACAGAAAATGGAGCACCCCAGTGGCATCTCCATGAAAAGGACATCCCTCCAAAATGTAGAAGAGAAAGACAAAAGCTTACCAAGGAAGCTGCCAAGAGACCTACAGCAATGTTAAAGGAGATCGAGGAATATCTGACAAGTACTGATTATTCTCTGCATGTGACAACATATTTCTTATAATCTTGACACGTCTGGCAATGGGGTAGGGCAGCTAAATGGAAGCAGTTTTTCACAAAAAAAGAAAAAAACAAACAAACAAGATCAATATATACATTCCAAACTATGTGGCAAAATGCGTTATGTCTCATGAGACACATTACAGTAGGCATGCCTCACTAATAGTACGTGATCAAAACATCACCATATGCATTGGTGAAGCGTGGTAGTGGTAGCATCATGCTTTAGGTTTTAGTAGGAACTGAGGCTTTAATCAAAGTGGAGGGAATCAGAAATAACTACAAATAAATAAATAAATAAATAAATAAAATACCCTTTTGTTTTTGTGCAAAACCTTCAAATGTCTGCTAGCAAGCTAAAGATGAAAAGGAATTTCACCTTTTAGCAAGACAGTGACCCAAAGCATCCATCCAAATCAACAAAAGAATATCTTAATCAAAAGAAGATCAATGTTTTTGAAAGACCTAGCCAGAGCCCAGACCTGAATTCAAGTAAAATTCTGTGGGGTGACCTGAAGCAAGCTGTGCTCAGGAGATGCATTATAATTTGTTGGATCTAAAACATGTTTGAGAGAAAGAATGGGAAAATATTGTGATGTTAAAACATTGTACCATGTTAATAAACTCACATAAACTCAAAAAAAAAAGTATTAGGTTGTGTACACTTATGTACTAGGTTATTGAGATGTTTTTTTTTTTTACTTTTCCAGTTTTCACTAAAAATGTCTCTGATCTTTTTGACTTAATTCCTATACACTGCAACTGCACACTAATGGTAGAAAAAGTAAATCTAATTCATGATTTATAATGGTTTCATTTTTTTACATTACAAAAACCTGATATTTCATTAGGGGTGTGTAGAATGAATTATCTTGAATGTCTCTGATGTGTATCAGCAATTACTAGGTAAGTAACAAGAAGATTAAAGACTGCCACTAGTTGTTGATGTGTATCTAACATGGATCAGTATGTTTTTTATAAATCTAGCACAAGAGAAATAAAAAGAAAGAAAGAAAGATAACACTGAAGCTGAGGTAAATAATCAGATCCTACAATTTAGGAATATCTTAATTACCTATAATTCATTTCTGAATACACTATATTGAGCCGATCTTTAAATTTAATGAAAAAACAGACCATAGAACCATAGAAAGAGCCGGTAGAATGGACTAGTGAACTTTCGGGTCCACTCTGTTTACTGGAATTTATTTTATTAACCAACTTATTGGGAAAAACAAATTATTCTGTGTCATATGTTCTTTGTTTTTCTCTTTTCATTTTAAAACAAAAATAGATTGCAACCTACCATGTACCAGAAACTTCTGATACTTCTGTGTTTCAATTTCATTTATAAAAACACTCGGTTCCAAATTCGTCTTAAGTAATAAAAGCTGTATTCTGTCACAAGGCAAGAATCCAGCATGTAATGCAAAACCAACAGAGAAACTATTATGAGAAAGGAAGTTTTTCCATGAATCTCTCAGTCTTCAAAAGGCAGAAGACATCTGGCAGAGTTATAACAGATATGTCAAGAAGAATGGGGAAGATTTGCCAAGCAATCTGGTAGAGTAAGAACAGCTATATAAAACATAACATGTAGGGGAGGTGCGGTGCGGGGTAAATACTACTTCTGAAAGGATTCAAAAGCTGCTCGAAGGATATACAAAATGCAATTTATTAAAAAATCAAATCTATACAGGAAGCTGAAGAGATATCAATTGAGACCATTTTCACAATGTATATCTTAACATACACTATTTGACTGATCTAATTGTTGTCGTAATGAGAAAACATCTGTGAAACTTTCCACACTAAAAGTTGCTGTCATCCTATTTTTTTTCCCCCAGGGGGAAAATACAATCTTTTGCCCAGACTTGTTTGTTATGCATTTCATATTAAAACCGTCTCATCAACTTTATGCTTTAAGACAAACCAATGCTGAACTACGGATTTTCAGGACGTATTAATTCTCTTTGATAGAAAGTCTGCAATAACGTAGCCAGGACGAGGAAACAAAACACTCAATCGCACGTGTCCTAACATTAAATACATGGGAATTGAAAACGAGTGTTGTGTGTGCATGGCATAACTAAGTAGTGCTCTTCTTTTTGCTACTGCTTGCAATAATTAATCACGAGAGGTGGCAGGCTTTCTCCAGCAGAGCAGCAGCTGTAAATCCACAGTGCCTCACTGAGACAGGTGCCCTCCAGCCGGTTCCTGTCTACTGCGCCGCTAATGCTTTGTTTCTCTGGTACTCTGGAAAAAAAATCGGCTTGCACGAAAAACCCTTGTTGCACCATCATCTCATCTTGACTAATTTTAGAATTTTAGCTGAGGAAGAATTAGACCGAAGTGTCACTTCTCCCTATTGGATTGCATCATGATATAGTTTCAAAAAAAAAAAAAAGGAAAGGAAAAGCCTGAAAGCAGCAAAGTGCCTTTGAGGTTTAAAAGAAGAATCTTCACCGTTGTCCCTTTACTCTTTATTCTTAGCATTAAAGAGGTCTTAGGATAGTGATGTGATGACTGATGACAGTTTTTGGGACATGCAAAGCTGGCTTGTCTTTCAGTCATAGAGAAAAGGTAAAGAAAAAACAATTCATTGTTTCCATAATAAAGTTTACATTTTGGAGCTGTTTGTCATTGAAACATTGATAAACAAACAGAGATTTTAAAAAAAGAGCAATGCTAAAGGAGAAATATTGCTTTTCAGGCTATTATTAATGCTACATAAGTAGCTAGTTAGCTTTGTTGTGGTAGCTGTTGTAGCTAACTAAACATTTATATCTTCCATTCATACATTTCATCTTGAAAATGTAGATTTCTAAACTTTGAAAGTTAACATAAGCTACAAAGATAGAAACCTTTTTGTATTTAGCAGTGAATTTACTGATAGATTTGGCTAGCTTGTGTTGTTAGCTCATATAATCATTTAAGTGTGGAGTATGTGGCTACAGTATGTGGTTGTTTTTTTTCCTGATGTAATGATGCTGTTCAAGGTTTGTAGATGTTAGTGAGTTGTGTCACAGTTGCTTTTTAAATTAATTAGATATCCTACTGGGGAAGTAAATGCTCCAACGCTTGGTTAATTCCATGTCCTGGAATTCATGGAAGTCTAATTAGCTAGGCTAATATTTTGTCCATGAGCTGTAACGTTCTTTCACCTCGCTTAAAGACATTATCAGAGTCTGACCAATGTCTTTATTTTCACTCTGGGAAGTATTGTGAGGTGACTGTGTATTAAAGTTATATAACAGTTTTTGTGCTGCACTGTACTGTATTTTGTAAAAAAAAAAAAAAAAAAGTACATTCTCCTGTCAGCCAAAAAGTGAAATCTGAGAGTTCATTGAATCTGGACAGTTTGGAAAGATTGGAAAAACATCACTTCTTTTTTTTCTAATCTTCACTTGTCTAGTTTGGGTGAGTCTTTGCCCACTGTACCCTCAGTTCCTTGTTCTTGGCTGACAGGAGTGGAACTTGACGTAGTCTCCTGCTGTCATCTTATCCACCCCAAGCTTTGACATGTTGTGTGTTCTGTGATGCTTTTCTGCTCACCACGGTTGTAAGGAGTGCTGGAATTAAAGGAAAATCCTTGACATCCTGTCAGCTGAACCAGTCTGGACATTCTCCTTTGACCTCTTTCATCAAGAAGGTGCCACACACCTGATGTTTTTATTGTTGTTGTTTTTTTTTCCCCACCATTCAGCATAAAATCTGGATGCCACTGTGTGAAAAATCTCAGGAGCAGTTCAGCTGTTTCTGAAAACAGCAGCTCTCTAACTAAAGCTCTTGACCTGCATCTGCATGATTGTATGCATTGCACTGTTGCCATATAATTGGCTGATTGGATAACTGCATAAATGAGCTGGTTTACAGATGTTTAGTCATCATGAGTATATATATATAAATCTGCCATTGTAAGAGGTACTAGATATGGAACCCATAAGCTTGTATATCGTAGGCATAATACAAAAGTTATTAATATACATTTACATAATATTATACCATTTTTGTATAGAACATTTTCTATATTACATTTGTATAGAGCATTTTTTGTATTGTATTTGAACAGAACATGCGATATTAATACATTTTAATGGAAAAAGGAACAAATCTACTTCTTGTGTGTGTGTGTGTGTGTGTGTTGAGAGAAATTTAGCTTCAGTGAGTTGTAGGTGTTAAATTATGTCAGTTGGGCCAATTTTCCGGATCTCTCCAAGGGCCCTGGGAGTCCCAGAGGTCGAGTCAGCTGTCGAAAACCACTGAGACTAAAGCATTTCCAGGCAGAATTTATCACACTGGTGGACTGACTTTATTGATTTGTTTCATTAAAAGTCCATTCATAATGTGAAGTAACAGAAGCACTCTCAGATAAAAGCCTTTATTCAGCTTAATCCAGTGCCAGTAACACATATGGATGGATATATACATATACACACACACACACACACACACATATATATAGGCTCTGGCTGATAAAACAACGTCTGATTCCGCAAGTAGTGTGAAATTTGCCTTCCTGCGAATACGAGCAAACATTTACACAGGCATCTGTAATTAAATGCCAAAGATATTGAGCCGCCGCTGGTATTTATTAAAAGAAGTGCTAATAAAGAAAATGCGGGAAAAATTTAAACGGAAATAATATGTGGGTAAGGTACAGATGTAATACCTGTTACGTGTGAGGAGCTCATTCATCCTGGCTGTCGTACATGCCGTGTCGTGACTACAATGAAATCAGACAGGCACATCCATCACTGCTTTACTACTGGCATCCACTTAGTGTTTTCTATTAGTTTATTTTCTCTCTGTTCCTCTCATTCACACTCACACTAATGCTCTTAGGCTCAGTCATTTCATATCAATGCTTGAGTCTGTGTCCACACACACACACACACACACACACACACACACACCAGTCTGTTTCACGCGAAAATAACCAGAGAGGAAAAGCGCTTCCTGTCAGACAAGACTGTCTGTTTTTTTAACAAGCAGGTGAAAAATATATAAGATACTTGTCCTGGACATGGGGTAAGTTGGAGATGAACTGGTGATCAGTTCCAGTATGACTGACAGAGTAAGAGGTTGTTAGGACGATTCTCGGAAACAGCAGCTCATCATAAGGGCAGCAGAAAGGTAAAGAATCGGCCAAGGGCCTAGGGACACCGGGTGTAAAAAAGGGCAGCTGAAGTGAAGACTGACCCTGGAGTACATCTGACAGAAAACTGCTTCAAGCTGAGGAAATTCTGATACCTAATTTAAGATAGAGACCCTGGTCCTGCCATTTGCTGTAAACTTTAGAGACATGGGTTCATCACAGGTAAAAATTCAGGATTTACTGCGTTCAAAATCTACTTTTTCACCACCTGGAATAACGTGATCCTCGGATTGATGTATAAATTCCAAACATCCTGTGAAGCATGTATTTTATTTTTTTTTTCTTGAGGAAATACATAAGCCTCCCAGCATTCATCATGCTAACAAATACCGCAGCTCGACGTTGCCAAACACGTCTTGTTTGTTTTTGTTAAACTGCAACGCTCTCTGTGGAATAGCTAAAGCCCTCTATTTGATTTGATGAGATGCTGTCGCTATGCAGCAGAAGACAACAAGTCGATTTCTTGCTTGTCTGGTGGTCTGGGAAGACTCATTGGAGGTTGCTGAGGCTGAATTGTGGTAACGGTTGTGCTAAATTGTGCCATATTGGGATACCTCCCCTTTTGCTGTAAAAAAAAAAATATTTGTGATTTGTTTGGTTGTGTCAATGTTTAGAATTGAATTTCTCTGACATGTCACTCTGCAGTGGGGCTTAAAGCCTCAAAAGGAAAGTAAATTAGACACTCAGAGACTTACGAATTGTAGAGGTTTTTTTGTTAGTAATTCTGTTTTTACTTATCCAATGTACTATATAAATGGAACAATTCCAAAAAAAAAACAAAAACAAAAACAAATGTTTCTATATGCCCCAAGTTCCCCTAAGTGCTTGTTTATCTAAACTTATCAAAAATTTAAGGGCATCAACCACTAAAACCATCAACCACTAAAATTCTGACTAGGTTTATCCAAACAGAGGGAAAAAAAAACATCTCACACAAAGTCCTGTCTAATTTTATATCAGATTTGCGTCAATAAAATAATTTGTTTGTTTATACTGGTTGAACATATTTAATAAGTCGATTTCCTTTCTTCCAGCAGAATGTAATGCCAGTGTACAGATACAAAGGGTTAAGCAAACAATAAATCTATATTTATGTTGTATAAATATTTAGATTTGTATACTTTCTAACCTGCTGCCTGCCTATACGGAGAAAGTTTAACAAAGGTGACTGTAAAGCCATTCTGCCTAAAGAGGCTTTAATTGCTAGCTTGCTAGATACACGTGTATAAATACCAGCTGTCAAATTATGCGTGATGCACACGCGACATTGCTCACGCTGTAGAGATGGCAGCAGACGAGTTGCGACGTTTGAATGCCAATTTAAAAAAATGAGAAATTTATCCAACAGAATAAAACTCACAGAGTTAACTGGTGATTATTTCGGCACGAATGTACGAGACAAACGGTGATCGGTCAGGTGAAGAGCGTCCGGTTTGTCAAACGTCGTGAGTGAGACTTACTTCAGCGAGACCGAAGTGGATGATGCTGACGATCGGAGTGATTTAGTCACTTTTCTTCTAATCTTTGATAAAGTGTCACTAATGCTGTGTATACACAGATTAAGTGCTGTGTAGCGTGAGGGGAGGTGTTTGTTTAATGTATTAAATTAGGTTAAGGTCAATTCAACTGAAAAAATATAGAGATATAAGTGTTTACTGAATATATTTATAAAAATAAAATTAATCTTTAAAAAATATTTAAGTCTGATTGACAGCTGGCTGGAAGGGACTCGTTAGTGCGTAGGCTATTTTTTTTTTTCATATTGTATTGGATTTGGATTGGAATTGGATTAAAAGGTAATTTTCTCCCTTTTCACTTCTCAGAGGAATTTAAAAAACATCATTTAAGGTGTGGTGTAGGTAAAAACATAGAGTATTTCAGTTCAGAATAAAAAAATAATTACTTTTCCATGTCAGAACTAAAAGTGTCACTATTTCAACAGAAAGAGTTACTCTAGGCCACCGTGCATCTCTTTCCGTCTTTTTTTTAAACTATCAGCAGTCAATTAACTGACCACTTCTTGGCTCACTAAGGACACCACAGTTCTTATGTCCAGTTTTCGCATCCCCTGCATTCCTCAACTGGTGGGAAAAGGCTTGGCTTTCATCCCAACCAAATGCCAGCACTTTTGAAAGCACTGTTTCAGTCTGTAGCGGTAATTTCCAGCCCGCTGCACGGTGAACATTTTAAATGACCTGTCACCAAGATTAATCCCGGCCAAGGCCTCTTAGGTTTCTCAACTGTGACTCCATCTAACTCCCTACATTATGTACTGTTTGGAGCTATTATGGTTTAATATTGTAGGCAGATGATTGTGTGCAGTACTGAATAATGTCAGGATGAAAGGTCAAAGCCATCAAACTGACTGGCATTAGCTGAATGGCAAAGAGCCGGCTCAACAGCAAGGTTTAAGGCATCTATAATTAAACATCAGGAATTTTTTTTAAATGGCTCCCGATACAGCAAAGGGAACAGAAGGGGAAGAGTGAGTTAGTGAGGTAGTACACATTGCTGCACGTCGCTTCCCTATGGTTTTTAATACACCTCTCTGTCAGTGCAAACAATACGATCAAACTCTATTATGTCTGAAAGCACTCCCTACCGGTAAGACGCATCAGTTCGCTGGTCTAAATCAACAGTGAACTGTGAAAGTCATGCAGACAAAAAGAATTAAAAATTCAGGAATCCTAGCGCTAAATAAGTCCATGTTTAAAGGACGATTAAACTCGTAAAAGAAAAAAATACGGACGATAATGACAACATAACGTCCGCCTAGATTGTGCGTAATAAATGTTTAACGTTCCTTGATCCGTGTAGATATCTTATCCGTGTTATATTTTCCTAACAGCTCGGTGACTCGTATAGCTGCGCCGTTTGAAGACCATGTCACGTGTAATACACCCTTCGTTATTAACGATCTCTGTTTCACTTTCCTTCCCGGAGACAGAATACCCTCAGCGACGACGTTCTCTCTTTCTCTGTCTGTCGGTCTCCCGATTGCTCTAAGCTGCAGATACGGATCTCGATCCCACCATCCGGTGCAGAAAACGTGAAGACAATGACGCCTTTATAATGGTATTATAAAAGACAACGCTCCTTTCTCTCGCAGATGGTACTTTGATTCCTGAGATTTTTTTAATAATATAGATAAGTCCTGCCAAGCCATCAGAGATCACTGTCAGTCATGTTATCACTGAGGAGGTAAAATTTCTGCAAAATCCTTTTCCTTTGTCATATATCTCACCTAGGATTGTCTACTTATCATTCATTTGATGGAAAAAAAAAAGGTCCCTGGATCCCACCAAGAATCATGTCTTATCCTTGCAGAGGGTGCCATTAATATTCAACACACCCCGACACACCCCGTAAAGTTAGACTAGCTGTTTTAAGACGAAATGGCCATGGTGTGACTATGATGAACTATAGTAGGTTGCTAAATAATTAGAAACCAAGAAAGGTCCTTTTTATGTGAGTGTATTTAGTTTTATATCATGCTGGGTTCGGAGGTCTGTCGTGATGAGTTCCACTGAACATTCGTCATGCAGATAAGATCAATGCGCGGACTGCGTTTCCCAGCTGTGAATTTTCCAGCGCGGATCTGGTGGGTAACCGCTGTGGAAATGCTGTACTGGATGAGAAAAACTCGATTCAAATACAGACTATATTTCAGAATTTTGAGTATACCGAGCTACAGACAATCCAGTCGTATGTCTGTTTTGTCCATATTACAGGAATGCTTGTTATTTAGAGAACGTATACATGTCATGCATGTGAGACCGATACAGACGAACAATGCGGTCTCATTTCGTTTAGAACGATTGTGCGTGCAAGTAAACATTGTGCGTGCGAGTCAATTAAAAGAATGTCAGAAATGTAAATGAAATGTTTGTGTGGCCGCCTGAGAAAAGCCTGGTACATGCTTGCTTCAGATTTATTCCCCCTTTTTGCTGTTATAATAAGCTCCACTCTTCTGGGAAGGCTTTCGGCTAGATGCTGAAGCGTGACTGTGGGGATTTGTGATCGTTCGACTACAAGAGCAGTAGTGAGATCAGACACTGATGTTGGGTGTGGAGGTCTGGTGTGCAGTGTTCCGGTTTATCTCAAAGGTGTTCATTGGGGTTGAGTCCGAGTCAGGGCTCTGTGTAGGACACTCGATTTCTTCTACTTCTTAACAAACCATGGCCCTCATGGAGCTTTCTTTGTGTACGGGAGCATTGTCACGCTGGAACAGGTCTGAGCGTCGTAGTTCCAGTCCAGTAACATTTCAGAAAAGATGTCCACAAACTTTTGGCCATGGGTGAATCTAGATCTGAAACTACGGGATTTTCCACCAGATGTAAAGTTCAATCATTATAAAGTCTAAAGTGAAAAGTACAATTCCTCATTTAAATAATTCAATCCTATTAAACTGAAAGAAACTCCACTTATCTCTAACTTTATAACCTAATCTGCTTATTTATCTCTACATATTATAAGTATTATAAGTAATTATAAATCAAAAATAACAGGCTAGTGGACAAATACTACAGGAAAAAACTTTGCTAGTAAGCTACTAAAGCTTGTCCTCTACGACACATTTATAGCATTAGAAGTCACAGTCAAATACAATCTGCCTTATTCTTTTTTATTTCGTTTTATTTTATTTAGTTTTTATGGCTGCATTTCCCCTACAGCCACCTAATTGTCATATTTAGGTGTTTCCCTCTCTGACTAAGGGACTATCAATAACAAAGTGCTGTATGTTGCAGGCTACACTGCTGCAAGAAGCTGGAAAAAAAAAAGCGATCAATATCGCTGTAGTTGGCTTGTCAATAGCAATAATGAAATAACAAGGTCAGAATTAACATGTGACAGTCATTCTTTTGGATAATGGACACTGATAGAGTTTCTACTTCACAGGTTCCTTGAGCACAAATCGACCCCTGGCTCAGCTAATTGGAGGGGAAGTGGCTGCCTGTCTGTCTTCTCTGCTGACAATGGAATTACCTCAAGACAAATTGAATTAAATCCTATATTAGGTAGGCATTAACTTTAATCCAACTGCTCGAGCTGGGCCCGGTAAAAAATGATCTAAAAATATAAGCTCTTCCTTTGGTTTACTTTGTTTCGTGCAAACCGTGAGTTCGGGATCGATCAAGAACGTCGTCGAAAGTGAGACGTCCGAGGACTATACGAGCTACGTTATCGATGATATATATATATCGATAGATGTGACCGACAAAATATCACAATCGAGGACGCCTGCCAGGTTAAGATAAAATGCAAATGTTGACCTTGTCCATGAGCGCAACTTACTACACCAGAGACGTGCAGAGATCTGTGTGTTTTTATCTCACTATAGCAAATTGTTTGGAACTTGTCCAAAAGAAACCCTTTTTTTTTGGTGCCTTCACTGAAATTCACTAAAGAACTACTATCAGAAGGTTCATAAAATCGTTGCATCGCTGCTGAGGGACATACCTGCACTCAAGGGTGCAATTACAGACCATAGAGCAAAGCCTAGGATATTATAAGTGCCATTTTTTATTTATACCATTAATGAAAATAAGGAGGGAATAAGTCAGTGAAAATGAATAATTCATCACTAAGATATATTACACAGATTCACACTTATTGGCATTCTGAAGTTTAATACTTCCTGCAACAGCGTCAACTTTCGAAGCTAATTATACCGAGCCTTTATCTATGTTGTTAAGGGTGAAGAACACATTTAACGTGTTCTATTCTATTCTATTCTATTCTTTTCTCGATGCACGTATGTCTATTCATTGACTACATGTGCACTTCAGATTGTCCAGACAACAGGTTACATCCAGGTTAATTTCAGCTACAGCAGGTTGTTCATCAAAAGTTGTTTTTAAATGTGTTTTATAAATAAATTTCACTTGACTAGCCGCACGCCCACGGATGTACAAATGTCACGAACACGACGATTATGTAAAAGTAATTGATTCAGTGATTCTCACATTTTTTCTGCGTTAAATATCATACAAAGAATGAAACCCTCGGAGTTCTAGAAAAAAATCGGCCTGACCCTGACGTCGATAATGTTTTGTTCTTTGTAACTCTTTTAACCAAACGTCAAAATATAGAATAGTGTCTATGTTTACTGTGTTTCTTATGAAAGTAGACACTCGGAATTTGTAATTTTCCATAAGTATTTCTGTCAGTACGTTACATTACAATAAAATGTTTCTATCCTCCAAGTAACTGGTGATATCAATCCCATTTCTGCTCTCTGTGATGCCCCGAGTGCTTGTATATAAGCATTTAAAATCCGAAGGCCCTTTGTTCTTCAACCACTAAAATTCTGTGTAAAGTTATGAGAAGAGGGAAAACACACATCTCACACTGAAAGCCACCGGAGCTCTGACTCATTTTATATCAGACTTTTGACCATAAATTAATTCATTTGTTCGTCCCAGTTGTGTTCCGCGTCATGAACATTTCGGACCTTCAATGAGAAGAGCCCAACCCTGTGACGATCCCGAGGCATCTAGAGATGTCCCAGCTCAAGCTTCATGTTGATTCAGACACTCATAGTGAAGATCCTAACTTCATGTGGACTTTGAAGACAACAAACCCCTAATACACAATGATCAGACTGTATTAAGGACATTATTCATAATAACACTCTCTGGTGTTTATAACAGTTTATAATCACATCCTCCAATGTCACCTAAATGAGGATGAGGTTCACTTTTGAGTCTGGTTCCTCTCAAGGTTTCTTCCTCTTCCATGTAAGGGAGGTTTTTCCTCACCTCAGTCACCTCAGACTTGTTCGTCGAGATAAATACCAACATATTTAAATAGAAGTCTAATATTAATCTTGAACTTTTGTATAATATTAATCTTTGTATCATAATAAACTTTTTGTGTTTTTTTTTTTATATTATATTTCTGTTCTTTAGAGCTATTTTGAGACAATGTCCATTGTTAAAAGTGTTAAAGGGGTTGATTTGCTAATGATTACATTTTTACAATGACATTTTTTGTTGTACATTCATCCAATAGTTATATTCATTGTTGTTGTTCATCTGCAAGTTACTTCCTGTTATCACTCTTATAACTTTTTAACAGCTTTAAACAGTCATTTTGTCAACATGCTCTCTTTTTTTTGTCATTTTTCTCTCTCTGGAAGTTGATTATAGTAGACCCAACTGTCAGAGCTGCTGTTATAAGAAATGAGTCAACACCCAACCGCTTCACACAATCAGATTGGGGACTTCAACGGCACTGTGGGATATTACAGTTATTTTATCTTTATTTATTTTTTTTTTACAATATATGTTTAGCCTCGTTGTAGATGGATGTAATTAAAGGTTACTGTTATGCTCTTATCTAAATATACATCCTGACCCAGAATGCACAGTGGATATTTTTTAATGTAGGCACAAACAGGATAAAAGCTGTACAGTCGGAAGGAGACGAACTGATAAAAAAAGATTCCTTCAAGAACACCGGAAGACATACGTCACTCTCCGGCCGTTCTTGTTCTTCTTGTTAGAATTTTTCCTCTATCTATAGAAATTTTTGTCTTCGACTCATCTGCCTCGGATCACGCCGATTAAATGCGGTTCGAATCGATCGCTGATGAACAAGCGACATGACAGATTTTGTTGAGGGAAATAAAGTACAACCTCCTGAGATGTCATGGAAGGTCACTGTCTTGTCTCATGTAAAGGTCAAAAATCTCCTTCGCTTTTTGAGTGGATCCTAGAATTTTTTTTATGGTCACTAGTCACAGAGTAAACGTCCACTTTACAGTTTTATTGCTCCTATTAAAAAATACAAATAAATAGATTTGACAAACAAAATCTTACAGGATTTTCTCTGCATGTTTTAAACAACAATTATATTAATGTTATGCAATTATTGGAGGCTTTCCTGATAAACCGTTCCCTCTACAGACCTCTAATGTGTGCACACACAATTACTATAGTCAAACATTCATCCTCCAAAGTCCCCAATGAACATGAATACAGACACACACACACAGACACACACACACACACACCTAAAACACACATCAATTCAGGCAAGGTTATAGATCTCAGTATTTAGATCACTCTGGATGGGAATGCACAGCTATTGATTCAATACTAGAAATTGGCTTCGTTTATCAATGTTTTAGTAAAGAGGTGTGGAAATGTGTGTGTGTGTGTGTGTGTGTGTGTTTTCATGTCCACTCTGAATTCCTGCTGTATTTTCCAGCCCCTGCGACACTGATTCCGTTTGGTACCTCTGTGCTCTTTGTGAATTCATGTTCGATTGCAAGTAAACCTGTAAATTAGCGAGCACATTCACAGCACAACTCTTCCGCATTCAGTGTCACCTACAAAGTCCACGAAAGGAAAAGACCAAATAGTGCGGAGAATGACAAAATAGCTCTTTTTTTCATTATTAACGGTGAAAAAGTCTTACTAATCAGACACTTGAAGTGGAGTTTCAGGGACTTGAATTAATACGTCTTTCTTTTACAGGGTGCCATTACTTTTGTCCCGCTTTTTTAAAAATTGCATTAATAATAATAAAAATAATAATAAAACATGCACAGCATCAGTTAAATCTGGCCACGCCCCCGCCACCTTTTTTTTTTTAGCTTCCTCAGCATCTCTAACACTCCAACACCAGGGGGCATGAAAGAATGATGGCATATTGTACATGATCTCAGACGCCTAGTCATAACTTAATGCCAGTTATACATTATAAAATGTACAAGGTTCACATTATTGAGCTTTTACATCCATAAATTGTGGAGGTCTCATAGGACACAAGCGTTTTTTTTCTGAACAAACTCGCTTTTCTTGAATACCGCACTTAGTACAGTAAATTTTCCTGCACTTTAAATAGACACATTATATTGGGTGCGATAAATGTAAGCTAAACTAGTGACACTAACATCCAAAGGACTAAGTAGAAGTAGAAATAGTGTGACTAGTTTGTTCACACTGAAAACTCCAAGACAACAACAACAAGTGCACTTCAAGTACCCGGATGATGCACTTTTTCAACCTGAAAAAGAACAGTGTGAAACGTTCACAGCTTCTTTTTTACGTAGAGGAAGAGGGGCGGGGCTACTAGGTGCCGACATATGAGAAAAAATTGTCAAGATGGCAGACGACACTCTGGTGGACAAAACAAATGTCTTCTAAATGTCTTTTAAATTAGCTCACGCTGTGTGATTGATTTCAACCATTTTAAAAATTCCCTGTATTCTGATAAATTACTTCTTTTTTCTTAAACTTCCAGTTTGTAAAAAATTCAAGATTAGTGATCCAGTGAAGATGTTACAACACTTCAAAAATTCATATAGTAGACAACGCAGTACATGAAGCATAGTGTATGTGTATAGTCTATAGTACGGTATGTCATTTGGGACGCGGCTGAAATACTGCTTGGACGTATCTTATTAAACTTTTACCCAATTAACACCCAATTTGTCTGATTTATGAGCAAATTTGTTTATTGGGCATCTACTCAAGGGCATATCCACGATTTATTTGGACATTATTAGCACAGTGACATTCAAAGTTTCCCCTTATAATAAAGGTGATCAGAAACAGCTGAGTGACTTTTTATTGCACTATGCACAGGAAGGCAGCGTGTAGAATTTAAGATTCCTCTCAGCCCTTTGAGTTTGAGCTGCTCCCATATGGCTAACGTTTTTACATTCCAAGGACCAGAAGGGACATATATAAAAGTCTCTTTGTTCAACACATTGTCCAGGTGTTAAATGGCTATAGGTAAGAGATTTGAATACTGAGTACACTATTGTGATGCTGCTTGACTACTGATTTGCACCACAAAATGCTTTGTATGCTTGTAATATGTGTTTTATGGCTTTTATGCACGGAAAAGCCAAAGACAAACTTGTCATTAACTTGAGATCTATCTATCTATCTATCTATCTATCTATCTATCTATCTATCCTAATAACTCATTATTACATTATTATTATTATTATTATTATTATTATTTCTTTTACTGACACTGAACTAGTTAAGGAAGCAGGTAATAACCTGATTATGGTTATTATTTTATTGGTAACCTTACAGAGAATCTGCAAAATAATTGAATAATAATAATATTATTATTATTATTATTATTATTATTATTATTATTATTATTATTATTATTATATTTTAATAATTATGTTTTATATATTTTTTTTCCCCTCCATAATCTTTATTTTTGCCTTCATTAAACATAACGTTACACAAATGTGAAACTGCTTTATCAGTTATTACATCCAAACATCCATTAAAAGCTAAGAATGACATGTGATGTTTGATCTATGTTAGTCTAATGTCTAATAAATGCATATTTAAGTAAGTACAAGGTCTAAAAAAAAAAAAACGTAAAATCAATCCAACCTTAATAAGTCTTGAAGATTTGGACCCATAATTATACCTATTTTCCCCCAAACCAAGAAGTCTAATTACAGATGCCCAAAATGAGGAGTTATCTTTATTTAGTATGTAATAAGATAAGAACTAAGTTCCGGATTGTTTTTCTATTATCAATTATATTTCTGTTACAATAAAAAAAACTTGTGATGTTGTGTGTGTGTGCCATGTCAGCTAGGGGTTAGGGTCAGCTGATTCTTGCTTCTGTTTCAAAGTTTGCTGCTACAAAAAACAGCAAGCTGTTTAAAAGGAACGCAGGAAAGATGCCTTTATCTTTTTCATGCCATTTTAGATGAGTAAATACAACATTTAACAAAACCAAGCGTCATTAGAACAACAACAGCTGGAACCACGTCGTGTTATTGTGGCCATGTACACCATCAGCACATTTCCCACTCCCCATGACCACAACAACCCCCACACACTGCTGACAAACGACAAAAAGACGAAGAAGAAGATGATGATGAAGAAGAAGAAGAAGAAAACACAGACTTACTTCAAAATATCATTGATACTGTGGAGCTGTTTTTCAGTAAGCAGACAGGAGCTCTTGTAAGGGCTGATAGTATCATATGTTCTGAGGTTTTAACCCAAAACCCAAAATGTCATTGCCTGTATGAGGAGATTAATGCCACCACACAACAAAATAAATGCAAGCGTGCATTTAAATGAACACAGGCAGACAAAAACAATGTTTAGCAATGACCATCTCAATCATTCTCAATTAACTCCACTGAAACCCTGTGGATCGAACATGTACAGACCTAAGCATATAAATGGGCTTGTAATGTTCTGCATGAAGGAGGGTTCAGGATCTTCACCAAGTGTCTCCAATCATGTTATACATCACAGAATCAGGCTCGGTGCTGTTCATGAGACCAACTAAAGATCGGTTGTGGTCAGGCTGATCAACTGAAAGCGGTGAAACGCAGAGGAAGATGCACTGTTTAAGAAACTTGAAAAAAAAAATTTGTGCTGAAACATTATGTGTTAAAACTATAAAGCATCTCTGTGTACATAACTTCAAAACATTACTCAGTGAATATGTGCCAATAATTCTGGAGTTAATTCTATATGTCTGTTATAGCAATATCTCTCACTTCTTTTTCATCATCTTATTCCTAATATTATTATTTTTATTCACCCTCTCTCTCTCTCTCTCTCTCTCTCTCTCTACACACACCACACACGCACACACAGACAGACATATATATATATATATATATATATATATATGTCTGTCTGTGTGTGTGTGTGTGTGTTATAAAAAAAGATGTGTAAAAAAAAACATA
>JAOTRN010000009.1:4268806-4280644 GCA_028566695.1 Bagroides melapterus
GGAAACTCTTTGCTTGAACATAAGCGGTAGTGTTCGATACAGATGTGTGCAGTATTCTAAATAAAACAGCTGGTAGGAACAAATCTGATTGTTTTAATCATTGATTTAGTGCATGCCTAACATCCTCTCTAATAGCACAAGGCCATCCTAATGATTTACTCAAAATGTTTGCTACTCAAAAGGACAGCATCAGTCAATATTACAATATGACTAGAAACAAAGCAAACCTTAAACACGTTTGTTCATATACAGTATGTGAACCTCATCTATGAATAAATCCATGTAACAGTACTTCATTTTTCATAATCTATAACTGTATAAACAACTCATGGAAAAGTATGTTTAAGGCATGAGAGAAATAGATTTAGACATTAATCCTAGAATAATGCAGCGTTTGAAGTGTTTGAATGATTAGATTTCAAGGTACAGTGTAGTTCTAGGGGACTGAGACAGAGACGGAGAAAATCTTTATCTAAAATCTGAATAGAGTTTGTTGTGGAAGACATTTGTATAAGTAAGTGGGACAGAACTGTTGGATCATCTTCCTGCTTCAGTCTGCCTGGCTTTGGCTTAACTTATTGTCTCACCTGTGTTTTGTTCCGTTGTTACTGTTTCGAATCTTTAAAAGGAAATAGAGTGGTCACGGAAAATAATACTCCTACTCGTGTCTAGATTTAAAGGTAAAAATACCAAACACGTTAACAGGTGTACCGGACTAAACCTCTGGAGATTTGAAAGAGCAAGACTACCTGCTGCGCCACCACGCAGCTCTGCTTGACTTTTTGGAACAGCTACAACAATAAGGCTCTGTATTTGCATCCTGTTGTGTCTGTCTCCTATTTGGTGCATCCAGTTCAGACTGGTCATGCTGTTGGGGGAACAAGCACAGGTTTAAACCCTCAAACAAATGGGAAAGCTATGTAGCTATGAGCGTGAAGGGTTTGGGTTTAAGGGGGTGACATAGGCAAAGTCATCAAGAGGTAAGACTGTGTATAAAATAACACAATACTTACGATTGTTATAATTTGTGCAAGATTGGCCTGGGTGTATAGGCAGTTACATCAGACATGTCTGCTGTCTGTCCTACATTTATACTAAACAGATGCATCTAGAAAGAATGCAACCTCTTTCCTTTTCCTTTTCCTTTTTTTTTTTTTTTGATTATGCATTAACCCTGTGCTGCTCCATAGATTAAAGGACATCTGACATGACATCTGTTTATCTGAAACATGGATTTCTTACTGCTTCATGCTATTAAGGATTATATGTCTCTACAAATCATCATATAATTTAGCTTCAGAATCACCGAGAATATAAGGAAATAATGAAAAGACTTTTTTGAATCCATCTCTGTCTAACATTTGGTTCAACAATGCACCAAAACAAAATGTCCAAAAACATCAGCATATGTTAGCTGCTCATGCTACACCGGTCTGACACTGCTGTCACAATACATAGCTCGAGCTCTGGTTTTGCCAATGCGTATCAGGCTCGCTACAAAACAATAGACGGAGCTTTGTCATTTAGACAGATTTGTGGTTGTCTACAGAGTGTGGAAATATTTTTATAGTGTGGACGCATTAAGGACTCCAACCACCCCAGAAACTGTCTTTTTACCCTGCACGCTTCCGTAGCCTGATGGGGAGGAGCTTCTTCCCCCAGGCCATCAGGTTCCTGGACTCGGTCTCTTAAAATCAGTACATCCTCACTTATATCAGTAAAGATATATAGACATTGTCACTCGCACACTACACCTTCTGCTTCCCTTTATTCCTGCTGTACAACCAGTTTACTCATCCTTCTTCTACATTACTGTTAATTTATGTTTTTTTTTTATACTTTTCTCTTAAGTTCATTTCTGATAATAATTGCACTGTCCACAGAGCGGATCTGACCTACGTTTTATTGCTAGTTATATATTCTCTATATAAGTGTGTATGTAACGAATAAAAATTGGAATCTTGAATCTTCCCATAGACTCAAAGGCAACTTTGGTGTTAATTATATTACTCACATCAGGACCCACGTCATAATTGATTCAAATCTTAAATTTATAAATTAGTGAACACTGCATTGTGCTTACCACAACTGTTTCAGTTGATGGAAAAAATAAAAGGAAAGCTAAAAAAATCAGTAGCTTATTCTGTTTTCTAATGTAGGACATCGCTCTTACTGTACGTCGAGGACGACCGGCTACGGCGTCTTGTCATTGCGCTGCACATGTAAGATATTCATCAAGTTCGCTTCAATATATGCTTCAATACGTTACATCAAGTAAAGAGTCAAGTCAAGTCAAGAGGCTTTTATTGCCATGTGGACCATATATATATAGTAGCTCAGCAGCACACAGTGAGACAAAACAATGTTCCTATAGAACCCTGTTACATAAAGACACCGAGCTACATAACACAACAAGGGCTGAAAAGAAAAAAAAAAGAATAAATAAATAATTAAAAATAACCTATGGACATAAAGAGCATGTGTGCAGCTTTGATTTCAGTCAGAATGTGTAGCTTGTACTTTAGGTACAGCAGTAAAGTATGTTGCTACAGTACATACCCCAGTGAAGGGCATTAACTTTAAACATATCTACACGAAAAAATGAATCCGGAAATTACTGTATGGAATTAAAAAACTGATAACACAAAATCTGCACCAAGTATACTGATTTCTTTATTTCATATATATTTTTTTTGTCTAGTGCTTTAAATTTTCTCAAAAGCTGCTCTACAGATATAAAAAAAAAAGGAGGAAACAGACTCAAAATGAATCTTTTCTTTAACCGTTTTTCCATTTTTCTGAACTTTTTATAATTGTCCCTGACTTCTTATGCACATTCTAAATAAATGTGACACGTCTGCACGATACTGTATAGCCTTATAATGAATATTAGTATGAATAATATACTGAATAAAGACATTCAGTGTGAGCGTCATAGCATTTATGATTAGAAGAGATGATTATAGGTACAAGGTAAGATTATTCACAGCCGCAGAGCGTCCGTGTTCTCTGAACGTATTGTAGGTCTGATAAAAGATTCAAACATCAAGAACAGTACAGTTGATTATTTTATTCATTTTGAAAGAGCAGCCACAATACTGAAGTAGCAGGGAGGACTAAGACTTAACACTAGAGCAACAGGGAGGAAAAAGACGTGACAAAATGCACAATAAAAGTCATAATATAACAAATAAAAACTGTATATACATTTAGATCATTTGAGGAGTTATTTACAGACCGAGACAGAGATTTCTGTACGTTAGTAACGTCATAAAAGCACTGTTTAATAGATGTTATCAAGGTTTTACTAGACAGCCAGAGTCTAATGCATCACTGTTGCAGTTCATTAATAATCAGTGAATTGCTTGCCAGCCTGACCATCCTGGCAATAACTCTCCATCACATATTCATCACGTGTCATTGACTGAATAACAGAGGTGTGGGATGGGCCGGCTGCATCTGCTTCATTCACTGCGGATAATCACCTAATCACATCTGCGAGTTTTACAAACCAAACCATTTGGCGCAACGACAACAGTCTTCACTCTGTCTTCACGTTCCCAAAATGAATATTCCAGACTAGCAAAACTCACTGGACCTTTTTACTGTATGTACCCCAAACAGCAGAGGCATAAATAAAGGGATCGGACTATCGGACCACCGGTCAGTAGAGGATTGCATGGAGGATTGAGTTCGACCCTGAGGTTTCCACCGCAGTTGCATTGAAGCCGAAGATCACAGAGCCGAGCGCAGCTGCCGGTCCTCAGAGAAAGGATCTGAATGAGAGTCTTCTCTGTAGAGTACCATGCTTTGAATTGGCACGAGGACACGGGTGCTGGAGTCTCGGCTGCTGGTTGACAAGTTGTTTTGAAAAAGAAGAGAATGGAGACGGAGGCATCTTGCAAATTGGATGGTTTATAAGAGGTGGTATTTCAAGCTGGCACTGAACATGAAAGGAGGAAGGAGGAGGGGGCGGCAGCAGGTTGTAAGAGGGTCTGAGCAAAAAAAAAACTATCAGCAATTACTTGAAAATCGAAACGGCACATCTGCAGAATAGTGTTATCCACCAGGGCTTAGTGAATGGTGTAGAAAAGAGCTGCCTCATTGTGCTAAGTGCAGTTGAGCTGAAATGATTGCTTGGAAAAAAAAATAGTGCCTTAGAGTTTTGTTTTAAAACTGGTCAACTGGTGAAGTCATCAATAATTCTACACTCAAAACCAGACTTTCTTTCGCTTTGGGGACCTAATGTACTCGTGAGGAACATTTTTTAAAAGTACGTTACACACATTGAATGCACACTCAGCGCCTAGGTTTCGAGGACCTGTTTAGCCGATGATAACGGTTAAAAAACGAATACTTGACCTATTATATTTCAGCATTCGGTCTTATTGTTAGAACACACCCAGCTATGTAAAACGCACACGGTGATTCTAATACAAGTGGACAGTTCCAGCTAGTTGGTGAGCCTCAGTGACACAGCACTAAATGAGGTCTATGGACATTGGATGAATTATTAAAAACTGCCTTTGGGGTCTTTCAGCATGGGTCCAAATTTCTAGCATGAGTTTGAATTTGTAATTCAAATTGATGCTAAAAGTTGCAAAGAAGTACATCCCGTCTTCTAAAAGCTCACCAGAGATCCGGTTTTATAGAACGGTTAGATGTTTACTCAGCTGTGTGACGTATTGATGAATTAAGGCCTCGGTGTTCATTGTGAG
Source organism: Bagroides melapterus (assembly GCA_028566695.1). Classification (NCBI taxonomy): domain Eukaryota; kingdom Metazoa; phylum Chordata; class Actinopteri; order Siluriformes; family Bagridae; genus Bagroides; species Bagroides melapterus. The sequence continues at coordinate 4,273,525 of JAOTRN010000009.1, forward strand.
GACACAAAGAAATTCGGGATACGTGAAGGAAATGGACATTGTGCAGAGACATCTCTGGTCAGCTCATGCAAATGGCAGCTGGGAGATCTCTGACTCTTAACACACTCCATGACCTGTGATCAATCATTACGAACGAGGAGCCCACCCATTCCAAGTACTAAAGTCATCTTAATTCTCTCCTATTTCTCTTTTTTTTTTTTTTTTTTTTAAAAAAAACAAGGAATCCAACAGCAGTGTCTCTTTTCACGATCATTTGTTGATATACATACCAAAGTTTCTGCTAAGAAATTTTCATGCTAGGCCAACGTGTCCTGGAATGATAAAGTTAAAAAAAATTTCAGTGTCTCAGACGTTCGGTCCCACAACTTACCCAGTGTGAGCAATACATAGTTTTTTACCATTGACAGATGTCTCGTATCTTAGCCATGATTCTTAGCCAATTTCTCTTTCCAGTGGAGTCTAATGGACGAGATCACTGCTTCTTTTTCAGGTCAAACAACAATATCTGATGGCTCAGAGACTACAAGGTGCTCCTTATTCTGCCTTTTACCAACTGGTTGGTTATGATTTCGTAAATGATACGGAAAAGTTGTTTAGCTACTGTTCTATTGCCTGCTAGCTTGAATTTGAATGTTTTAGCTATGCATCACTCACAAATTATTTAACTATCAATGTGGTAATAGATCAGAGTGCACTTTACAGAAAAACCAAAGTAAAAAAATAAGTTGTGCTATTCTGAACAAATATTATATTATGTCTGACGTACGTTAATATTTTTTACCAGACATTGTGTTTGACAATTTTCGTTTTATCAACAACTGGGAATTTTTTCATTGGTATCTTTTTGTCTAACAGAAATTCCTACACATACTTACAAATCCAGCATCATCACAGTTGGCACGTTGCATCTTCCAGTAGTCATGGAAATTGTCAGGAAAATTTAAGAGCACTACCTACAGAACCTGAGCACACGTACGCAAAAGCCAATACGAATCCCCAGACAGCGCTGATGAGTTGTTGTCTTCATACGTCCCTCTCAGACATCATGTCCTCATTCAGTATTCTTTCATCACTGACTTGTTACTTTTGTCTCGACTCCTACTCCAATTGACTCACCTTGACCTATGTCACGTCTGATACGTCGCTCAACGAAAGCCAGACAAAAAATTACAATGCACAGATGGCCTGATGAGAAACACTCAAACGTCTGCATAGTTTTACTACATGTCATAGATGATTAACCCTTTCAGTTTATTTTTTTCCCCTCAGGATTCGACTTGCTACCTAGCGCAGACCTGAGTACGTCAGGATTGTCGATATCTTCACTTATTTTCCTGTGTTTTCAACTCTGTGCTTTAAAGTTCTCTTAATATCGCTGGGGTAAATTAATGCAACAAGGGGCCAGGTTTTGAAAAACGTGACAGCTCGTGGATTACTGTAAGAAGTTCTAGTACTCGCTTTGAATGCAAATTGTAGGAAGTCATATGGCGCAGACAGTACAAAGCCTTTCAGGAAGCAGGTCTCACTAGTCATTAAAATCACAGGTATTTTCTCAAGGCTTTAAAAGGAAATAAAAGGAACATGTGGTTTTAAGCAATGGATAAAGTGTGTAGAGGCATGTTTCACTGCTTCATAATAGTGAATGCCACTGGAGCGTGTCTTTATGTCACACGATGATGATGTCATCGAAAGGGATCATTTGCACCCAGCATGTAGCCTGCTCTCTACTCACGGTGGGAAATATCTGTAAGTTTCGTATCTACGGTCTCTGTGCCGGAGCTGCTGACTGAGCTGCGTAAGACCAACACGATCAGTATTCACTCTGTAGATGACTCACCCGCCATTTCACCCCATACATATGCATTTTCTTCCCAAATTATCTGATGATCACGTAACATGAGGAAAATGAATTTCATACTTTTTTTTTTTTGCTCTTCACCGTCAGCGGGCTCGCGGATGAGGAAAAACGGCACCATTGTTTTCCTTCTTGCCTTCTTTAGTGAGAGGTTATGTGTTATTCTTACAGTTTTCTTTAAGTGTTTCCAGAAAAGTATTAAACACCTGCTCTGTGGATAGAACAGTGCTTACAATGTGTGGAGATTTTCGTGCTGGGTTTCCATGCATGTAATCACCTTTTCACCTCCCACAGAGACAGATGGACCGCATATTAGCTGCACACACACACACACACACACACACACACACACATATACTGGAGGTGGAAGATTGGGTTACAGTTCCTCGGCAATATTTGTCCTTAAATATAGTCTTCTTTTCACACCCTAAAAATTGCACATAAGTTCTCTCAGTTGTGGATCAACACCTCTACACTTACACATCTGTATAGTTCTCTAGATACAAGCACACAAGCACATGTATAGACTATATAACTCCTCCATATACCTATATATATATATATACTGAAATAGAGGACACTATGCAATTACACAAGCAGTCATAAAACATTGGCATTGTGCAAGGGCAGCTGTGGTGATGCAGATCTGAGAACGCTGACTCCGGTCTGTCCTTTACAGCAAACACAACGGCTCTTTGTCTCAGCTGGAGTGCAGAAATAAAACATAAAAGCTCTGTCTCATGTCTCAACACTGAATGGTGTTTAAAGCTTCTCAGTTTCTTCAGATTGTGCACGTTTAATAAGAGTATACCCACGGCGCGGACATTTTCAGACCGATCGGGTTCCGCTAGTGGTATTACATGCCAAATGTTCTCTAACGGGACCCTCTGTGTCTTTACAGGAGGAGCAAAGGTTGGATCATGATCAGGCTGAAAATAATCAGAGGGCACCTGAGTCAACACCAGACACCGTTTTAAAGGTTATAACATATCCACATGGGACACATCAGGGCCAAGACCCTGAACCGATCCACAGCCCAGAGGCCATGTTGGACAACAGCAGATGAGTATAATAACCCAGATTGTGAATTTTAGGTCACTAGGTGCAGGACACATTCCTGGACATCATGGTGGTCAATGTGGAACAACTGATTTGACTCGGGTTCACTGCCGTGTGAAGTAAGAATGGTTGGTTTGGCCTCTGTGTGTGAGTGTGTGTATGTGTGTGTGTGTTGCAATTATTCAAATTAGTGGAGAACAGCTTGTAGAGTCAAAGGTCAAAGGGGAAACTGATGATCAGGACAGCACAGGATGCTGGGCAAACAACCTAACAGCAAAAAAGAACTGAATGATGAAAGCATGTGGTTTTGGTGAAAGTTGGAGCCAAGACTTAAACAAAATAATATGATTTTTTTTTTTTTTTTTTTTTTTTTTATTAAATGCTTGTAAACATCCAGACTCTCAATTACACTTTGGTTAAAGTATCCTCACAAGAGATGCTTGCTTTCATACTTTGACATCAAAACTCTTGATATTTCACTTGCCACATCATTTCAAAATGTAATTTTTCTCCTCTTTGTTTTCCAGTCCTCCGTCTTTAATAGACCCGCGAGTGAGTAAGCGAACGAGACGAAAGCCACATCGCTTTAAGAAGAAAGACGCATTTGCATTTTATAATGAGTCTGCCATCCTGAAGTGGATGCCACAAAGTACCCAAACAGAGGTTTTGCTCATCAGCATATTTACAGAAGCTTCTGATTAACAAACCATGCAGAGAAAAAAAGCTTGCAAATTATCATTCAGCTTCCCAGAACATTTATATAATTTTGAGAATCACATTCACGAACGCCGTGTTGTGCAATGCTCCTAAAGTGTCTTTGCTATTCCTCGAATATGAAGAGATGAAGAAAACCTGATGCATTGTTCTCAAAGATTTCAGACGGCCTTCATATCGCGACAGTAATTTCATCATTCCATGTAAACCTTTTTTTTTCCCATCCGTTCCTCCTCCACCCCCTTTGCCTTCCCTCCATCATGGCTGATTTCATTAAATATCAAGAAGGCTATTAAAATACCCTTGTGTCTATAAAGATAGATGCCTAGCAACAATGGTATTCGGTATGATGAGGTTAAAATAGGGTGCTGTGCTACACATGCACACAATTTCTAGTAGCTTCTTGCTTGCATTGGTTTACCAGAGCAAATATTAAAAAAAAAAAAAAGAAAAGGTGGATCGATTTGGGAAAGAAGAAGCATGAGCACGACAAGCGCTGGTCAGACATAATTCATTAAGCATTTTTGACGGGCCAAGCAAAAAACTCGATGTAGAAAACTTTCCAGATTGCTGAGTATGGAGCGCTATAAATAGTGCTCATTCCTCCTTTTATGGGGTTTATCCGCCTTCTGATATGTAAGACGTGGCACTGCCTTTGCATACATAGGAAGTTCTTTTTTGAAAAAAAAATGTCTGATTAGTTTGTGTTGTGGCAAAATGAATGGCTGTCTAATCACTGGGCAGTGCAGTAGTAACAGGTAGCACTGTCTCCTCACAGCTCCCGGGTCTCTGGTTTAAGCCAAGTTTGAATTTATATCACAGTATTTTTTGCACGTTCTCCCTGTGGGGTTCCTTCAAGTTCTCTGCTTTCTTCCAATCTACCAAAAATCCTGCTGGTTGGTGGATTGGATATGCTAAATTGGACCACAACCCTGTTCCATCTTGATAGTGTTGCTTAGATAAGCTCCAAATATATCATGATCAATGAATAAATTAATAAATTACTAAATAGCATTTAATGGAAAAAAATGAATTATTTCCCCAAAACAAGACCCAGAGTTTTTTTTTTATCTCTTACACCACAGCAATTTGCCAACGCTTAAACATTTTTATTAATTAAAAATCGTTAGAGCTGCAAAAATATAATAATTATATATCTTCCTTCTACTTATATTTCTATCCTGAAGGTTTTCTCTTACCGGAAAACACTTACTCTGACTGTTAACAGCGCTGATACTGGAGACTCTTTCCATTAATGCTAAATAAACATCTCCTCACAGAAAAATGTCACCATAGCAACAATTAAACTCATTTCTGTTTATCTGTTCATGTGGCGCATTCAGCACGCAAATAACGACCTTGTCTAAGTGACAGTAAGTACAGAAAAGATAACATATTGAAACAAGATCGTTAACATAAACCATGCAGCGTGATCAGAGCTGCTGTTATCGAAAACTCATCAACACCTTCCGACCAATCAGAATTAAGATTTCAGTAGCACTGAGGTTTAAAGTTAATTACATCTGGAAAGTGGAAATTGATAAAGAGACAGATGGAACGACAATTAAATCAACTAATGGAAGCAATAAGGTTCCAAAGTGAAGGAGAAGCATAGAAAAAGCGAGAATACACAAAACAACCTTTTCCCTTTATTTTCATATGTCTGAAGCAGCAGTAGACATATGGCATCGTCAACATGCCAGTTGCCCAGTGCAGCGAGACACATTCTGCTTTATAGCAAGGGCTCAAAAGCTTGTTGTAGCAGGTGTACAAAATATGGAGCCACTTATTATTGCAGCACAAATAATTTTAGGAACATATTCCTATTCAGGTTGTACAAATATTAGATAAAATAGGCAAATAACATACACTTGCTGAGAACTTTATTAGGAACATCGTGCCAACACTGGACCGGGTTGGGTCGAGCATAATTTTGCTCCCAAATCAGCTTCAGGTCTTCATGGCATGGATTCCACAAGAGGTAGAAAAACTGCTTTGATATTCTGGTTGCATCACGCAATTCCTGCAGACATCCCAAAAGTGGTCTACTGGATTTATTTCCTGCGACTGGGAAGGTCACTGAAGAACTCTGAACTCATTGTGTTGTTTATGAAAGCATTTTTGAGATGACTTTTGGTTTGTGGCATAGTGTGTTATCAAGCTGGAAGTAGCCTTTAGAAAAACGGTTCATTTTGCTCATGAAGGTATGTGTCAGAGACTGGGACTATGTCCCGCCAGAGCACTGGGGGCACTGGCAAGTGTACTGTTGTTTTTCTTTATGTCATTATATCTTGTATGAGTTCACCTGTTTCCCATTACCCGTAATGTGGCTTGTAATTTTATACCCTTCCTTGTGTGTCGACACTTTGTCGTGTCATTATTCACGTCGTGTTCTGTTTGTCGTTGTGTGCTGTCGCGTTTATGTTTTGTTTCTATGTTCTGAGTAAACTTGATTGTGTTTTTGTTATATGTTATGTTATGTAACTGCTCTCGTATTGGTTAGAACAATGTCTTGTTTAAGTTAAGTGATATTTTGTCATGTTTTCATCAAATAATCCGAGCTCGTCTCTATCCCTGCACATGGGTCTGCTCAATCATGTCACACCATCACCGACATGGCAGTATGCACATGGTCAGCAACAATAGTGGTATTCAAGTGATTATTGGTTGATATTAATCAGCCCAAAATGTGGCATGAAAACCTCCCCTACACCATCCCACCATCACCACCAACCTGGACAGTTCATGAATCCACAAACCCAACCCAAAGGTAGGCTGGGTTGTTGGATTCATCCTGTTGGCATCAAATTCTGACCATCTGTGTTGCGTCAGCTGAAATCAAGACAAATCAGACTTCCCAGTCTTCAGCTGTCTAATTTTGATAAACCTGTGCCTACTGCAGCCTTATCTTTCTGTTCTTGGCTGACAGAAGTGGAACCTGACATATTTTTCTTCGGTTGTAGCTCATCTGCCTCAATGTTGTGCATTCGGAGATGTTTTTCTTTTCACCACAACCTTACAGAAAGTTTATCTGAGTTACCCTAGCCTTTCTGTCAGTTCGAACCAGTCTGGCCAGTCTTCATGGACCACTCTTATCAAGAAGTCATTTTCCGTCTTCAGAGCCGCCGCTCACTGGATGTTTTTTCTTTATTGTGCCATTCTGAGAAAACGTTAGAAACTATAGTACATGAAAATTACAGTACAGTTCCAGGAGTACTCGATCCAACCCATCTGGCACCAACAATCATGATATGGTCAAAATGACTGAGATCACATTTTCTCCCATTCTGATGGTTGATGTAAATATTACCCAAAGCTTCTAGCCCATACGCTGCAAAAATGACTTTCTTACTTAGTAGTTTTGTCTTGATTCCAGTAGAAATGTCTAAAAATTCTTAAATCAAGATTCGTTTTCTTGATGAGCAAAATGACCTAAGAAAATAAGTCTCGTTTTCAGACAAAAAATATCAAATTTAAGTGAATTTGTGCTTA
>JAOTRN010000009.1:4280744-4292233 GCA_028566695.1 Bagroides melapterus
GATAGATAGATAGATAGATAGATAGATAGATAGATAGATAGATAGATTCATCTACAACTCACATCTACAACTCATATATACAACTAAAATAAATTGTGATGCCATCTAGCTCAAATATGAGTACCTGAATCCGGACACCTGTCTGGGAATCTGGCTTCATCCGAGGTGAATGACATTAAACTATCATAAGTCTAGCCAGTTTAATGAGCCTTTTAAATGATCTGGATGACTTTCATAAAGACAGAAATCTGCAAGACCACATATGATCTGCTTATAGTGCCATCCAAACATGTTCACCCTTTTTACAACCCCCTACACTAATGTCATGTGACCTAACACGTTTCATGACCACAATCGAGACGTGGGCACTTGGGTAAGTGGTAAAACGTTAAGATGAACACAAATCCAGACGCCTTGAGTAATTATTAGTACACAATCTAATTACTACTAATTGCTATAATTACACGACGTGTGCATTAGAGCCGGACTGAGTATTACCCTCATTAAGCTCTTGAAGGTGGAGAAGAGTTCCTCTCAAATGGTGTCATTTATCTAGCGTCTGTCTGGATCGGAAGATTATTTTTTCACTTTCGGCTGCTTGTCAGAGAGAAATTTTACCTACCGAGGAAATGACTTTTAAACATGCATTTATCAATTACTACAAACACTTGTTACTAAGTCGATGATATCTTTGATCATGTCTAGCCGCACACCCACAACAGAGTCTCTTTTCATCTATTGTGTCCATAAAGGACGTCCATTATGCTATAGTTAGTCATGAATGAATGCTGAAATGTGTCAGTTTGTTCAACCTGCTCCTCTCCTGTGTTTGTTCAGAAAAAAAAAGTGTTCAGAGGAAGCTTTGAGACCACAACACAACGCAATACAAGCAACTTCAGAGGCTTACTGGCCATCAATAGAAACGATGCCTATTCACACAAAGACTGTAAAGCTTGTGTATAGTCGAGATTTCACGTCCTCTTGTAAAACGAGCTGGTCTCTGAGCTGCGAGTAAACCCTGCTCACATCTGGTTTCAGAGTATTCTACAAGGCTTTGACCTCTGTGCTCGGAGATTTGAATCGCTGATGAGCTGTTTCCTTGAGCTTAGTTAAAATGAAGCACTCGCTTTAAGCATCACTGGTAGAGAAACAGCCTGAAGTACAGAGGTAATTCACAATGTTATTATGTTTTCCATTTCAATTAAGTAGCTGTTTGGGAAACTCTGATGAACTCTGGTTGCTAATGCACTGTTTCAGATCCTAGATAATTATATTAATTGGAAATCTTTTGTTACAGCCATATTCCGAAAATCTTCGAGTCGACAAGGGAACTTGTATAATGCACATGGATTGCAAGAAAAAACATTGATGTAATAAAGATGAAAGTATAATCAAAGTCTTTTTGGAAAAATTTTATCCCATGCTAAAAGAGGCCACCCACCTCTCAGAGTCAGTCCAAAACTCCCTCATAAATTAAAACGATGCTCAGCGTGGCGCTAGAGTAACCCTGCATTCTGCCTCTGGCATGGGTAATTGATTAGGTCGAAGGTCAGGGGCTAAATGACAGTGGCTGCAGGCCGGAGGAATTTCCTGTTTCTGTATCTATAATTCAGTGGTTTCCTGAGTGTGCATGTTCTCAGTGTGGCTCAGCAGACATCCCAAGCTTTCCAAACCAGTCTCCTGCCAACACAGCCACAAATTCAAGACTCTGTTGGATGCTCTACTTGGCTCCCATGACTCAGTGGAGCAGCCTTTAATTTAAAATAATCTGAAACCCTGGGACTCTGGTCAGCATCTATTATCTCTTCATAATCCAGTGACCATATCAGTCAGTCATCAATTTTTCGTAATAATTTGATTGATTTGATTGATGATTGATTAATTTATTCCATGAAATGTTCAACATTAAGTGACAAATAATTCAACAGCAGATTGTGCTTTAAGAGCTAAAGTCCTAAAAACCTTTATTCCTCTTATAATTTTTCCATTTATTAATTTGTGTTCGTTTGTTTATTTCTTTTTTTTTTATTCAGCATAGATTTAATGTGATAGATTTAACTTTAAAAAAGAATGAGAAAAAAAGAATAGCACTATTATTTAAATATTGCTAACCATGAATGTCAGAAAGGCATAAAACCTCCACACAGCCCATTAAAAACTCTCTATATAAAGTGACCAAATGACCCCAGAGGTGATAATCTGGTTCAGGAAAAGTGACCCATGCGAAAAAAGGATTTTTAGCCCTGAGGGTCCTGAAGCTCAAAACCGCTAGACAGTGTTTCCTTACCCAGTGCTGTGTGCAGCTGCTGAAGAACTGCAGAGTGCTAAGTAAAAATCAGGAAATTCCTCTGGGGATAGAGAGGGAACACTTCACGAGGGGATTTCAGCACTGCGGGATTAAAGCTTGCTGCTAGATTCCCAACAGCCTCAAGTGACAAAAAGAAAAAAAAAAATCCAGAACTCTCTCCATATTAAACAGAAGCATATATCACTTTGGCTGCATTAAACAGGTTTATAGTAAATAAAAGTTAAATGTTTTCTTGGGAGCTTGTCTGCACGACTCAGACTTGCGTGAAGCCCGATGGGCCGGGTGGGACTGCGTCGAGGAGGCTTTAGTCAAATTTTCTGGCATTTATGCTTGCCAGAGTTTCTGCGATGTAAGGCTGGGAGCATCTTCAAGTTCGCACAGGAAAACTTTTCTAAAGGAAGACAAGACTTCAAAGCTAGAATCGGGGATGAGCGCAGAGCAGAATAAAATCCTCTGACACCCGAGTCATGCTGGGCATCGCTGGAAAATGACACCTCTTGTTTCATCTACGTGCCGGAATACGGAGGGTCTGCTTAAATAAATCTTTTAAACTCAGGCACTTTGTAGTTAAGCATTTAGGAATTTTAATTTAAGTATCAGGAAAAAGACATAAGTGCATAAAATAAAAATAAAGAAAAAACAAGAAAAAAAGAAAGAAAGACATTTTGGGTTTTCAAAACAAGCATCCTTGGATTTGTGTGTATATTAGAAAATAACACCTTGTGTGTACAGTTCACACAGGTTTCTCTACAGGTTCTCACCTTTTACATAAATATTCTTAGCAACACTGTTTAAAAATGTATTCCCAAGACATAATGTCCATTGAACCAAAGAGTAGGAGTTTTATATTACTAACAACTAGAAGGAAAGAGCTAGACATTATGAATTCATTAACATGATCAAGGCAAGGTCTGCGTTCAAGATGGTCCTGTCATGCATTTACTTTAAAACCTGGAGCGTGGGCTTATGATCTTCTTCCGGCGCGCAAAAGTCGTTCCGCATCCGCCGTATTAAACACGTACACCTACGACACCTGCACTTAAACAAAACTGTTAATTCTGTCTATATTCTCACTCTCTGTGGGCATGATTTAATAAAATCGTGAACGTAACACAGGACTGTGCTTTTTCAAATGTCAATTTAAGTAATTGTCTACTCAATTGCCTGAGATTGTTTTAGAGTGGGGGAAAAAAACAAGGAAAGGTATGAATGACATCCACTACAGGCCCACATATAGTGTGTCATAATATAATTGCCGCTGTTGGACATACCGCAAGCTGAGAACTCATTTAACTTCTGCACACTGGGAAGACTGTCTGGATGGATGTGTGAGGCATTTATTAACCTATTCACATACAAAAAAATAGTTACCTAAAAAAGTTACCTGGATAATTGTGTGTGTGTTTGTGTGTGTGTGTGTTCTGTGTAGCTCTTCCACTAAGACCATCTTTCCAGCATAGAAGTCTGTTATTACAGGCACTTGGTTGTTTTCATGATCCGTAAGGAGTCACAAAGTAAAAAAAAAAAGAAAGAAAGAAAGAAAGAAAGAAAGAAAACGGCATCGGAGACATACAAACGCGTTGCGCTGTTTTCTCTAGTCAACAGAAATTGAAGGATTGTATGGAAACCAAATATCCACATGGCTGTTTGTTGTGAAATCAATTGAAAGTGAGGGTTTCTGGAGCTTTTAATGGGAGCGTTCGTGACCGCAGGGCCTGAAGGAAAACAGGAATGTTTTTCTGTTCTAGAAACAGAACATTTCTTTTAAGACTGCTGGCTCCTACTGAGTATATGCCAACAAGTGATCTGTTACCTTTAACCCCAGAAAGAGATAGAGAGTGAGACAGAGACTGCTATTGATCTTAAAAGTAGTTAATTCCCAAATGGTTTTCTCTGCTCCGCAGGGTGAGCTGTAATTCCCACAGGTTGCAGCAAATGGTATCACAGCAGGTGAAAGGTTGGGAATACGGATAGAAAACAAAACCCATCATTGTGGTCAATTTTATCATTTTGTTCGTGTTCTTGTGTAAGGGATGCAAAATCTTAAAAAAAATTATCAATTCAAACCCTAAAAGGTTTCTATTTTATCCTTCTGGCAGAACCTTCTAGAACCATATTAGTAGACTAATGATGATTTAGATTTTATATATGTAAATACGTATATCGTTTATTTTTCTCTTTAGCAGCCAAGAAGCAAATACTCATTAATTTCATTTCTAGAAACTTCATGATTTCCAATATTTTGTATCACAAAAGCATTCCTTCCACACCACAGCAAATTTTATCTATTACAGCCAAATATTTAGCCATTTATAGTTAAACATAACACTGTTACCTCACACTGTCAGGTAAAAACTGTCTCTCACTGTAAGACATACAGAAAATATCTCGTTACACAGAGACAGAAAAACCTCACATCCTTGGTCTTTATATGTCTGTATAAAATCAACAGCTTTACAAACCTCTGGCTCAGGAAAATCTAAATGCCAACATCTAAAAAACAACTAAATATCTCCTTAAAGAAAGCTTCACAGTAACACTGATTATATGGTTTTTTTTTTAAATATGTACATTATTTATTTATTTACAAATGACACTATCACGATCGCCAGCCGTGTAAATTCCATTCGATTACAAATTAGAACGAACGTTAAATGTAAGCATGTGATTTGCATCGATATGTAAAGCTGATGTCATGGAAATTTTAATCACAATCTACTGACCAATCAGATTTGAGAATTCTACGTGTCCGTGAACCAAGAAGGTAGTGCCTGTCCACTTTAAAAGAGGTCTGTGATGTCAAGAGCTTACATTTTTCTTCACGAGAGCAGTAATAAAGGCAGGAAGCAGGATTTGCAATGTCACCTTTAACCCTAGAGAAACCAGAAACTTCTATTGATTTTGGAAGAAATGATTCTAAATAGACTTTCTGTCCTCCTCAGGGTACACAGGTATCATTCCAACAGGTTCTGGTGAAAGTGCAGATAGAAAGTTTGTGGAACAGTAGTAATGAAGTTAATGACAGAAAATGGCCCAGAACGTGAGTGATATGCCTGTCGAGGTACAGTATAAGAGCCTAAACTCTTTACGTTACTGTCTCCATGATGTTCCTGTGTCTGCGTGGGTTTCTTCATGACTTCTACATAGGCCAGTAGGAGGATTGTCTACTCTAAGACAGTAAATTACTGCGAAGGTCCAGATCCACTGTGTCACCTGAAATGAATGTGAATGATTAAAATCTTTTAGGGTTCATTAGTTTGGTTTATCATGTTTCACTTTTCATCCTGCTCAGACTTTACCCAGGTTTAGCAATAAATCCTGGCTGTTCGTAATCTGACGTTTCACACTGTACACTCCTAAACCCTGGGTTAACAGCAGTTTTTTTTTAATATTTGCGATGCCGAAAATAATGAGTGGATAAATACAGCGTGCGGCTATTTAAATAACGGCTTGTCTTGTGAGAAAAAAGGACGCTGCCATTCTGTGCCTGAGCAGGTATTATTATCTTTCACAGCTTTCTTATTTTTGGGCCTTTTTATGTTTGTTGTGTAGTTAACCAGCTCTTCACCGATATCCAACTTCCGCTAATTTTTGTGTCACATATTTCCCGCTTGCTACGGCGCACATTTCCTTGACGTTCAGTGTCTTGTTCCCTGACGTTATCGCTGAGCCGTTGCTACGTTTTGGTTTTCACGTGATGTGATGCACATGCTGGTCAATTTCTAATCTGAGGTCTGTTGCTAAGCACCGCATTGTTTCACACTGTACAAATTCGGCGCACAACGGCAAAGTTGTGCTAACCCTGCTTCAGAGCAGAGTTTCTCTACTTCGGGTATAAAGCAGTGCTAACCCAGCGTGTAGTGCACACCGATACGTCTGTGCAGTGCGGATGTATACGCTGACTGATGTAAGTGTGTGAAAGAAAGATATCAGGAAAGAAAGAAAGACACAACAGGTACCCATTTAGGAAGTTAAGGACACTTAAAGGAACAGCTTTACACAAAATTAAGTGTCCTAACTTTATAAAGAACCCTTGAGGTACAATTTCTTTGAGTGTACAGCCAGTCTTAGCGCATTTGTTCCATCACGTTCAATTAAAGATCTACTTCATGGTCTAATGGGTGTATGAGGAATTGCCAGGAGGTCTAAATTGATATACTTGTGTTACAGTGTGGGAAAGCACATTTATTAAAGTTATTAGATTGCTGAACTGAAACCTCAATGGGGAAAAAATAAATAAATAAATAAATAATAATAATAAATCTCTAAGGGTCTCTAAGGGTCTCTAAGGGTCTTTTAAAAAGGGAACATATTTCACACACAAATGTAAAGAAAAGCTAATTTGATATAAATATTGAATATATAAATACATTTAAATTGAATATTTTGCTACACACACACACACACACACACACACACACATTATATATATTCTTCATAAGCCCGGTAATGAAAGCAGGAAACAGTATTTGCATCGTTGCATAATAAAGCCTCTGAACTTTCTGAAAACAAAAAGAGAATGCTGCTAGCAGGAAGTGCTTTTGATTCGGTCATTTCAATGCAGCCTTTTATCCCGCACACATCCACAGTCACTGTCGCTGCTGCCTTCGTCCATGGCATTTCAGCTGAGCTGCTAATTAAGGTGACTTCACAGGAGCGCATCATTGCGTTTAGTCATAGCAAATTCAGATCAGCAAAGAGCAATTAATCAGCCGGTGACGGAGAGCAAACAAAAGGGCATCAATTTTGAAGAGGAAGAGGCTGCTTCATTGTATCATCACACTGGAGATTAGGCTTTAATCTCTTCCCTGTTAGTTTCAAAGATCCTTTCAGTTTAATGAGTGTAAGCATTCAGAATTCATACAGCCGACTCATACAACAGTATTGTTTGCCTCTTTTTTTTCTAGACCACAATGGAATACCAATGTTCTTGATCAGCTGGAGTCTACATCCAGCAGTGCTTAAGATTATTTTTGTAATTCAACATTTAAGCAAACAAAGCCATTAATAAGTTGTTCATTAGAGGGTGACATCTATTAAATTGGTCATTTATGTCATTTCAGGCTGAGAACTGAGCTGTGAAATGGCTGCTATGCATGGTTGAAATCTCTGCGCTCGTCACGTCGTGGTATCATGTTCGTTCTGTGGTATTCACAAAAAATTTCTCGAATAACTTCTTCATGAATATGACCTTTTGTCTAAAGTGCAGCTATCAAAAAAACTTGCCCTCTGGATGCGAAAGAAGCTCTTGCGAATTGAAAAAAAAAAAATGCCTATCTTGGCAGAATATCTTGCCAGACATCTAAGCATTCAGACTCTGGCATTGGTAAAACATAATTGCACACTGTTCCTTCTTTTGTCCTGGCCATTTTAAAATGCCAAGCTGGAAAAAAAGCATCAGCTTCCTACTAACAAGGGATGTGCAGAAAAGAATTAGAGAAGGAGATAAGCAAAGAGAAAGAAAGAAAGAAGAATGACCAGGACATCTCTGACACCTTTATTTAAGATTCAGGGTACAGAGCTACAGCTTTGGCCTGGTCTGCAGTGCTGAAATCATCTCTGTAGGCGTATGCGGTTTCCTTCGCGGAACGAAGAGCGGCTTTATTTTGATTGTCTGAGCCTCAGAATTGGATAGGGTTGGCCAAGTTTAGCAAATGTCAACATATCCCAAAGGTCTTGAGGCACTAGTGAGTGGATAGAATAATTAATAAGGAGCTGGAAATCCATGTGGGATGTTGAAAACATGCAGTATGATCGCTGCTGGGAACAAACAGCACAAAGAACCACATGTGGATTAGTTCGTTAGATCTGCATAGAAAAAAAAATAGCAGGAGTTCGGTTACACGCCCGGCCTTCATCGCCGAACAAAGGGAAATGCTCTGTGCACAGAGGAGCTCTGTATATGCAGGTGGGTCTTTTTCTTATGGTGACCAGTTTGACAAATGTCCACCATTTCTCTTGCACTAAGGGAAATGGTTTGTTGAACTTTCCAGAAAATTAGAACGTTCCATCTGAACGTGAAACGGTGTTACTGAACTGCAGGACATTTATACTGGAATTATAGCGTAGCAGACTCGGTGTTTATTTCGACTGGGTTCTGGGGAAAACGGAGCAAACGAGCTCTCCATCAGGCCAGCTGGGCAGGAGAAGTCCATCATACAGGTTTATGGCTTCAGCTCGAGGGCTTTTGAGCAACTGATCTGGATAGTTTAATGCTGACTGCTTCCACATGTCGTGCATTTCTACTTGAGAAAACTTTCCCAACGAACCAGGTCACTCATTTGTTATACATACAAATGTGGCGACTGTGGTATACAAATAAGCTTACATCACTCTGTGTCAGGAGGTTAAAACCACAGCTCTCTCACACTCCATTTATGCATTTAATAACACAGCTCAATGCTACTTGAAGTAATTTAGGGGCTTAGTGTTTCATAACAGAACTGAGGAAACTCATATCTGGCATTTTCAACCATATTTTCAAGGCAGACACACACAAAGACTTGGCACAAACATGAAACCAACAGAACCTGGGGTTTTAGTTCATTTCCCACCAACTTTAGCAGCAGCTTGAACAATCACAGTGAAAACAGCAAAAGTGTCTTGTGCTTTTCAACATTTCTGTTTATTATCAACTGATAGCTACGGAAATTGATAGATTTCTTCAAAAAGGAAGACGTTTGGGAACGTTTGACTCACAAAGTACACATTAAGAGTCGACTCGGAGAATCAGAGAATCAAGTGACTCTTTAGAATCAACTCCTTCTCCTGAGAGAACAACATAACAATTTGGGGTTATTGATAAAACGAATTATTTATATCTAGACAAGGAACCTATTTTTAAGAAAACCATGCTAACAAAGTAAGCGGAAGCTGCATGTTAACATGAACGGTGGTGGTCAGGACCTGTAGATTGAATCATTGTTTATAGCTGTACTGGAATCGATTGTGTACACACTTTATGATATAAAAATCTTCCCATAAATCCTACCTATTTATCTTGTCAGCTAGCTGTAGGAAGAAGGTCCTCCACAGGGGACTGCAGTTTTTCAGCAAGTATTATGACCTATTTTTGAGCAAGAAGGGTACACAAACTAAAGAATACACTAAAGGAAAAATAAGGGGGAAAAGCATTTTAACACAATGAAATGCCCTCAAGGAACAGTACGCCATGTCACGACAGAGAACAACACACCACTGAGCAAAGGAGTTTTGCACTTGTCTTTATTGGTGTTGTTTCAGTGAACCATGGGCTGAATGACAGGAGCTAATGTAGTAATAAGTAATCGCAAAAAATGCAAACATGCTGTGTGCAAATCAACTGGAGCGCTCAAATGAGAGCTATTATCATTGTGACAAACTGTAAACAACCAAATGTTAAGCCAGAATTGCTCTCTTTCCTAAATGCAGGCAAGTTTCACCTCTGAATGTCAAATATGCTTAAACATCATCCCAACCTTTTTAATCACAAGATGCAAATTGGGTTCTTTCATTTGCGCTGCGTGCGTTTGCGATGATCATAACGTGCCTTGTTTTCTTTGCCGTTATTTTACGCTCAGAGTTCATTTGTAAATGTGAATGCGGATTCCTCACGGCCTCAGTGTGATATAATAAAAGCTCCTTTTTCCTCAGTCATTACAACTGTGCTTCATTCAAGTTGTGTGCATGTAGCCCTCCCCCATCTTCAGTCGGGCATCTCTATCGGGCTCTTTCCTCCCGGGGCAGGCACTTCGACCTCTCTAACGCGGCCATGTGGCCATGTTGAAGGGAAGCCGTTGTGTGGCTGCATTCACAGCAGGCTGTTTCTGCCAGTGCGACTCTGTTGGCCTGAGCTCAGAGGTTATTCCTCTCAGACACGGCCCCAGGTGTCCATACTTCCTCCTTCATATCTCTTCCAATTTTGTCCTCTTACAGGATGTCGAGCTCACATTACACTCACATTCGCCAGAAATAACAATCAACGGCTTTCAGCCAAGACCTTGTTTGCAGATGCAGCTTATACTGAATATGTACATGGAGAGCCAAAAATTTCCTTCTAACTTTTTTTTTTAAAGAGAGTTTAAAGCGCCAAAAATTATAATTATATATATATATTTATTTATTTTTATTTTTTAACCTCTTGGGACACAAACTATAATGTTGTGCATCTTTCTTCTAATTTCTTCTCAGAGTTTTTCAGTTTAATAGATTGATTTTACTTTAATTGTGGAAATTGATCAATGGGCCACATTTTAAAATCATTTAATAAATATTTGTCTTTTTTAATTTAAATAAAGCCTGATATGTAAAGATAAAAGTAATGGCACGTCACATGGCTAAAGTAACTCTTGTTCCTCTGTACACAGTTCATGACATCTAATAGAAGCCTTTTTAAAGCTTCTTCAAAGCTTAATTCAACGGACACCATCTGTCCGTTTTGATGTCAAGTCACAAAGACGACAGGCTACGACCTAGTGTTTTAAGTAACAACGTAATAGGGAGTAGACTCATGACTACACACAGTCATACAGCGTATGTTCTAGCTGCTTGTTTCAGTGGTTTGTAGGTGTACTTACATATAACTCGGTTCAATAGAGCAGGCGGGCTTCCTTTCACTAATTGGAAATTTCAACACGAAGACATCTCAAAAGGTGAAAAACCTTTCCTTCACCCAGTATTTGTAATATATCATACACAACAGTTAACCCCAGTTCACTAACTTGATTGGTTGAGTGGTTTTTCAAGAGTGCCTCTAACCCCAGTTTGGCGTTTCACTGTAAATCGCTCCGCTCGTTTATGTTCGCCATGTAGAATTCAACTTCCCAGTTCATAACAGTTGCTATAGTGGTGTGAACGATATCGTGGACGGAAACGGCAAACAATATTTTTCAGGAACGTAAATGATGGATGGAAAGAAGAAAGCTTGTTAGTCGAAGGTGATAAAGAATGGACGGAAATTCTACAGGAATTACATTTGACTGGAATGCACAACTGAACGTGCGCTAGCTAGCTAACTACACGCGAGTGAGTGTGGCTTCTTTGCTAACTATTTTAATAAACAGAATTTTTTTGGCCAGATTTCACAGACTCAAAATGAACTTCTTAACTAAGCCACTGTTATATAAAAGCAATAATGTACTCGCAGTGGTGCAATTATACAGGATATTGACGTGGCTGTGATTATCTATGGCGAATCGCCGTC
>JAOTRN010000009.1:4374401-4388836 GCA_028566695.1 Bagroides melapterus
TTAACCGTTTATTGTTTATGTTATTACTTAGTGCTTTTTATAGAAGTTTCTTTTAATGTAGAAATGTTTTCAAAAGCCTCATTGCATATGGCTTTTGTTTGGATGTTCCCAAGACTTTTGCACAGTACTGTAATGCTTAGGGTAGATATATACACCACTTTTGCACTGAATTAATTCAGATTGACAAAAACTTTAAATTTCTGAAAGGTTAAATGCATGAACATTGAAACTTATAATAAATAAACAAAAAACAATAATAAACATCCATGAACATACTGTATTAGACCAATTCTTATCTTCAGGGACTAATAATATTCTCGTTGTTTGTTATCTGAAGCCCTCCTGATCCTCCTGCTGTATTCAGCTGGTTCGGGTCTGGAGCTGAGCCCCAGCGTGAAAGAAATCATCCTGCCCGCTAATGCCTCCATCTCCATCACCTGTTCGGGCTGGGCGTCTGTTTCCTGGCGCTACAAAAGAGATGAGAAAGGAGCTACGTTTCGAACAGAGAACCGATCCCGCACTTCTAGCGTTCTTCACCTGGAGAATGTTACATGGAAACACACAGGAGTGTACGTGTGCAGTGAGAACGGCTCTGAGGAGAACAGGGAGGTGGCCATCTATGTGCCGGGTGAGAGGCAAAGCATTTGCACATACACTGATAATACACGAACAATATATAATAATTTGACTACAATAAGAATGCATAGAGTTAAATATTAGCATTTTTGTATAAACGGAGAACTTAGAATACATAGTTTGCATGAGAACTATATGACAATTCTAGACACATCCTGAAGAAAATTTTTGTTTAGATGAGGTTTTTTTCCTTATAAGAATTTTACACTTGTATTTTGTACTTTACCCCACCCTCTGCTCCATACAGTCCCGTCCACAATCCAAGATATTATGCAGCCTAGGGTTTAATACGTGCTATATAGAGATTTTAAAGGTAGCAATTTATGTGCATATTAATTTGATGGATGATTGAACAAGCCATGATGGATAAATCTTTTCAAACATGATATTAACATAAGAGACAAGATAAATAAATCTTAGGAGGACAGGACAGAATATTCTCAGAGAAGAAGGTTGAGGACAAGGTTTAAGTATCATCTTGAAGAAACCAGCTGATTTAATATATATTGTAATATATTGTATTGTAATATTATAATATATATTGGATTTTAACCTCGTGTCATTTAGTGTGAAGTGGGTGGATATTATCTGCAGCATTTTTAAGTATTTTTTCCCAGTTTGTTCACCCTACTTTCATTCAACTTCCAGCTCTCTCCTATCATGTGGCAGCTCGTAATCAGAGAGGGTGAAGGTTAACACATGCTTCCTATGAGACACTTGAAGAAACAAATGCATTTTTTCAAACTGCAGCTCATGCTGCGTTGACACACTGATGTGTTGACACACTGATGCGCTTACACACTCGGAATCCTCTTCTGTCCTCTTCGCATACATGATCTCATAGACGTCTGTGATTGGCTAGTGTTGCTCCAACTCAGAACTGTTTAAGGACAATTTCTTTGCTCCCTTGCAAACTCATGATCACCTGACACTTTTCTGTTGCTCTTCACTTTTATTTTCATCATATAATTTCAGTCACAGGGTGGCACGTTGGCTTGCAGGTTAGCATGTTTGCCTCACACATCCAGGGATGGGGGTTTGACCTTGCCCCGTGCTTTGGGGGTTTCCTCCCCCGGTCCAAAGACATGCATTGTAGGTTGATTGGCATCTCTAAATTGTCCGTAGCGTGTGTGTGTGTGTGTGCCCTGCGATGGGTTGGCACAGGGTGTTTCCTGCCTAACCCCTGAGAATAGATCAAGATAAGCGGCAGACAATGAAAAGGAAATGAATTTCAGTCACAATCATATAGTTCTTTGACCCTACTGCTGAATTCTTCGATATTCATGTGTGGTTTTTTTTCATAAGCATTATTAAAACAATAACATGATTTTGTCTTCTTCTTTTACCCTGTGCTCTTTCCTCTTTCTCTGTTTCACTTCTGTTTTTTTTTAACTTACTCCTGCTCAAACACATGAACTGCCACAAATAATCTTATATGAGAATTGATCTATATACTGTATAATTGCTGTTAATATATTGGCTGTCAATCAAAAGTGTCATTAATTTGAAAAAAAAACTTTTACCATCCTTCTTATCCTTTTTTTCAGACCAGGATGAGTGGTTTTTGGAGAACGACTATTATGCAGTCACTAAGACAAGTGATGAAGGAACAGTCCCCTGTCTGGTGACAGACCCAAAAATAAACGTGACCCTTCACGACAAAGACACGGGTATCTCAGTGCCGGGCAAATACAATCCCACCAGTGGCTTTACAGGAATATTGGAAGACAAGATTTACAAATGCAGAGGAGAATACAACGGAGAGGAAAAGTGGTCCAATTTATTCTACGTCTTCAGCATCTTCGGTAGGTGTCTATGACAGGAGAGAATATGTGATGAATGTTTACTAAAGGGCTACCTGACATCTTCATAAGCCACTCACAACACCTTACAGATAATCAGTAAAGGTAGTTATAAGTTGTTTTATAACTGTGGAATAACATTTTTGATGAGTCTTACTGTAGAACATTATGACAAGTGATGACTGAGTCATGGACTGAATGGTTTGGGATCAGAGAAAAACATTAATATATATTATCTAATGTATACAGTAATAGAGTTATGTATAGAATAGTACATACTGTAATATACCATATAGTACATACAGTATAATAAGAAAATAATCTTGATCTTTTGAATAGATAAATAAATAAATCTTTTCTTATATGTATAAATCATAAATGACATCAAGATATAACGATTGATTAAATCGTTAGTTCTATTAAATATTAGTTCTATTAGATTTTTATATCACTTATATTCATTAAAATCTTATATTAAAATCTAAATTAAACTTAATTTACTTTAAGATATTTAAATTTCTATAATTCTATCTATTTTTGTAAATAAGTAACAAAATAAATAAATTATTAGCACCATTCACCGACATACCAGAAGTGTGCTGAAATACAAAATCACCTTGAACACAAAAACAAACAAAACTTCAGCACTTCAGGAATAAGTCTAGATATGTTTATGCAGGTTATTTGTCAGTTAATAAACTGACACAAAAAAAAATCTGTTCTATCTTTTATCAGTTTATTTAGGGGTAAGAAAGGACACTTTATGAGCACTCAAAACAGAGCATGATTATGAATTTATCTTTAAGGACATTGAAAGTCCTTATGTGACGGACATATTGTCCTCTACTTAAGGAGAAAATGATTTTTGTCCTATGTATCTTGACCTGAACATGTAAGGATTAGAGTGATGTATTCAAATCTTGTTGATAAATGATCATAATTAGCATTTAAGAGACCGATTCTTATTTCTTTGAGATTCAGCAAAAACCGCTGCTGCACTATTTCAGCAAATCTGCTTTATAGTTCTTCCAAATGTAGCAGGTCATGAATAACTTTTATCCTGGGTGGGGAAAAATGTTTGACATGCAGACATCTCCACATGTGTGCAACATCTGTCCACTTTATTTCCCGTCATTTCGTTTGTATCGCTGTTCCCCTTCTGTTCATAAACACACAAGTTGTAGAACACAGCCTCCAAACAATGCTTGTATTATGTGACTCTGTATCTCTTGTTCACATGGCCACAGTTCCTGAGACGCTGGACGCCCACATCAATGCCTCGAAGACGGTGCTGAAACAAGGCGAGCCGCTCAGCGTCAACTGCACGGCCCACGGAGTCGAGCTCGTCTTCTTCTCCTGGGAGTTTCCGAACAAAGATGTGAGTGGGCCAAAAAAATAAACTGCCCCATCTAGTTTTCATCCAACTTCACGACCCCTCAAGAGAAATTCAACAGGCCAAATTATCTCAAGATGTGCTGCCACGCCTAATCCCTGAGAATCTTATATGGATAACACATTTTATTAGAGATTTAAATCTGCTGAAGGAGGACAGGAAAACAGAGGAGTGGACAAGAAGAAGGGAATAACTAAAAACTGAAGCCTATGCTAGGGTTTTAATCTGCATGACGTTATTCGCCTTGTTCTTACAAGCGGGAAGCCGTCAAGCCATTAACATAGCATGTATTGTGGTGTATTGTGGCTTTGATGGTTATCTACATCTTCTTCCACATTTTATCTGTGAACAAAGCGTTTTAGTTTGCTTTTTAGTTTGCTGGGTCTGTTCGAAGAAAACACGTATTATGCGGCTCTAAAGTGGAACGTAAAGTGCACTGGGAATTGTTTTCAATTAATGTAGATTGCTGTTGTTCTGTAATCCATATCACTTCAGTAAAACCTGTTAATATCCCGTTGCTATTTTAGTCATACACCATCTTTTTTTCAGCTTCTTTTTCACTTTTTTACTCAGGAGATTCCATGTGCCATCTCTAGGTCGCTAACAACAAATGACTGACAACCGCCTGTATTATACCTGTATAATAACCTTATTCCTAATTTATCGCATGCTGCATACAGCCTTCATAATGCATTATACACATGCGTATAATCATTCAGACATTACATTGCATATGTGTATAATGTATTTCTAAATGGAGTACAATTTATTTCAGTTTGTTTATACTACTTAAAATGATGGATATCACCAGTGAGTGTAGATTAACCGAACCTATAAGTTCTTATCAGTTCTCAGTGACATACATTTTAAAAGAGAATCATTTACTGAATCAATAGTGTCACAATTTTAACAGGCCCAAAACTACATGCAAAATAAATGCAGCTATATATAGATTTACATCACTACAAAAATGCATTCGAACTTATTTTATATAGCTTTATACCAAGGAACAATTTAAAACTCAACACGTTAACAATTTTATTCGTTTAATCCATGTTCATAAATAATTATAACAATGTGAAAGTCTTAAGTAAAGTCTTCTATGTATATTATAAGTAAGAACTTAATAGACAGTGTCACTCAGTCTAGCTACGATGCTGCCTGTGGAAATTCTTTATAAAGAATAAACAGAACCAGTGAAACGTATATACTTTATAAATAAGTATATATATTTTTCTCTGTGCTAGGTTTTTGGGATCTGTAAGAGACTAGTGGGTTTTATTGCTGAAGTAAGAAGTGGGTTCTATTGCTTTTTTTTGACCCATCAACATTCTTGATTTATTTATTTATTGACATTGGACATTGCATGAAGCTACTGGTCGCGTTTTTCCTTTCATTACAGCAAACAATCTTTTTAAATTTTTTAACTGTATTTTTTAAATGTAAACACACTTTCTTTCAATACTCTAGCCTCTAAACGTAAATGATAGCTTGCCAATTGTTTAGCTTTGCATAACAATAGATCTAATTCTTACCTGGTGAATCTTCTTGGTTTCCTGTTTAATCTCAGGCTAACGATGAAGATGTGGAAATCCTGACAGACATAATATCAGCGACCATGAGCATGCGCTCCTTCCTTAACATTTCCCAAACCACTCTGGCACACTCTGGACAATATTTCTGCCATGTCCAAGAGAGCGTGGGCAACCAACGCACTTCGCTTAGCATCAACATCACTGTGTTGGGTAAGTTCCAACAACTACACAATCATACACAATCTCACACTGCAGCATTTAGTTTGAGTAAGGAAAGAAAAGATGAAAAGATATTTTTACTTTTTATTTTATTGAAAACCTTCCCAACACAAACCCAATAACCAAAGGATTGGAGGTGAAACTGAAATTGCTGACAAATGAATTTTTCTTTTTTCTTTTTTAGACATTATTGTGGATATGTTTCTGTATTTAATAAATGTGTGATGGAGGAAACTGAATTCTAGCAAAAACTTTTTTTTAACAAAAAAAAAGAACTATATAAGTTATAATATCACATCATCCTTGACTCCCAGCCTCCAAAAATCAACAATCAACCAATAAATCAATCAAGCAATCAATCAATTGAACATTCCCATAATGATTTTAACACAGTTTGGTGGAGAGATTTGTTTTCCTTTTTTTTCTTGAGACATTTTAATGGTTAATGTTGGTATTGTGAAAGTTACACGTGTCTGGGCAAGTTAGTCAGAATCAAAGTTGCTAAAAGAAAGAAGGTACAGAGGTAAATGTTAAGATTTACTACAAACCCACTGCTAAAGTATGTTTCAGTACAGTAACCTAGATGCATGTTCGTAACTGACGTGACGTCAATCATAACTCACTAAAGGAAACCTACATCAACAGCTTCATATAAAAGTTGAATCAGTCCTTCAGTCTTTAAACCAATGCTGGATTTCACGGCTCGAGCTTTCCTCAAAGCTTCAGCTATAGCGCAAGTCACAGACGTGAATGTTGACATTCTTTTGAAATGAGGTGTGTTATTTTTAAGCAGCCACCGTTTCAAACCACACCAACCCGACTGCTACACACACTGCGGTGCATTTAGCTCATTCCCTGTATCCCTGTATTCCCCCTCCTCCAAACACACTGCGTGCCTATGTGAGGAAGGAAAGAGCTGACTGGAACCAAACGCAGCTGAATAGGAAGCTTTGTGAGAGCACCGGCGCTTCTGCAGCACACGTGCATCTTTATGTGGACGTAACGTGCTTCAAAGTGTGTTACAGTCACCTGCTAATGTGAAAGTGAGAATCAACTCGGCTGCTTTTAGGCGTGAATTATACATGAAACACACACACTTGAAACACATTATGCATGATCCAGGTATTTGTACGGTGCATGAATAATAAGGCAGAGTGCTTTACTTTAAACATAAATAAATAAATAAATAAATAAATAAAATTAATTAAAAAAACAATAAAAAATACACAGTTAAAGTAGTTTGAGTCACCATATGATTTTTTTATTATCATAATCATTCTTAATTTCATGGGAAAAACCTCTTAAACCTAGAACATATACTATGATTGATTTATTGTCTTTGTGTTTACAAATATTTGTAAACAGTTTCCTTACAAATAGACTGAACACATGTTCGAGCTTTACATTGCATTCCTTTTCACCTCCAATGCTGGCCGAAGATTCGTTCTGCATTTGTTTTTGTTTTTTTGGGGTTTTTTTTTTTACATTTAAAGACAAATGATTTATTAATTCATTATAAATGTATAAAGTAAAATAAGAAAAGGAGTACTTCAAAAATTAAAGCATTATTAAGATCTTTCTTTCTTTCTTTTCTTTTTTTTCTTTTTTTTTTTTTTTTACATAATATAAACAGTACATTTTCAGGCTCATAAATTCAGGACATAAACAGCATGACATCTTCCTCCCATCCCACCTATCATGTTCAAAAGAACAGTGACAAAAAAGAGAAAAGCCAAAAAGTTGTGAGGACAGAAAGCACAATAGGTCTCAAACTATATCTCTGGGATGTTTAATTTTTTTTTTTTAAAATTTTCTTAAAAATCTTCACAATCTGCACAGAAAATATAGTTACGGACAAAGATTACAAAGAAGATACATGATCCAGTTGATTTAAGCTCTGTTCTGGGAATTTCCAGCAGCTCATAGGAAGTTTTCATAACATTTAGATGGATGCATTGATATTCCATTCAGTTCATTCGTTGCCAGTCAAATGATTATTTCTTCTACAGACAATTCATCATTGTGATAGTAAAGCTCATTCTTTAGCAAACTCTGTACTTTTCTATGATGTCGTGTATATGATTTAGACGTACTTGAGTACTGATTTTTAATGACTTCTAGTGCTCTAACAGTTGCTCGGTAAATTTATAGATTATTGCCTCTTATCTTGTATTCCTACTAACAAGCACATTCCTGACACTTTAAGGAATGTGTAGATGGTACACATATAACCAGTGCTTCATAACCAGGTTATAATTGCAAATTTAATTTATCTCTTTAGTTTGTGTGCATTAAAATCCTTTGGCTAGAAATTCAATGCTTCAATTGAAAAGCTTTCTCCTACTGTATGTGGAGAAACTGGCAGCCTTGTGTTTAAGGTGTTCGACTACCGATCAGAAGGTTGTTTGAATCCCAGGTTCATCAAGCTGCCATTACTGGGCTCCTGAGCGAGGCCCTTAACCATTAATTTAGTTAAAAGTTTAGATAGAAATGTATGTTGCTTTGGATAAGTGTGTCTGCCAAATGCAGTAAATGTCCTATGAGAAGAAGATACAATAATAGAAAGTATGAGACAAAAAAATATTACAAATTTATTGATTAAATTACATAAATTTCAAATGATGAATGTTTTAAATCATATAAAGACAAAGCAACACAAAATTTTCAACTGGATTTAACATAAAAAAATAGTAAAAAAAAAAAATAAATTCCTACAGTGTTGCTTTAAAAAAGATTTTTTAAATGTTTAGGAAATAGTGGACTAGATACCATCGTTAAACAATTGGACATAAACAGTCATGTCAGTAAAATACTCACGTGTCAGCAGTAACAATAACGTAATGAGTTAAAACAGTCATGAGGAGGTAGTCATTAGAGCGAGGACAATAAATCTGAAGCCGTCTTTGAAGTTTTAAACGTTAGCGCTACACGCAGCATGAGTGGAAAACTGATGAGCTCATGAACTGATTTTTTTTTTCAGAGAGAGGTTTCGTGGAGCTGAGCTCATTTCTAAGCCCAAACATTTCAGCACTGCTGCATGAGAACGTGGAGCTGAGGGTGGAGGTGGAAGCGTACCCCAAGCCTTACATCCGCTGGAGCAAAGACGGATCCATTATCAAAGGAGACAACATCATCAGCAGGAGGCAGGAACAAGAGACCAGGTAACCAAACAACTTGACGACAGAACGAGCAATGGTGGTTTATTAGAACCCATATTTACTACGTGTATGTCTTGCTGCTGTAGGTACGTCAGCACATTAACTCTAGTGAGAATTCGCCTAGAGCAGAAAGGATTTTACACTGTTCGTGTTGAAAACGAGGACGATTCTAAAGAGATGACGTTTGACCTAGTGGTGAAAGGTGAGAAAACAATGTCCTGTCTCCATGTCCTGTCTTTAACTGACTACCCAAATCTGAGGCTTATAATCCTTTTTTTTTTATTATTAAAAACAATCTGTCTGAAGATATTCCTTCTGTGTTCAGTTCCCCCTCAGATAACAGAACTTTCAGATTATCACCTTCCGGATAAGAAGCACACCGTCACCTGTGTGGCAGAGGGAGTCCCAGCTCCCAGAATCCAGTGGTTCACCTGTGACACCATGCACAAGTGAGTATACCATAACAATCAACATCATAAACATGATCAGTCCTATTAGTTTGATCGTCATCATCATCATCCTCATCATCAGGTCAATTCAGTTATTGACCTGATGATGAGGATGTTTCAATTATTCAGGCAACAGAATATGGTTATTAGAGAAATACTCCAACTTGTTTTATGGACAATTCACAAATACAAAAATAAATGTAGCCTTTGATGAGGTTTTTTTTTTTCTATAATCATTAGCAAAAAAAAAAAAAAAAATCCTCTTCACATCAGGCCTCCACCAGCCACCCCTCTGTTGATTAATTTCCTATGACATCATACCTGTAGTAACTCTGGCAGGACCCTAAGATGCTGTATATCTCTGCCATGTGGTCAGCAGTCCAAAATATATTGCGGTACATCAGTTCACTTTTGGGTGGCCCTCCATTCATTAATAATCACTTCAGCTGTATATGTTTTGTAACATTTATGACCCACTAATGCATTTGAATCTGGATAGGAATAGTGTAAGCGGTTCCATTATAGCTGGCTTTGAATATGCCTTAAATCATGCTGAAGAGTTTCTCCTCTTATACCGAGCGTTAAGTAGGAACGAGTACACTTCTGGAAAAAAAAAAAAAAACAGGCTCAATTATTTATTCATAAGCTGTCATCTTAATGCATAGCAAGAACTTCGGTGTGGCGATGACGATTCTCTCTTCCGGCTTTTTTTTTTTCTTAATGTGTTTTTTTTCCCCCTTTCGTCCTGTACAGATGCAGCAACAAAAGCGCCGTGTGGAGCCCCCTAGTGGCAGATGCAGAAAGCATCATTATCGTGACTAACGAAACCTATAGCGAGAGCCGCAAAATTCACCAGGTGTACAGCCAGGTGATGTTTCTCCGTCCTCATCAGATCACTCTCCGCTGCCAGGCCAGGAACGAGAGAGGAGCTCGGGCACGGGACATCAGACTTGTCACTAGTAGTGAGTGTCCTAGTTTGTTGTGTTTACAACACACGTCCAGTGCTAAAACAACATCCATTATGTTTTTGAAGGAAGTAATTCTGCAACCTAAGTCAGTGGATGCATAAAGACCTAGACTCAAAATTATTTATCTTCTCACATAATACCACTGCTTATTATAGAGAGATGAGCTCAAAGCTCGGTTGAAAGACTAGCCAGTCAAATTCATTAATGTGCATTATATCCCAGTATAATATTTAAAGTTTAATTTTGCCCTGACTCATAAAAACATGATTTATGGTCAGGTATGATTATGCACAACCTTGAGAAATAATATGTGTCTGTGTCCTTTCAGCTCTTTTCTCACAGGTGGCTGTTCTGGCTGCTGTTCTTGCTCTAGTCGTCATTGCCATCATTTTTATCATCATCCTAATTGCTGTGTGGAGGAAGGTCAGGGCAAACTTTATACTTACACATAGCTTCTTTTAATGAACATTTGCTTGCAAGTTTTAGTAAACAAGGTTTACTAAATGGCTTTACTGCACTTACTTTGATTTAAAGTGCTCCTATCATCAGCATCATACTATTACATGTCTGATGTATTCAAGCCCAAACTTTCGGAATCTAATGTCATCATTATGTTTCTAATATTTTAATTACTGTATTTTATTAAACACATGGATAAGCACCCCTTGTAAACAAATCAATGATAATAATAATAATAATAATAATAATAATAATAATAATAAATAGAAATTCAATTTCAAATGTAAAAATGATCATAATTTGCATTAGTACTTTTGTATTGAAGGTTGAATTGCATTGTAACTTATGAAATAACACAAATTACCATCACCTAAGTAAAATCTACAAATAAGAACCAGATGAATTTTCAGAAAAAGAGAACTCTACGTTATTAACACCAAAAGTGTCTTTGTGTTTGTGATGTTTGTAGAAGCCACGTTATGAGATCAGATGGAAGGTGATCGAGTCCGTGAGTCAGGATGGACATGAATATATCTATGTAGACCCTGTTCACCTGCCTTATGACTTGGCTTGGGAGATGACTCGAGACAGCCTGGTCCTAGGTACATATCCAGACTTGATTAGAAATTCAAATCATAAATCTTGTCAGCATTTTTTCACCTTTAATGAACAAAATTCAAGTGAAAAACATGGACAAGTACAATTCACACTTTTTTTTTTACATATACAAATCTATATGATGTGTCTTATCAACATGTTTTCAATGTAATATTGAAAAGTGACTGTTATGTCTGACTCTCTTTAGGTCGCACTCTGGGATCAGGGGCATTTGGCAGAGTTGTGGAAGCAACTGCATATGGACTCACCAATTCTCAATCTTCTACTAAAGTGGCAGTTAAAATGCTCAAATGTAATGCACTAAACCCTGTTGTTATATGTTAAACCTCTTCATTATGACATGCTCAATGAATTAATGCTATGGTGTGTATAATTGTTAATTTCTCCTCCAGCAACGGCACGTAGGAGCGAGACTCAGGCTCTGATGTCCGAGCTGAAGATCATGAGTCACTTGGGTCCACACCTCAACATCGTGAACCTGCTGGGAGCCTGCACCAAACAAGGTAATATAAATTGGCACAAATGAGGTGACATGCATGCATAACACAAGCGGTGCTTTTGGAGAGTAAACGCATTCTCGTCTCATCACGTGTGAAGGTCCTCTGTACCTGGTGACGGAGTTCTGTCGATACGGAGACCTGGTGGACTACCTGCACAGGAACAAGCAGAGCTTTCTGCAGAACTACGCTAACAAGAGCCACATTACTAACAGCAGCGACGGTCACATCTGCATCGACTCTGATGTGCCTTCTGGGAAAGGGTAAGACACTAAAAACAAACTTGTGATGCCTAGGAAAGAGAGCATTATAGGGAAAGTGCTTGCTCGGTGGTTAAGGTGCTGGACTACTGATCAGAAGGTCATGAGTTCAAATCCCATGGACACCAAGCTGCCACTCCTGGGCCCTAAGCCACAATTGCTCAGCTGTATAAATTAGATAATTGTAAGTCACTCTACTTAAAATTTGTTGCTGTACTAAACAGTACAGTAAAATATAAATAAAGGTGTTTTGGATACATCAATTATATTTTATAATCATTTTATTAAATCTGCCCCAAGAACAGAAGTGCATTTTCTTGTTAATTAACAATAGTCATGATGCATTTCCTACATATTTTATTATTTAGTCATTATTTGGCTTGCAAGTAATTAATCTAACGGAAAGAAATGTACAGTGTCATCAATTTCTAATAATTTTCTATTTTAATTTTTAAGAATAAGCCTTTCAAAGATGCCAAATAAAAAGTCCAATAAAAGCTCCACTGTTTTCAGACAGCCACATATTTGGAACCTTAATATCATACTCAAGCTATTTAAAGTTATGTTAGTTATCTTGCTAATTACAGTGACTAGACTACAAACAGTAGATATTTGAATTTGGGAAGTCAAATAATAAAAACTGCATTCATAAAATGCCCCTACGTATGAATTTATGTGAAACCATGTGTGAGTGTGTGTGTGTGATGATCGTTTGTTGCCACGCTGCTGCTGCTGATGATGATGAAGATGTTGAAGATGATTGTGTAATGAATGTTATGCCATTATGAGATCTCTTATATGAATTAGTTTGCTCTTTGCCCTTTAGCTATGTGTCATTTGGCTCTGAGAGTGATGGTGGTTATATGGACATGAGAAAAGAGGACATGACTGAATATGTGGCCATGCAAGAGCTAACAGACACCATTAAATACGCTGATATCCAGCCATCTCCGTATGAGTCACCATATCAGCAGGACATCTACCAGGAACAAGGTAGACACACTTCAAGACCAAAGCCATAGTCTAAAGGAATCATACAGTCATTATAAAAACAAAGCCAGCATTTGAATGGTACAAAAAACATAACTCAAAAAGTTAATATTCTCTCATCATATACATAATAAAGTTTAGAAATTGGTGCAGATTTAAAGATGGGCACATGTGGAAACTCAGTTCTTTCTTTTTATTTATTTTTTTGGAAACAAAATTTCTAATGCCTAATTTATTGTTTGCATGCTTGATAAGTATGGTTAGTGTTTTTCTGTTATCTAACTAAAAGGAATAAAAAAAGGAATTGAACATAGTATTAAAAAAAATCTTCTTATTCAGTCAAAGGCTAAAGATTTTAAAAAGAATGTCATGGTTTTAATAGCTATGTATTTTCACAGCTAGATATTGTGAAATATCAGAACATGCCAGCCAGCTGTTGAACAGATGTTTTTAGCGGTCACTTGAAATATATAGTCCTCGGTGGCTACTGGGAGTGAATTAATTTTATGTTTAATTTATAATGACAACATGTACTGTTTATTTACAGTAGTGTGTGTGTGTGTGTGTGTGTGTGTGTGTTTCAGGTCACAGGGTGGACCTCTCACTGGTCATCAGTGATTCTCCTATTCTGAGCTACACTGATCTGGTGGGCTTCAGCTTTCAGGTGGCCAAAGGCATGGAGTTTCTGGCCTCTAAAAATGTACGAGAGCAGACGTCTATACAAACGTTGCACAATTCACATATTTGGACTTGTTTAATAATGTTGTTGTTATACACTCTATGAGAGTTCAGATTTAAAGGAAAAATTATATGGTATATACAGAGATAATTAAGTACATTTGTAAGAAAAGCTTATAGCTACCCACAGCTAACTGTTTAATATTGTTCTAACTGCATATTTATACTTGCTTCAAAGACCATAATAATGTTTATGTATAAATATTATAGTTTGTATTTATAAATAAAATGAATATATAATACAAATCTCTTCTCTTTGGGCAATCCAGTGTGTTCATCGGGACCTGGCGGCTAGGAACGTCTTAATATGTGAGGGAAAACTGGTGAAAATCTGTGACTTTGGGCTGGCCAGAGACATCATGCATGATAACAATTACATTTCCAAAGGCAACGTGAGTACAACTCTGAATTCAGAATTGATCTGGTGGAGGGAAACGTGACATTCTGCAATAAACATGTTTGTGTGTTCATATTGAGGCTTTATCTGCTTTATCATTATCATATTTTTATAGTGCTGTTAAATTTTTGATTCTGATTGGTCAAAAGGTGGTGAATGATACTTTATAACAGAAGCACAGACAGTAATTCAATTCATATTTTTATATTAATTAGCTGTTTTAAATGATGATGATGATGATTATTATTATTATTATTATTATTATTATTACTACGTGCATAATAACAACTTACACATTGACTTGTGGGACTAATGT